>OY856412.1:1223113443-1223215943 GCA_963693085.1 Alisma plantago-aquatica
AGGAGAGATGAATCTCACACACCCATATCAAAGTCTATGGCACCAAGCGGGTCACCTCATCCCTGGATACCCATTTTCTTTGAGAGTGTTTTTCTCATAAAATTTATCCTGAGAAGATAGGAATATCATACAAACCCGTATCTAACCATAGCCTCTGGCCCTAAGAGGGTCACCTTGTCCCAATATATTCTTTTCCTATTGAGTAATTTTCTCATAAAATCTCCCATGAGGAGAGAGGAATATCACACAACCATATCTAGCTACAGTATGGCCCCAAAATGGTCACCTTGTCCCTAGATATCTCCTTTTCTTTGTGAGTGTTTCTCACATAAAATCTCCCCGAAGGAGAGAGAAATCTCGTACATCCATATCCAGGCATAGACTCTAGCCCAAGAGGGTCACCTTGTCCCTGAATGTCCTCCTTTCCCAGTGAGTGTTTCTATCATAAAATCTCCCATGATGTGAGAGGAATATCACACACACATATCTAGTCACAACCTATGGCCCGAGAGGGATACCTTGTCTCTCCACATCCTTTGAATTTTTAGTATTTTCTCATGAAATCTCCCTAGAGGAGAGAGGAATCTCACACACCCATATTTAGCCACAATATCTAGCCCTGAGAGGGTCACCTTGTCCCATGGATACCCTTTACCTTATGAGTATTTCTCTCATTGAATCTCCCATGAGGAGAGAAGAGGATCATACATCAATATACAGACACAACCTCTAGTCCCAGGAGGGTCACCCTTTTCTTGGATATTGATGCGCGTCGTTGTACACACAACAATGACTAGGAAAAGTCCTAGAGTTTAACCTTCTAACCCGGTTGTCAAGTTGTTGTGAACAACAAGTCAACTTAGTATAGATAGGTATCGATCGAAGGGACGACGGAAAAGAAAAGTTGAAATCCAAATCCGATTGCAAGTAAAAGAATTAAATCCCGATTTGAGAGAGTTATTAATACTAAGAACAAAAATAAAAGTGTTGAAATAAAGTTTAACTTATCAAAAAATAAAGATCTGGGGTCTGGAAGATCACCACCAAAACCAAGTTTCTATTCAACTAATCAAATTCTAAACTCCAATGATCAAATCAGGACCTTGTGTTTACATGTCCTTATGGACAAACTCACAAGGGTCAGACTTCCCGTGAACCCGTTGGTCCCGACGTTCACAGATCATTGCCCAGCCGTCCAACATGCCATTATCTACGGTCATATAAAAAGCATGTGAATTCAAACCGGCGTTCAAACCCAAGGCTCAGGTGGTCGCATCACCAAGGATTATAACAAGAATAAGATTAAATACACGAAAAGATGATAATCGCAATTAAAAGACTATTGTTTCATTCTTACAGAGATCCATGGTCATATCACTCCATAAGAATATATCAGATCATCCAAATAATCACAAAGAAACAGAGAGAAGACATTTGTTCAATGGAGGAATATAATTGATTATATTGAATAGAACCGGGCTAAGGCGCTACTTCCATTCCCCAGAGAGATTTATTCAGACATAAAAAGACCAGAAAAAATGCAAACTAAAATGAGATCCAACATTATACAAGATGTGGTCTACAACTAAAAATTGGATGAAATAGAATGAAGAATGGAATGCTTTTACAAGTGAAGAGTCTCTCCTTTTATAGGAGGGAGAGGGGGTAGGATGCCCTCAAAAGAGGGGAAAAAAGAGAGGTAGATCAATTTTTGAATTTTCTGGATCTGGTCAAATCGAAAGTTTGTTGTCTTTAATTATCTTGACCATGTAACTCCCTTTAATGCAGATTGTCACAGCAGAAATTTCGAACGTATTTATCTCCCATTAAAAGCACAAAAGAGGTCCAAATAATAGGATTTTATTTTAGTAGATTAAATTCCCTTTCTAATGAATACTTGTGCACTTAATTTGGAGTTCGAATGCAAGAGTTATGTCACTTTTTGTGGAGGATATATATGAATTTCAGGACTGCTGCAAATTGTGTAATTTTCCTACAAAACCCAAGAAAATAGAATTAAAACTCCAATTAAAGAGAAAAATCTAAAATAACACAATTAATTATGAAACTAAGAGAATAAATAACAAAACAATCCTAAAAAATATCAAAAATATAAAAATAAAAGGGATAAATATACATTTATCAGATATCTTTTACCTTGCTAGTATTTATCTCATAAAATCTCCCATGAGGCGAGAGGAATCTCAGAAATCAATATTTAACCACAGTCTATGGCTCCGAGTAGATTACCTTATCCCTAGATACCCTCTTCCATGTAGTATTTCTCTCATTAAATATCCCATGAGGAGAGAGGCCAAAATCTGCAAAATGTCAAAAGACTAAAATTCCAACACGAAAAGAAGAGGTTTGACACAACTAGTCCCACAATGTACCCTCCACCGCCACTTGGAACTATTCAATAGCTCCAATACCATACATGTACCCACCTCATCTAGATTAGTCGCAATATTGACAATCATAGTTCACTTAGAGATATGACACACCATTGATCACAATATGATAGAAATCCTATTGAAAATGGGAGATCTATAGCAGTACTCGACACCTTCAGAGGTCACCACCAAAAGATCACAAAGCTTTATTACAAAGCATAATGAAAGAAGATAAATTTCCAGAAGTGACCATTGATCCCATCATAATAAAAAAGGAGATACTAATACATAACTAAAGAAAATGTTCCTATCCTTAGGGGTCTCTCTCAATAATGCTCTCCCATTGGCCAAACACCCATAAAGGAGCGTCCTAATCCTTTTACCAAAGAAATACAATACCAATGTTCAATGTGAATATCATCGCAACCAGATACACGATACAGACTCATTTGGCCCTTAAGCACAACATTTAAGACCTAATGAAGGCAGATTCACTCCAAATGCCCCCCCCACATATTTCATCCTAGGGCTTGTCTCTGAAGAGATAGATGCAACCACATGATTGATTTAATCCATGTTTGATCTAGAGAACAACATGAACACACCAACATAGGCAGTAGTAGAGGTTATTGAAGCTTAACATGATCTAGATCTCTACCAAAGAGCACTAGGACACAGTTTCCATGATTCCTAAAGCATACCTGGATCACGAAGGATCTATTTAATTATTTTACTTAATAATCAAAATGAAACAAAAAATTTAAAATTCAGAATGAAAAAGAATTAACAATTTAAAATGAAAAAACTCAACATTAAAATGGAAAAAGACCAATAAAAATATATAACAATATCCACTTAATAAGTTTAAGTGCCTAGGCACGTCCCCCTATGCAACATAAATTGGAAGGATCAAAGTAGAGCCATAATGCCTAGTATAGAAGGAGAGTGATTGTTATCTCAAGGCTCAAATGGTTCACAAACCTAATATCACCCATAAGAACCACTCATACAATGGAATCATTTAAAGCTAAGATTGCAAGATGAAGTTACATCTCAAAATCAATAAATGTCCTCTTCTTGGACTTCTTAAACTAAGCACCCAGAGACGAATGGAATAGACCCACAGAGTCAAGACATCCTTAAAAAACAAGGGGCCACTCCCTACATAGATGATAGTGTTTATACAGAACAACCCTACTCACAGGTCCTGACAAAGACATGTTGACTGGAGGATAAGGAGATTTGGATTCCTTGTGGTATTGTTTATGTATCACAATCTTCCATGATATCTAACTCGGGTACCACAAATGAGGAATCTTTTCTAGGATACTCCCATTAATATGCAATTCAAGTACTCATACCAAGACTCTAAGCATCAACGTCGACAATATCAAAGTTTTCACTTAATATACATTAATTATGAAGCCCAAAGGTAACCCAAACTTGGACATATGCTTGTGTAGAATTTCTTCTTAATCAAGATATCTAGGAACAATGGAGCATAAAAACTCCCATCCTAACTTTATGAGCATCAATGCCCATGGACTTAAAAACAAAATGATGAAAAATATGAATAATTAACCCAACAATGTGGATACATGTATGTGACTATTTCACCAAGAAGTTTTGAGAATAGAGCTCATGAAGGGTTCTCCAATGCACGACACCTTAACCCAACTGGGTAGGGAATTGCCCCTCCAAGAAAAGAACGTTCTTTGTCAGTTCATGATATATGACCATTTGTTTGCAGAACAACAGGGAGACAATCATTTGGAAGAGTATTTTGGGGTGATCAAGCTATTGCTCAAGAATCGAGTTCTTATCATCCAATGACTGTACAAGAATAGATCAAGGATAGAGATGATTTAGTCACAACAAAGTTCTTATCCAGCCTGAGCTCATTCAATTCAACCCGCAATGTTAGCTTAGCTTCTGACAAACTTCCCATCTTAGAGGAAGCTTATTCACGGATTATGCAGTTTGACTTTGAGCCAGTTGATTCTATAGCCTTCGCTTAGAGAATCTCATACATTAGTAGCTGTAGAGGAGTCCGTATAGGTACAGGATGAGGAGATGGCACATGACCTAAGTGCACTTTCTATGGCCATGTGGGACACACTATGGAGAAATGTTGGAAGAAGCATGGTAGACCTTCTGTGCCACCAGTGGGGACAATCAACTTTATTGGCAGTATTGAGTCTTATGAGCCTCCTACTTTAAGGTCTGGCTTCACTCTTACCATAGAGGAATATGATAAATTTTATTTTGGCTTCTCAACACCTGAGTACGAGATCTTCTTCTTCAACCAACTTGGCATTTGCTACTATAATCAAGCTACTTCCTTACTGGCTTCCAATTCATCTCCTTCATGGGTGTTTGACTCTGGAGCTTCACAACATGTGACTAGTATGAGGACACTACTTCATTCCATTGACTCACATATTCCACACCAGTCTGTGACATTAGTAGATGGATCAATGCAGAGAGTGTTAGCCAGTGCATCTGTTTCTCTAACTCCTAATATTGACTTTAGATCTGCACATTATGTGCCTACATTTCCATTTAATCTTCTTTCTGTTGCAAAATTGATTGATACTGTGAAATGTACAATGACATTTGGTCCTTCTTGCTTTGTATTACAGGATCTGAAGAGTATGAGGACGATTGGTGGG
The DNA here is from genome assembly GCA_963693085.1 of Alisma plantago-aquatica. NCBI lineage: Eukaryota > Viridiplantae > Streptophyta > Magnoliopsida > Alismatales > Alismataceae > Alisma > Alisma plantago-aquatica. The sequence continues at coordinate 1,223,118,509 of OY856412.1, forward strand.
AAGCCTAGGAAAGGTGATCTCTACCTCTTTCATGGTGCAAATCTGCCTCATTAAGTATCTATAGCTCCAACTCCTGCTATTCTTTTAAGCAGTTCTCCCTTATTATGACACTATAGATATGGCATACAAGGAATGAGGTTTCGATGAAATTGGCAAAATTTCCCCAATTTTTTTATTTCTGTGGCATCTGTTATAGAAACGTGCGACCATATAGATTTTGATTGAAATTTCCAACCAGATTGCATTTATTGAAATTTCAATAAAAATTTCAGCGATTTCGATGAATTTTGCCAATTTCAACATTTTTTTGTACACAAACTCAAAAATTTTGATGGAAATTTCGAAGAAACTTTTGATGATTGCAATCCTTGGTGTTGTTTTTTGAAGAGGAGTAAAGGGGGATAGGGCTTATTTCACCATTTAGTACTTATACATAGATATATAGTATATCATAATAGCATTGTATTCCCTAACATTTGTTCTTTAAATTATTAAATACTAGTACAATGCATGCTTCATGCTATTTTTTATTTTCTTTAATTTGGACCACATGTATCCTGGTGCTGGTTTATTAGACAATGAGGGTCCTAGTAAGCCAAATACACCAATAAATAATGATTTTACTTGGAAACCTTGCATTAATGTTCTTGGAGCCAATGAAGTGGTTGATTGTTGAGTCAATATCAACAACAAACTATCAACCCAAGCAAAATGTGGGGGACGCCCTACATATCCAATATGTGATGTTATAGCACAAATCAATAGATGCATGTATATAGCTCATAATAGCAAAATTACATAACTTAATTCCAAAATTTTGTCATCGAAATCCTCAGGTTATAGGAAAGTTTCCCTACCTCCCACATGAAGGACCCCCCAACCTACCCCGCATAAAATTAATTGCATAAAATGATGCATTTAGGTGTAGAGATCACACCTGTAAATTTTCATAAATTAATTCGTTCATTTTGGCATCGAAATGGGTACAATCACATTTCTATAAATTTTTGTCTAAATTTCAAAAAATTTCAATTCCATGCTGTCGAAACGGCATCAAAATCGGATACCTCGTTCCTTGATGACATCCTTCTCTAGAGAGTTTGCCGAAGTTAGAGCCTATGTTATCACATGTCTTCATTAGAGTGTCAATCCTTTCCATTGGGGAAACATCATAGGATGTCTTACCCTAGTTGTGTCAATAATAGGGCCCTTCACCCTTTAGAGTTAGTCCATAGTGATGTCTGGGGTCTTGTAAATGTAAATAGTTATACTATTTTTCACTATTTATCACATTTGTGGATGATTTTTCTCATATGACATGGATATATCTATTGAAGAGTAGAGAGTCTGTGTTGTCCATTGTTAAAAGTCTAATTTGATTGCAATATTAATATTCTTTAGTCTGATAATGCCTTGGAATATATTCAACATGCTATGGTTGATTTTTGTAGTTCTGTTGGAATGGTACATCGTACGTATCGTCCTCACACTTTACAACAAAATGGGGTGGCTAAGAGAAACAATCACATCTACTTGATATTGCCAAGACAATTATGTTCCAATCCAATGTTCCTAAGAGATTTTGGTCTGATATTTTACTCACTGCTTATTTTCTTATTATTAGACTACCCTCTTTTATTCTTCAAGGATGTACACCCTTCTCTGTTCTGCGCTCTAATGACTAGACTTTCCTTGTTCCCCTTAGGGTGTTTGGTTGTACCTCCTTTGTTCACAATTTTGATCCTAAGGCCGACAAATGATCTCCTAGGTCTATAAAAACTCCCTTTCTTAGATACTCTAGCACTAGTAAGGGTCACAAGTGTTATTGCCCTAGTCTTTGTCGTATGTTTGTGTCAAGGGATGTCACCTTCCACGAGTCCAATCTGTATTTCTCAAGTGTTCATAGTAAGGGGGAGCAATGGGAAACTTGAGTTGTACAAGCATGAAGTAAGAGACAATGGAGCATTAAATCCACCCTAAAAAAACCTAAACCTAGTGGTACATTTTCCTATGATCATACCAAGGGAAGAATCGACCTATTCATAGATGACAATAGACAAGCTTAAGTATGGTTGGGGTCTCAAATCACATTAAAGCTCCAGTACTAGATAGTGGAAAGTAAGGTGAGCATGGTAATTGTCATTCACCATCAGATAAGCTATAGTGATCACATGACCACCCCTACATATTATGACAAGCCTACTGGATAACATGGGTTACCTCCAACTTGCTAAAGGGGTCTTGGTCTACAACATCTGAATATTGACTAGTGACATCAAGACAAAAGAAAAAACAAGAAGAAAACCCTTGAAGGTTAAGATCTCAAAATATCTCATGGTAAATAATAACATAAGAAGCCACAAACCATGATACACTGAATAAAAATAATGTAACAAATCAAATTTAAAGCAACTTCTTTCCTACTAACATGATAATATTAAATGAGAATTTATTATCTTTGGAACAATATAGTGGGGAAAAATGCTACCACCATAATTCACATGATAATCCCTTTCCTAGACAAAGACATGAATGTGGGAAGTTTCAGATAATAGTGGCTCACATTGGCAACACGGGTCATTTCAACATCAAGAAGGTCTTCTTCGACAATCATGACATATCTTCACCAAAAGAGTCTATCAGGGAACCTTTGGCTAATAATTGTTGGAAGCAAAACATACGATGAGTTGTTGAATATAGAGACAAAGTCCCACTCAAATATATATCCAACTTCCATACATATTTAGAGAAAGAGTTCAACAAGGCGCAATCTCTCTTGAGATATCAAAAACCTTACCCACGTTCTTGACAAATATACAACCTATGAAGAGGGGTTACCTCTTATCAGTTAGTGTGGCCTCACATGGAATGCTCTTCCAACTATAGTTATTGAATCAATAAGGGATACTTGGTCTATTGATGTTGTAAAAGGACAAACCATATATGACAAACTATGTCACCTCATACCACTTCTCTCACAGTAGACCCAGCATGGTACAACATCTAATCATGACTTCCACTGAGAAACTTCAAGCTTCTAACCCCAAGAAAGATGCATATATCATCTTTCACAAGGATGCCAAATACTTATGAAAAACAAAACATCATGTCCGCATCACCAAAGCAAACTAAAGGATATGTTGGACCTTGATTCTACACTTTTGTAATGACATTCCTTACCTTCATAGTAGTTGAACTAAGGAATTGAAATGCCAATACAACCCACATCAGACTTCACAACTAAATCCCGACCCCGAGTTCATGAACTATGTGATTGGTGAAAGCACACATGCTTAAGTTTTTGTCTCAATTCAAAAGTCCTAAACTCTTCTAGGAATCCTCAATCATGACCACTTATGCAGATGGTTGCCTCCAATAATTCTGATTACTAGACCATGACCTAAAATAGGACCAATTGAATACTTCATTTTCCAATCCTTCTAGGTCCTAGACCATGACCTAAAACTAGACTAATCATGTGCCTCTTTTTCCAAGCCATTTGGGTCTCGAACCATGACCTAAAACTGGACCAATGATGTGCTTATCTTTAAATCTATTGAAGACCTTAAACTAGACCACAAGTCCTATCTTGAAAAGGCGTCATTATCTTTCAACTTTAAAGTTGCATGTTTAGGTAGCATTTGAGTTTTATACCCTATACTAAGATAGACATCTACTATAAAAACCAATTTTGAATGAGAATACACCAACCTATTATGACAATATGAAAAGTCTTATAATAAATAGGAATTATTCTTGACCAAATCCCAATCATAAATAGGCATCCATATTCAAGCCCTATCCTGAATAAGTGTATCATTGAATTGTAAGCCTATATTTTGGTAGACACACCCAATATAGCCCTACATTTGAGTGGGCACTCCTTGTGAAATCCCTATCAAAATATAGGCACCTCGATCAAAACCCTATTTATAGAAGACAATTATCACAACAAACCATCTTGTATAAAAAGATTATCAAGATCACTAGTCGTGAATGACACCTTATCTACGTAGAGCACTTTGAAGACAAGAAACACTTTATAGAGCAAATCAACTAACCAATATAGTCACCAACACTGAAGGCTACCTTAAATATTAAAACTCATTTTATGTTCAATCTTATCAATATAGGAAATGCTCCAGGAAGCAGACAATTAACTAGTAAAATCACTACATGTAAAGGCCACCTTAAGTCTAGAAATTTGTATGGTTCCCAATCTTATCCATATTGAGCATTTTTGGAGATCTAGAGCAACTGATGTAGTGCTTTCAAAGGTCCTAACAAGCAACACGAAACTCTTCAAATGACACATTGATGCTCTATTAATTCCTACATCTGGTAGAAGCATTCATATATTAAAGTACACTTTCAATTCCATATATGGCAATCCTTTTCTTGACAAGGGACTTATATCTTCATATCTAATTAGACTCAATATCACCTAAAGAATGAACCACTCCTAGTGGGAATATAATTCAAAGGAAGGTTGAGAAAAACAAGTGAGAACTAGAGAGTCAGGAATAATCGCTCATTGACACTCTAGGGTATGAGTGATCAAATAGTTGAGGAACACATCATAGAGGCCACCTTATCACTGGATGATCACCTGATGCCTAACCTTATTTGTTTAGATCTCTTCCCACAAGATTTATCCTGTGAAATTGTAGATACTCTAAGGAATAGATGATTAAATTGCTACAATCACTGGATGTGAAGGTCACCTTATATCCAACAATTTGACTAACGCCTAACCTTATCTATCGTGAGAACTTTTGAAAACTAGAAATATTAGAGAGAAGACAAAGAATTAATACATTGGTTGTGAAGACCACCTTAATATGGAAGTTTGTCTGATACCCCATCTATGTTCCTATCTCATAACCTGAAACTAAAAAAAATGTGCCTTCATTTCCAAATCTCTTTGTGGTCCAAGATCATGACTAAAACTGAACCAGTCCCATGCTCATATTTTACATCTTTTAAGATCCAAGAACATGACTTAAGACTGCACCAATCATGTCCTAAACATATACTAATATTTCTGATCCCTACGTCTAGTAGGAACTTTTAGACAATCACATATGCTTTACTTTCCCTATTTCATGATCCATTCTCAATAGGAAAGAAGTTAAAAATAAGGTTGATCAACTAGGTGAGAAATAGAAACTTGGGGATATCACATGTTGACAATCTAGGGGATGGATGATAAACCAGTGGAGGAATACATCATGGAGACCACCTTCTCACTGGATGAACACCTAATGCCTAATCTCAACTTTTGTTAACATTATTCCTACGAACTTTATCCTACTAAGATTAGACATGCTCTGAGGAGTAGATGATTGACCAACAAAGTCACTGACCATAGAGGTCACCTTATAAATGGGAACTTGTTTGACGCCCCAATATTCAACCTTGAGCAATCAAACCCTATTGTAGGTAGGTGAAATCACTTGATTTTCCTTTTTAGGGTCTTGGTCCTAACCATAATTTGGTGCACTCCTCCATTCATAAAAAAAACTAAAATGAAAAAAAGAAGATAGATGATGCCTACTTTTAAAGATCTTTTCACATTAGAGAAATTGCCATGATTTATGATGATTGCAAATTCTTGATCTTAATATCTTTGAAAAACCACAAATCCTATCTGTTTTTCACATCCACCTTTTTTGACTAATGCATGAGTTAGTGAGATATTTAGACATGCACTCATTTAAGTACTAAAAGCAACGATGAGAGTCACTTTTGTTGCTGATAAACTTCTTAAGACTCATTTAAGTACTAGAAGCAACGATGAGAGTCACTTTGACTAATCTTATTTTCATTATGAATAGATATTTTATTAATTCATATTTATAAGGAAAAGACACCACCTACACTTTCCTCCCTCCACAAGGTTTGTCGGAATGTCTTTGATGAGTGCAACTTTTTTGGCCTTTCATGGCCAAAAGTGAGAGACAAACTTGGCTCAAGCCTTTGATTCTCAATCTTATCTCGAACCTTACATTGAGAGGGGTAAATTGTTGACACCCAGTGTTTTCTCACTTAGCATAAAATTTATAATTAATGTTAATCTTTAGATAATGATGGAGTTCATTCCATTTTCCCATGTTTTCCCACATTTTCCACATTTTATCATTTTTATCTTTTTCATATTTCCCCACATTTTTTGCCTATTTTAATCAATTCATTTGCACCCACGTTTACCCAATTTGAGCCTTTTGGATAAAAATATTATTTTTAGACTCAAACTATAATTTTCTCATACATTCCATTTTCATAAGCCTTTTTCATAAATCTCTGAATTGAATTATCTTGAATAAAATATTCCCTTTTCCCCATGAATAATTCAATTTCTTCTTTTCTCACAAAAAATTAAATATCTTTTGAATAATAATGTAGGATAATCTTGAATTAGTTCCTTTTCTATCTCCTTCATTATTTTGTTAATTATTATTTGGAATCCACAATTTCCATGATTTTTTCCACAACATTCTTGAAATACCCATAAAGTCGTGAAATAGCTTTATCCAACCCAGGCCACCTGACGAATCAGAGCAATTTGTCCATGTCACATGATTGATTGCCTCAATTAGCAAGTAAGCCTCACGGTGCATCATCTCAATGTGCCCTCTCTTCAACAGACTTCTAGTTGAAAACCACTAATCCTAAAATCTACCTATAAATAGACCCACACACCCTCTATATTCCATACCGCTTTCGTCTCTCCAAAATTCAGAGAACAAACTACCTTCTTCTTTTATTTTCTCTGTTATGCTATATTATAAATATTGTGATTTAGATCTTGCTCTATTGAATCTATATCTCTCATCTCTACCTCTTCCTACACATCTATCACAACCATCAGTGATAGATCTCTATCACAGAAGGTCCTAAGACGATTGGGACCATGACATACTAAAAACTAGGATGTTTAGGACTATGATAGAAAAGTCACTACCATCTTCAGTCCCAAAGGTTTGTCAACTTTGAAAAAAAGCCTTTTTTAATGTTCTTCATTTTCTTTACCATAAACCTCCATCACCTTCAGTTTGTTCTAAAATTTTCAGAAAGATACAATAGTATTATTGAATGAGCTGAGGGTACTAACACCTTCCTCGCTCATAATAAGATTTTTAGTTTTGATCTCCAAATCATGCATACCTTTCTTATCCAACCTCAGGTCGAGTCAAAATTGGGTCTTTTTGTTTTTTCCACATATTTAAACACCCACCTCCAATATTTCTAGTTTTATGATTGGGTAGCGACTCTAAGAGCCTCATCATTTTTTTTGCTTCTCCATTATTTCACGACCATGATCATGTATTTTTTTTAGAATGGGTACAACAAGTATCAATAGTAGCTCATAGAAAAAGTGATACATAAAATTTTCAACAAGTCAAATATGAGAACGCGAAACAAAATTCTATAGGATTTAGGATAATAATGTGGTGAAACCTAACTAGTCACAGTTGAATTTAGTTTATTTTCCTATATAGCAGCAAGCATATCTTATTTGCAAAAATAGCCTAAATTTGAGAAAAACAACAATTAATTGTTGAAACAAAAATAGTTATGATTTGAATCTAAAACACTAGACTTGTTGCCATTTTCATTGCTCCAAGTTGTGAATCGCCAAACTAATTGGAGCTTTTTTTTTCTCAAAACTGAGCTACTTTTGGAAATGAGATCTTATTGTTGCTCTATTGATAAATAATTAAAGGCAGTAGTAGCTCATAGAGAAAGTAATATATAATATCTTCAACTAGTCAAATATGGGAATGAAAATTAAATTCTCTAGTGGGTTTGGACTAATAATGCAATCACATAGTTGAAGTAAGAAAGTAAAGCCCCACTAACAGACCCCGAAAGTAATAAGACTGTGCCACTTTCACCCACCCACCATCACGTCCAATCGATGTATTTATGACATGGTTGACAAAAATGAAAAGGTGTATATTTAACCACATGAACTGATAAGGTCTCAGTTCCTTAAATTAACAAAGCTATCAAATTCACCTTGTTTGACAATAAGAACTGATCTAAAACATATTGACCTTGCACTTATCTAAAACATATTGCTTGGTAGTAAGGGCTTACCATCAGATGCTACTTGACACATAGTCAATTAATTGTTCTCCCAGAAACCCCCACCCAACACAGATAGATGCTCAAATTTTCCTCCTCTTTCCCTCCTCCAATTAATCCAATTTTATTTAGGCTACTTTTGCAAATAAGATCTAGTTGCTATTTGGAGACAAAGAGCTAAGATAAAATGGACTATTTAGGTGAAAAAAAACAAAATTAATCCACAAATACTGCAACAATAATACCAGAACAAACATCATCTCCAATTTTACCATTAATGGCCCCAACACGACAAACAAACACCTGATCAAAAACTACCCCATCACATTATTCCAGAAAATCTTCAAAACTGGCAATAACCCATCGATCCTCTCTTTTATCGACTGGATAAAACTATATCTCAGGACCATTGACACACCACATTATATCATTAAACCCTTCACTAAAGTAGAAGCCAAGAGTGTCATTTCCAATCTCAGAAAGGACAAATCACCTGGTCCTGACGCCTTAAATATTGAGTTCTATCAAACCATTTGGGAACACATAAAATATGACTTTATGAACCGATTCAACCATATCCACAATCTAGAACATATCCACAATCATATCAAAGTTCTTAACCATACACAGATTGCTCTGATAAAGAAGGTAACCCAACCAGACAACATCAATCAATTTAGACCTATTAGCTGGATCAACACATCTTGCAAAATCTTTGTGAAGATTCGAAGCAACCACATGAAAACTTTCTGGAATAAAACCATAGACCAAAATCAAAGCACTTTCCTAAAAAATAGAAACATCCAAGCTGCATACATCATGGTAAATGATACCATACACTCTTGCTACAAAAACAAAACTCCCCTTCTACCACTAAAATTGGATTTTGAAAAAGCTTTTGACAATGTTAACTGGAATTGTCTCCTCCACACCATGCAGGGATATTGTTTCCCATAAATGTGTCATCTAGGTACATGCTTACATCTCTACTAGAAAATTCTCCATTATTATCAATGGCTCTCCTTTTAGTTTTTTCCACAACACAAACGATCTCAGACAGGGTGAACCCCCTATCCCCATATCTCTTCATTATGGTCACATCCTTACTTACAAATATGATAAAAATGGGTAGAAAGAAAGGACTCATTGAGTCCCCAACTGAACATTTCAAAAATATCAAATAATATGCGGATGACACCATGATCCTCATAAAACCAAAGGACAACTATTCTCAACACCATACAAATCATAGGAATTTTCTCATACATCTCAGGACTTAAGATAAACCTGAAAAAATCTTCCATCCCCGACATCCATTTCCAACCAGACATCCTATATAGATACAAAACCCTACTTAAATGTAAAACTGAAAACTTATTGTTCATGTATGTGGGCCTCCCTGTCACACCTTTTCTCATACCAAATCATACTTGGAAGCCCATCATAAAAAAAACAATTATAGACTATCATCATGGGCTAACCACTTCCTCAACCTAGCTAGTAGGCTCACACTCCTGAATAGCTCATTGACTTCTATCACCACACATTATCTTAGTTGCATTCCTCTATCAGACAAGTCACTCAGACCTATTGATATCCTAAGGAAAAAATTCCTTTGAAACCATTTTGGCACAAACATAGCTAAACCAAAGATCCACATGGTAAATTGAAATACCATCTGTTCTCCAAAAAGATATGGTGGATGAGGAATCATTGACCTCAAGACACATGCCATCTGCCTCATAACAAATATTATTGCAACTCTTTCCTCAAATTTAGACAACATCAGGAAACTTTCATACTTCAGAAATATTACCACAAAAAAAATCCATGGTGGACCATAGAAAAAGGCATAACCCCCTTATCAAAGTACATAAATAAACACATATATACTGTCATTCATATGATCAACCCCCCCCCCTCTCACACACACACACGTCACAAAAAACATCATGTTATGGACTAACCTAGAGTACCACAACTCATCACCTAGGAGTAAACATCCATATTCCACATACCTAGGAAAACTTAAGCACTACCACAACATTGTACCTCCTCATCAACAACAAAAGCAACCATCTTAAATGTTTTCTTACCCCACTCATAACCCACAAAACTATGAAAGACATCATCCATGATCTAGAAAATAACACTGCAAACCACATATCACGGACACGGGGTCGTACTTAGACACCCCATCACGCTTACCTCTTCATCACTCATATGACAATTGCCTACAATATGCCTGATGTCTGGAACATACTATGCCCACTAAAAATAAGGATTATCATCTGGCTCACCATCCACAATAAAGTCCTTACTGACAAAAATCTAATTAACCGTGAAATTTATGGACCATCCAAATGCTACATGTGCCAAAATAATACAAAAACCACACACCATCTCTTCATCCACTGCCCTATCATCACCTAGATTTGAAACAAATTCTTCCACACCATAACATCATCCACCAAGCTGAGTACACAATACCTTATCCTACAACAGAAACCAAAAAACCATACACATGATAAAATTATACTGATGATTGCTACCATATGGAATATCTGCGTCGATAGAAATTCCAGAATACACAACCAACATAAACAACACCATTCACCACATCACATCAAATATTGAACATACTTATTCTTTATTCCTTCATTGCAGGTCTTTCCAACACCGAGAAGATGAGGCTCATTAGGCAAATTTCGGGAACAACAGCAATAGTAGTAGGCGCTTCACTCTGAAGGAAATCATGGTAGATGACAGTGTCCTCTGATAAGCTTAATACCATATGCTCAGATCATATCCAGTTTACCTCCATCTATTAGCTGAGGCTTACTGTTTTTAAAGGGGTGCCTCCCCTTGGACATTATCATCCATTATCTTCTCATCATGTTTGTTGTTTTATTGCTCATCTGTACTTTATACTCTCGGACACACCTCTAGTGTTGTCTTAGAGTAATGTCATCCCGTATATCCTATGATTTGCAGACGGGTTTTTATTGCTAATCCTACTATCTATGTATTACAGAACTTTAATAAAACAAACCAATTAATCCAGTCTTCAGTATAATATATTGTGTGCTAGTAAAGATTTCTAACATGTAGCTAAAGACAACCTGCAATCCATGCTTGTACTACGGCCTGGCTGGCAACCAAGCACCGAGTGTAACAACTTGATCATTTAAGCTCGGCTTTCTTGATAGTAAGAACTCGTCTAAGGGCTCGTCTGGTTGAGCGTAAAGCCAACACACAGAGCGGGTTTTAAAACAGGAAAAGCAACTTGCTGAATTGCAACAGCAACCCATTCGTTTGGTTTCACCTAGTTTAATAGGAACGATAGGATAGTAGTTGATTCAGATTACATGGTAGACCACGACGAAAGGAGGGAAAAGCTGTAAGCATGAGCTTGGAAACGGAACCGCGCTCCTTTTCGGCGCGGTCAGCTTTCCAGATTTTATGTGTAATCGAACTGCAAGATGCACTTCATTTTCACGATGTGGGTTGAAACCACACAGAACCAAACTAATGGAAATTAAAATCATGTGCAGTTGTAACTGGATGGGTTGATTTGCAGCCCAACCAGACGGACCCTAATACATGTTGTCCTAGCATCTAATAGTATGTACAAGACGATCGCCAATAGACACCAAGAACATCATTGTCAATATAAGATTGTTTCCACCAATTTTCAGCAGTCAGCCATACTATTAGAAAGACATAACAATAACACAATGCCTCCACTGATCAGAAACCAATTGGAAAATCCTAATGACTGCTATGAGAAGCTCCACAAAAAGGGCGCTCTCAAACAACAAAAGCATGACAACGAAATAGCCAAATGTCCTAAGTGAATGAAACATAACAGGAAACCGGCCGTTCGCCACTACCATAATGCTTAAAGTACTTGATGATAAACAGCTTGCGAGCTAGATCGGAGTGATGTCGTGGATGCTAGGCCTCCTGGTTGCCCTGCCCTCCTCCCTCTCCTTCTGTCGCAGGAAGTACTTCTGCGCATGGCTAGCCACCTGCTGGGACGTCCTGGACGGTACGTAATTCCGCGAGATCCCCCTCCAGTCTCCTTTCCCGACTTCTTTCAGTCCTCTCAAGAAACTCCTGCATGGGAATCAACTAACAAGCTTATGACGAGAAAATAACCGATTACCGTAAAATCGGGAAGTATCAACTAAATCGGCCGATAATGAATGACGCTAGGTGAAAACCGTTAGAATATTCCCCCGCCCCCGCTTTTTTATTCTTTTATGTACCTGTGCTCTTCTTCCGTCCAAGGTTTCCCTCTCTTTTTCTTCACCGGAAGCTGCTCGCTGTTGATGACTTCCTGAGTCGAATAGGTCCCTCGCGTGTTCCAGTCCTCTAGTGGCCCACGGCTGATGGCCAATGGCATCGATTGGTAGTCTTGGACGACGTTGTGGTGGTGCTGTTGGTAGCGATCCTCATCTCCTGCGATGATGTCTTCGGCGTAACCCAACACAGGAACGACACCGGCTTCAATTCCCCATACGTCTTCCAATAGATCGAGATGATGTTGCTTTACGTCCTCCGTTGTCTTCCCCGGTATGATGCTTGTAACATAGGCAGCGAACACGTGCGAAGGCTCAGCATAGTAGTTGACCAGAGCAAGCTCAAACTCTTTTGTCTCCTCCCACGTCCACGTAGCCTTAGACTTCGTGGGATGAATGTCGTCGAGGACGGCAGTGGCACTGCTGCAGTCGCTAATAACCTCAGTGAAAACTTCAGGGAGGGAACTGAGTTCCGAGTATTCATCCGACGATAGATTAAAAGAAGACAGTGGAGATGAAAGAAGAGGGAAAGAATCGAGCAGAGCAAGATCCTGCAAGTGTTCTTCCTGCAGAGGTAGTAATGGAGTAGATGATTGAAGCAATTCGTTGAAGTCCAATTCAACTTGAAGAAAAGGGGGCTCAGGGAGAAAGAGTTGTTCAGGCAGAGGAGGAGTAGGGGGAGGAAGAAGGATAGAAGAATCTAGGGTTTCGTCCATGTCAATTTTGCGTCCCCTCCATACTTGCGTCCGTCATCGAGGACCAGCCCTATATTTATTAGAGTTTTTTCTCCAAATCTCCCTACCTTTTATGCTAATTCCAAAAATCCCCTAACCTTTATCAAATCCTACGACACCCCTTAGCGGTTGCTTTGCGTTCAAAGCTAACGGTTTTGGTGTTTCCTTTTCTCATCTAAAACATCACGAATCGTCTACTACAATAACCGTTATCGTAAATTTATCGATATGTGTTGGAAAAGCATGTTTAAATTTTTTGACAATCAAATCAGAATTCGATCTAGACTTGGATTTTTACCAATATGTACAAACCTCGAACTAGTGCAAATTTTAAAATTTAGAATCCAAAGCCGCATGAGTTTGGATATTTTGATGGGTATGTACAAACAAGTAACATGCACAAATTATTAAATTTGAAACTCAAAATTGACTCGGCCTCGATTTTGATCAAGTCGGAACGAACTAGCATTTGGAAAAATTAGAACCTATAAGCATATGTGTAATAATTTTAGTGCCACATAATTTAGTCAAAATTAAATTTTATTTTAACCCGAATTTTCCTACCGTTGTGAAAATTAGAATATAGATTTGTCAGTTTGTTTGAACCCGGAACCAACCTCAATCTAAAATTCCAAATTAGTTTTTCGGTCTCATGAGATCATGTCGATGAGTTCAAACGTAACATTGACCTCCCTAATGAACAATTGACTATTTTTTTCATAAACAATCACCTGGCTTTGATAAGTTCCACCTAAATCTTACCCCACACAAATAAGAGTTGCAAAATGTTAAGAACCAAACTTACAATGACAACTTGAACGCGACGGACTTGACCGAGACCCAAACATGATTAAGTTTATTTTATCACAAATTTGTAAAAAGAATATAATTGATCAATGCAGATAAATTTAAAACTGACCTAACATGTCCCAAACCGACATAAACCCAGCCCGACCCAAACTAGAAGTGACCGAAACCTATCTAGATTTGATCCAATTCAAGCACACGAACTTGCAACGACAATTTATAGTTTTTAAATTAGGCCGGACAAGGTTTCAATTCTTACTTTAGCTGTTAACATATCATTAATTATATAGCTTGACCAGTATATTTCTCGATACATAATGGTAATTATATAGGGTGTAAGAAATTGATTTCAAATAATTTGTGGGTAGAACAAGTACCCGCTTAGATTTCATATAATGGTAATTATGTAGGGATGATGCTTGCAACATAGGGCACTTGTCAGCTAGCTCAACTGGTCAAGCCTGCTACTTGTGAAGCGCAGGTTGCATGATTGAATCTCAGTGAACCCCGTTGGGGCACTACATGAAGGGATTAAAGGCTCTCGACATACACTTTTTGCTGTTCTCTCTCCCGACACATTGGACGGGGTGAAATTCCCCACTATCCAAAAAGATGCTTGTAACATAGGAAGCGAACACGTGCGAAGGCTCACCATAGTAGTTGACCAGAGCACAAAAAGATCCTACAATTGTTCTTCCTGTAGAGGTAGTAATGGAGTAGATGATTGAAGAATCTAGGGTTTCATCCATGTCAATTTTGTGCCCCTTCCACACTTCCGTCCGTCATCTAGGACCAACCCTATATTTGTTAGAGTGTTTTCTCCAAATCTTCCTACCTTTTACGCTAATTCTAAAATATCACCTAACCTTTATCAAATCCTAAATAACCCCTTAGCCTTTGCTTTCCGTTCAAAGCTAACAGTTTTTGGTGTTTTTTCCCTTCTCTAAACTGTCAGGAATCGCCTACTACACTAATCTAACTTTTCATTTCATTATATTATTTTAATATAGTTATGTATAATTAGGCTGCATTTGTTACATGGTAAATCATGGTGATAGGGAATGATGGTGAAATAAAAATATTGTTTGTTTTCTATGGTGATAGGGAATCATGGTAAATCCATGGTGAATCTGTGGTGAATTTTGGTCTATTTTTGTCCCCATGAAAAAACATGGTGAATCATTGTGAAAGAAGTTTATTTCAAGACTCCACTACTTATTTAGACAAATGTGAAAAAAAAACATTGTAATAAATATAATTTTTACTTGTGTAGGGTGTTTCTTATAAATTTTTTTCCTCCCCATCACTATAACCATGTAAGAAACAACAAATTTTTTAATTTTTCACCATCACCATCCCTATCACCATGCACATGTTACCAAACAACGCACTTTAACAATTTCCCCATCACCATCACCGTCCCCATCTCCATCACCATCAATTTTATCACCATGTACCAAATACAACCTTAGTGATGTTAAATTTATAGGTCCGTGTTAGAAAAGTATGTTCAAGTTTTTTGATAATCACATCAGAAACCAATCTAGACTCAAATTTAAACCAGTATGTACAAACCTCTAACTAGTCTAAATTTTAAAATTTAGAACCAAAAGTGACATGAGTCCGAACTTTTTGATGAGTTTGTACAAACATGTAACATGCCCAAATTATTAAATTTAGAATCCAAAACTAACTCAGAATCTGGATTTTGATCAAGTTAGAATGAACCAACATTTGTCAAAACTAAAACTTATAACCTATCAAAAGTTGTGTGCCTCATTACTTAGTCTACGTTAGAATTTATTTGGACCTAGATTTTCTTACACTCAAAACCTACTAGTTTTGTGAAAACTAAAACCTAAAATTAAATTGATTTTAGTTAGTTTGCTTGAACACAAAACCAACCTCAATCTAAAACTACAAACTCGCTTTGTTTTGGTCTCATGAGACAGTATTGATGAGTTCAAAGGTAACATTGGCCTCCCCAGTGACAGTCGACTTAGTTTTTTTTTAAAACTCACATGGCTCCAATAACTTTCATCTAAATCTTACTACACACAAACAAGAGTTGCACAATGTTAGAACTGAACATACAATGAAGGATCGGAATGCGACCGACTTGACCTGACCCAAATATGATTAAATTTATTTTATCACAAAATTTGTAAAAAGAATATAATTGAAATTAATGTGAGTAAATCTAAAACTTGACATGACATGTCCAAAAGTGACATAAACCCAACTCGACCCAAACTAGATGTGACCGAAGCCTGTCTAAATTTGGTCCAATCCAAGCACAATCAAAACTGGAACTTGCAGCTTCAACTTATAGTTTTTAAATTAGGCAGACAAATGTTCAATTTTTATTTTGTCTGTTAACATATCATTAACTATATAGTTTGACCAGTGTATTTCTTAATACATAATGGTAATTATTTAGATTATAAGAAATTGATTTCATATAATTCTGGGTAGGCTAAACACCTGCTTAAATGAAAAAGACCATTATACTAAAAAATTGACATATACTTACATTTTTTATGAAATGCTAAAATTAATAATATACATCGATTTACAATTTTTAATTTGAAAAAAAACTCAAAATATATGGCATATATATAGATAAAACATAATCTCAAGTCATGATTCTAGGTTTTAAGGGGTCTGTTTGGTTTTTGTGTCCAAGTCAGGTCAAATTTACTCTCCGTCAAGTCAGGTTTATTTTGGGCCAGGTTGGGTTTGTGTAACTCTCCTCCAAGTCAAGTGACCCACATTATGGATCCTTGTTATCAATATATGAGAAAGACAAAATAATGGTATCACAACAAATAAGTAGATGGCCACGAGGCAAAACTTATATTTATAAGTTTTGACCCTAGGTATAGAAGAAGTAAGTGAAAGATAATAGAAACCAATGTAGAGGTCTAGACTGGAGACATAATTTATATATATAAAAAAGATTTTGTGCCTATATAGTTTTAGACTTTTATGTTAACTCTAGAATTTTATATAATATTCTCTCACTCTTTTCCATACATTGTGGTATGGGACACGTGCTTATGGGATTTGATAGAGAGAATGTTATGTACATATTTATGCTTGTCTTGTCCTTTCATGTGCATGTGAAATGGGATAGGTGCACGAGGGAGGTGCTAGGACAAGTGTGATAAGACATGTCACTTCTGAGTGTATGACCGGAGGACATGTATCCAAACACAATAAAAAAAAGAGTTGGCATTAAACCTTGAGACATATAATCACTTGAACCTAATCATATATGTATAATATGTAAAACCCTAAGGTGTAAAAATTTCAAGGAAGAAATTTATTAAAGGTGGGTAGAATTGTAACATCCCAAAATTTCACTAATATCATTAGAGTTCTAAGTGGAGTTTAATAATAAAGGACAAGGAATTTACTTAATGGAAATATCCTCAATTTAAAATTTTCATATACATATGAAAATTGTATATTTGTTCCTTTATGCATTAAATAACCCACCATTATCTTAATATGGAAAAAAACTCTTGGTAATGCCTTGAAATATACATAAAATAAGTCTTGGAGTGGTTTCTATATCTCTATCACAAAATTGGAACCCAACTAGTACACTAAGATTAGGATACTTCAATTTATCTCATTCTAATGCCAACACATTAGGATAATGACCTTCATGAGTTTGTCAAACAAAATTGTATGAAAAACTAAATCTAATTGTATAGAAATATTCTAGACCCCTTAATCTACCTACAACTCAAAATTGAAGCAAAAGGGACCTCGTTTGACCCCTCATGCAATTTTAGAAAGTTCTGATATAGTCTAGGGCGCTAATATTTAATGACATTCATATTATTTGAATCAATTCTATATGGTTCAGTTTTTATTCGCATCACCGATGTTTTATCTAAGTCTCATATTTTTACTTTTTATCACGTAGAGTTGCACCCGAATCAGGCTCCCAGACCCAAAGTTGTTTGCGGGGGCAGGGGACTCTTCCCCTTTGCCCGTTCTCCTCGTGTGTTGGAACTCTATAGTCTAGTACTTTTCCTCCTCCACGTGCTCCCTCCATAGAGTGCCTATTGTTGGGATTTCTTTGCCTTTACAATATTCTCATCCATTTGAATCACCTAATCCCAAACTCGATGGAATTTTGAGCCTCAGATGTGCCAAACGATGAGATCTTTCCAGTTTGATTGTAACTCCAACTCTTTTCATCTCCAATACTTATAGGAACCTCCATCTATATAAATCATATTTCAGAGACAATATAAGAACCTCCAGTAGTGTTCCAAACTGCCCAAGACCTCCAACAAGTCTATCCCTAGATCTCCTAGTAGGTTTTTGCTCGCTGACTCTGTCATTGCTCTATGGCTTAGACGACCTGAAGACTCTGGCCATCATAGAAACGGCAGGGCCTTGAATTGACTTCCCTTCTCCCCTAAAAGCCTCTCCAATTCTCAATTTCACCCCAAACCGCATAAAAATGTTTCTCCTTTTTTTGGGTTTCCCCATTTTTACCTATATGCAGTCTTTGATGACATTTCCAGTGATATTGGGTCACACCATCACCTTCTTTGGCCACCTTTAGCTTCCATTAGATGTTACAGATTAATCTGATTTTTTGGGTTATGTCTGTAAGGGTGCTTAAATCAAAGTTTTTCAAGTTTTTCTACCTCTAACCATGGATGTCCCTGCTCTTGTGGTACATGCCTTGTTCTTCACCATGCAATCATCGTCAGTTGTGATCTCTAGCTCTCCTAGTTCGGCCAGCATTGAAGAAGATGACTAACACCTCGGTCTTCCGTGAAAGAAAAATGATTCAAGTTTTGGGTTCAGATGGAACCTCGGTGTTCTAGCATTGGCGCTCAAGTCTGTCGAATGAAGAAGAAAAATCTAGATGTCTTTTTGTCAATTATGCCCCCATGATATTAATTGTTCAATCATGCCCTCATGGGTATACACATAATTTTTGCCCCTTGCCTTGACTTTCTCAGCTGTATGTTTCTTATAAGTGCCAGACTATGTGGTCGACTCTTGTTAGGTCATCTCACATGGGCTAGGGTAGGTCATGATTTCCTATTATAAATGAATTGATGATGTAGTTTTATAGAGATTTCTTATTGGTCAGAGTTTCATAAAATCATATTAAATATGTACAATATTAGCAAATTATATGCAAATAATTATTGGAAAAGATATTACGAGTAGAATCTGATTTTGTAGTCTTGAAACCCTAATTATGTAACATTAGACCTGATTTTCCTGATGACCAACGATTAGGGTTTAGATTGTATTTAAGAAAATAATTGATGTAAGATATATTAATTACACAAATCTACAATTTCATCAACCTCAAAGAGAATCTATAGATATGGGTAAAGGGCTTCATATTTGCTTATATTTGTGAAATTCAAGTGTATTAATATCAAATTCATATATCAATGAATACTTGCAAGAAAATTTATTATGAATCAAATTATGGTTTTCATCACCGTCTTATCTATGTTTCTATCATAATAACTTGTACATATTTCTAAGTCAAATTTAATGTTTAAAAGGTATTATGATCAAGATCAATGTTAAGTATATGATGGATGAATTATGATTGCTCCTTCCAAGACTAAGATGCCTTTTGGCATAAACTATGTGTGAGAAATGAGCACTTGGGTGCATAAGCTCTGTGTGAGAAATGAGCTCTTGGAGCGCAAGCTCCGCATGAGTAATGTAAGGATTACGGACAACATATTCAACCTAAGGCAATTATGTTAATGATTAAGATAATTAATGCTGAAGTTATATGACATGACAAGAATTTAGTGTTATCATGTTCAAATTCACATTTTTCTCAAAAGTATAGTTTATTTTCAGTTCATATACGGTTACTCAGTGCCACTTACTTTAATGTGCTTCCCATTTTGCCTTGCACAACTGGGGGCGCGATGCCCGCAAGTATGGAGCAACATCGAAGATAGAGCCATGTGAAGATCAACCTATAAGGAATAACTCAAGTTCTCCCAAGGTTTTGCCTAGTGGGGTGTGATCTACTTAGATGATCCAATCATTTAGGTTAGAGTTTACTTCATGTTTTAAGTCATGTTTAGATGTTAGATGATATATTTAAGAACTCAATTGTACTACTTCTACCTTTGAACAATGTATGAATCAATATCAACATTAATGGTGATTGTTTACTTTATTTGCAATGTGTATTATTCTTGTGACATCCCTTTGAGCTAAAGTTCCCCGTGTTATGGAAAACATGGGATTTGCTCCCATTGATACATGTATGCTCTAAGGGGGTGTTACAATTTGTGCCAAAATTAGGTCTGGTCATATCAAGATTTTATTCTTTGCGTATCTGTATAGTTTTTACTACTATATATAATAATATACAATTCATCATATGTTGGGCCAAATTTAGGTTGAACTTATATGAGTTAGACCATGTAAATAAAAATTGAGTCGAGTTGTGTTTATAAAGAATCAGACCCAATGTCGTCTCATGTTTGAACCAAAGAAGTAACTAATGTAAAAGAAAATCTTGATCATCGTATCATAGGAAAAAAGAGCATTGTAATAGGGAACTTTGGTATGTATATAGACGTAATACAATAGAAAAATTGAAATAACCAAGCAATTAATTGTTAATGGAAGCTAACAATTCATTTTTTTTAGAATTAAATAAAAGGTTGGGGGTTATGCAAATTTAGAGAAAAAGTAGGGTGTTTGAGAAAAAACTATACTTATTATCTAGGATTGTTGGCTAAATTGGACATTATTATAATCCCTTTATTTTGATGATGACAAACATTTCATTCTTGTGGATCTAACGTGCTACTTGAGTATTTTAGGAACAAGGTGGATGACAAACCTTTGGAAGATCTATATGCTTCAAAATGCTTTAATTTCATGATTGTAATCAAATATAAAAACTTGTATAAGTATATAATATACAAGTACTTAGATATCATGTAAATCAAGTGTTTAGATCTTCCCTAGCCATTCACAACACTTAGATAGGTCATCCCCTATAATAGTGTCACAATTGCACACTCATACACACACTTAGTATTCATCTAGAACCACCAAAATAGAGACATTCTCGATCGAACTATTTGTCGACCGAGACTGCAATGTCCGGGCCCACTGCCCAAGACTCTAGTAGAGTTTTAGGAATGACGTATGGCCCCACATACCACTACTAGCCTTAACTGCACACTTTGTCCACACTGACGCGCAAGCCAAGATCAACTTCCCGACTGGTCACCCATCCTAGTACTACTCCAAGTTGAGCATGCTTAACTATGGAGTTCTTTAGTGATGTGATCCCGGAAAAGGAGGTGCACCTTGATGATATGGATAGTCCAATCATTCCTTTTAAGAGTGCTTTATCAATCCTTTCCTACATGCCTGGACCGCACAACTCAAGACTAGCATGCCATGCCCATGTGGGCCCCACCTACTGGAGGGGAACCTCGCTCTGATACTATTTGTAATGTCTGAGCCTACTGCCCAAGACTCTAGTAGAGTTTTAGGAATGACGACTGGCCCCATAGACCACCACTAGCCTTAACTACGCACTTTGTCCACACTAACGCACAAGCCAGGATCAACTTCCCGACTGGTCACCCATCCTAGTACTACTCCAAGCTGAGCACGTTTAACTATGGAGTTCTTTAGTGATGTGCTCCCGAAAAAGGATGTGCACTTTGGTGATATGGGTAGTCCAATCATTCCTTTTAAGAGTATTTTATCCGAGGCCTCAAATCCTGGGATGTTACAAAGACACACTCGGTCAAATATCTTCTTGACCGAGAGTCTCTCGGGTTAATCCTTCTAATAGATTCTATAGTCGTTAGACCTAGCAGACAAGGTGGTTGGGAGTTGGAATCGAACATTATATACACTTGCTCCAGACCGTCCTTCGGTCGACAAAGAGTTCGATCGAGAGACTCTCGATCGACAAAGTCTTCGACCGTGAATGTGTCTGTCTGCACTTTTCAGAATTAATAAACTAGCCGTTGCTAAAGCAATTAGTGGATACCTAACAACTAGTTGAGTACATAGAACCCCCTAGAAAGTGTATAGAACGTCCTTAAACATTCATAGGCCACTCCTATAAATAGGACATGCCTTAGGACACCCAAAATATAGTTGTATAATATTTGAGCATACATACTTACAATTGGTAATCCTTTCTTGTAAGCAATTGAGCAACTTCTACACTTGCTAATCTTTCCCATTGCTACAAGCTCGCATCCTATATGCTAGAATCTCCTTTCCACCATACTTACACTTTCACACACATTGGTTAGGAGATCAAAACGCTTGATATAGGAAATTAAGCCTTGTGCTACAACGGTAATTGTAATTTCCATTTTCCCTTCTTGTTCCTTTTTGTTTCTTGTACTCTCCTTGCTACTCCTAGGGTTGGAGGCTGTGGATTGGAGAGTGTTTATCTTCTCAGGTGGAGAAGGATCTTCTCGGAGGAGAAGGTGGACTTTGGACTACTTCTAGAAGGTCTCAACGGGAAGCTACTTCAAGGAAGAAGCAACTTCAAGGGGGAGCTTGAAGTTACTTCAAGTGAAGGCTACTTCAAATTTGGTGAGACGACTTCGGGGTAAAGGTTGTCCAAAGGGTTTAGGAAGGTAGTTGTATTTTATGTAATATCCTTACGAGGTAATAAAATACAGGTGATTTCAAAATCCCAATTGGAAACAATTAGGTAGTGGACTGACTCCCTTAGTGTTTGCTAAGGGTTGAACCACTCTAAACCCTGTGTCCCCTTGTCTAATCTTTTGTGGTTGATTGTTTGAATTATTATTTTTAAATCTTCATAAAAACCGTATTCACCCCCCTCTATTGGTTTTTCAATTGGTATCATAGCAGGCTTCAAGGATCTCTAATCGAGTCTTGTAGATGGAGGGTGGTGGTATCTACAACCGCAAATAAAGGAGAAGCTTGGACCAATCTTCAACAAGCTGTAATTGGTGCTTAGGAACAAGACACACAACACCTAGCTGCCCATGCAGGTTAAAGAAGGAAGAGGTGCATAAAGAGTGTTTTATTGCTACAACTAATGAAGAAGAAGAAGAGGTAAGATTTTTTGATTTATCTAAAGAAGAGTTAATTGCTAGCATTGAGGAATTACATGATAAATATATTGATTGTAAAAAGAAACTAAAAAGAGTTATTAAAACTAATGAGGATTTGTATGCTCAATTAAATGATCTAACTTCTGAAAAGGAAAATATTGTTCGTGAAAATTCTACCTTGAAATTATCTCTCAATGATTTCCATATTAAGTTGCTTACTCTAGAAACAAATCATGATATTCTTTCTCAAGAAAAGGTTGAACTACTTGTAAAATTGAATGATGTTCAAACTAAACCTATCTTGTGTACTCATTTAGATTATGATGATGTTATTAAAGAAAGATATAATTTGTTGTCTAACCTAGAGCAAGCAAATTTGAATGTTAAAAAGAGAATGGATGAGATTGTTAAGTTACAAAAGGAAATTAGTATCTTGAGAAACAATGATGTTCTTGATGAGATTCTTAAAAATTCTTCTAGTTATAATGGATGGAGAGGACTAGGTTACAAGCCTAAAGGAAAATCCTATCAAAAACCTAGTGGGGGAACGACACAAGTGCCAAAGACTCAATCTATATATGTACCTAAATGCAAGTATACATATGTACCCAAGAACAATCTAGATCAAACTCATAAAAAGAGAAATGAGATTGATTCTATATGTTGCCATTATTGTTTGCATCGTGGACATTATTCCTTCTCATGTCCTTATAAGAAGAAGGATGTTGAATTGGTATGGGTCTCAAAACCCCCAAACTAAATGAATAAAATTAAGTTGAGATATGACCAAAGATGCTAATTTATATCTTTATGTCTATCTCAACTTAACATAATGGGATAACGAGTTGATCCAAGAAATTAAAATTTCTAACTTGAAAATACACATTTTTAAATAAACCTGCAGAGACACATCTTTAATAACTAGTTTTAGTTTGGGTTCCCAAAACCTAGAAAATTAAATATGATTAGTTGAGATTTGATCTAAATGTTACTTTGATATTTAAATGTTTTCATCTCAACTAAACTAAGCATTAAATTGCATGATTCTGTTAAATTGATCTATGAAAACAATTACTAAAAGCAGTACAGAAACAATCTCGGTCGAGAAAATTGTCAACCGAGACAATGTCGGTCGAGAAATTAGTTGACCGATAGGGTTTCTGCCTTAAATATGTATTTTTATGAAGAAAAAGTAACATTTTCAGTCGAGAAAGTTATCGACCGAGACAATGTCGGTCGAGAACTTTGTCGTTCGAGTGAAACTATGACAGAACTATTTAATAAAAACAAGACACTTCAATTGCAATCAACCTAAGTATGTAATAAACTTTATGTATTCTTATGCTTTAAGTATTTGAATGATCATAATCAAAAGAAAGATAAAACTTGATAATTGGATAAGAAACCCCGCTTAGAACAAAGAATTACTTTGTAGAAAATCAAAAGCAAGATACTAAATTCATATATTGCTCAAAATTCTACTCAAAACTTGATCTTAGGCTAATATTTTGCATCATGATGGCATCATGGTAACTTTTATTGCCATAATAAGTATTGCTTACAAGAACTAACAATATCGGAAATTCTACATATTTGCTGCAAACTAAATTGAAATTGCCTTTTTGCAAGAAGAACAATCACTATGGATATCAATCAAATTCTTTCTTGCAAATAAGGATCTTAGAACATATTCTGAAAATTTTCATTAGAATGATAAAAATAACTTGTTCTAAGAAAAATCAAAAGAATAAATGTCATTGTGACACCTAAATGAATATGCATTAATCAAGTTGAGATATGATCAATAATCTTGATTTAAACAACCTTATGTCTATCTCAACTTAACACAATAAGAATAACAAATAAATAAAAGTAATTCAACCCATAAACTAGAACAAACAAATTGCTGAATAAAATCTGCAGAAACACTCTCGGTCGAGAAATACTTCAACAGAAAATAATTCGGTCGAGAAATACTTCAACCGAAAATAATTCGGTCGAGAAAGAGTTCGACCGATCAAGGATTTGGAAAACCTATTTAAATGTTTTTCAATTTTCTATCAATCCAACGACAATAAAAATTGATTTAATTAAGAATGAATTACAACTCTTGGAGACCATCTTTTAGTCAAGACATATCGATCTTTTACATCATGATTTGTTGAATGAAGGTATATTTTTATGGATATGTAACTCTTATTAAACTTATTGCAAAAATACTATATGAAAAATGATATCGAACATTTATTAAGCATGTTCATTTACATGTTTTTTCTTAAAATTGAAAATCCATGAACCATGATTAATCAAGAAAATCATAGATTTGCCTCTCATGAAATTACATCGTTTGGCTTAAAACTGAAAATTATGAAACATATTGACTTAATCAAGGAAATTACTATTTTATTCCACATGGCTTAAAGTATTCCTTGGTCTATCTATATAGAAACTATGTGTATTGAAATTTGTTTTAAATGATCATGATCATTGTATTTCATGAAATTATGTGCTTCTATTGTTCTATCATGATCATTGTATTATGAATATTGTCTTTCTGTTTCACCATGATCATTGTGTTACTTGGTTTGCCTAAAATAATCTTTGATCTATATAAACCATGAATGGATATTGTTTTTCAAATGATCATAGTGTTTCAGCTTATTACATATAAAGATGATGTTATCATTGAAAATGTCATTTTGCATAAAAGTAAAACTCTATGGCACAAATGCATCTTGACATGATAGATAATGATTATCAAGAGCATGGCTTGTGTTATTCCGTGTAATACATGAATGATTCTTGCTAGATGACACTATGGCAAGCTAAATAGTTTGTTTCTTAGAACAAAAATATTAATGTCTTATCTAATTGCTTGTTCTAAGAAAATCAATACCATCATGATGCCTAAATTGTTTTTCAATTGGTAAATTCTTCAAAAGTGGCATTACTTAAAGCATTTCAAATTGGTATGCATTTAATTAAGTTACCTGGAGGCTTTATACCTCACATACTTAATCATAAATGTGTAAATCAATGAGAGTGCTTAAATTGTAAATCTGCTAAAAATGCCTCTCGGTCGAAATAAAGTTCGACCGAGGGGCGCCCAGGTCAAAGTCAAGGTCGACCTAAAATAAGCTTGACAAAATGCTTATTTGTAAATCATTTTCTTGTAATCAATCTTAGTATATTAAACAAGATTTTAGTGCATAGCTCTCATAAAAGGTTAACTTATTATGACCTAATGCTTATTATGACCTAGAATTCTTAAATTATCTTGATTAAGGGGGAGCTCACAAAAACTATCTTGACTATAAGACTAAGTAGGAGCTCACAAAACTTTGTAAACATCATAAAGAAAATTTGAAACTAGTTATGACCTTAGTATCCTTAAAAGTAATCTTGGTTATGAAAACAAAAAAAACCTACAATATTCATGAATATGATATATATCTTGTTCTTAATGGAATTCTCTAAACAAATTAGGGCTTAACATCATGTGTATTTGGTTATAGATACAATCATTGATTCTACTATAAACTTAAAAGAATCTCATATCATTTTAGGGCTTAACATCCCTTGTAAAATGTATGAGAAATCAATACACATATGCCATGAACCTGAAAGGATCTCATATCATTTCAAGGCTTAAACATCCTTTGCAAATGATTGAGAAATAAATTGTTTCTAAATTTGACAATACATAATTTGCATTAATCCCTTGTTTTTAAAAACTGAATATCTTATTAAGGGGGAGCATAACATAAAATTAAGGGGGAATAATAAAGTCATACTTAATGATTATCTTGGTTATCTTTTTAAAATGACAAAGGGGGAGAAATAATATAAAATCAATAACATAAAATAAAATGAGTTTCATAATCTCTCGGCCAGCACACACTTGCAAATAAGAGAATGGCTATAAAAGGTAAACTTCAGGTATGAAACTCATATGATTTATATTTCCTTATTTTATATTGTGGAAATGTTTGTCATCTTAAAAAAGGGGGAGATTGTTGGCTAAATTGGACATTATTATAATCCCTTTATTTTGATGATGACAATCATTTCATTCTTGTGGATCTAACGTGCTACTTGAGTGTTGCAGGAACAATGTGGATGACAAACCTTTGGAAGATCTATATGCTTCAAAATGCTTTAATTTCATGATTGTAATCAAATGTAAAAACATGTACAAGTATATAATGTATAAGTACTTAGATATCATGTAAATCAAGCGTTTAAATCATCCCTAGCCATTCACAACACTTAGATAGGTCATCCCCTATAATAGTGTCACAACTACACACTCATACACACACTTAGTATTCATCTAGAACCACCAAAATAGAGACATTCTTGGTCGACTATTTGTCGACCGAGACACACTCAGTCGAATATCTTCTCGACCGAGAGTCTCCCGGGTTAATCCTTCTAATATGTTCTATAGCCGTTAGACCTTTGGGAGTTGGAATCGAACATTATATACACTTGCTCCAGACCGTCCTTTGGTCGAGAAAGAGTTCGACCGAGAGACTCTCGGTCGACAAAGTCTTCGACCGAGAAGCTGTCTGTCTGCACTTTTCAGAATTAATAAACTATCCGTTGCTAAAGTAATTAGTGGATACCTAATGACTAGTTGAGCACTTAGAACCCCCTAGAAAGTGTCTAGAATGTCCTTAAGCATTCATAGGCCATTCCTATAAATAGGACATGCCTTAGGACACCCAAAATACACTTGTGCAATATTTGAGCATACATACTTGCAATTGGCAATCCTTTCTTGTGAGCAATTGAGCAACTTCTACACTTGCTAATCTTTCCCATTGCTATAAGCTCGTGTCCTATAGGCTAGAATCTCCTTTCCACCATACTTACACTTTCACACACATTGGTTAGGAGATCAAGACACTTGATATAGGAAATCAAGCCTTGTACTACAACGATAATTGTAATTTCCATTTTCCCTTCTTGTTCCTTTTTATTACTTGTACTCTCCTTGCTACTCCTAGGGTTGGAGGCCACAGATTGGAGAGGGTTTATCTTCTCAGGTGGAGAAGGGTCTTCTCAGAGGAGAAGTTAGACTTTGGACTACTTCTAGAAGGTCTCAATGGAAAGCTACTTCAAGGAGGAAGGCTACTTCAAGGGGGAGCTTGAAGTTACTTCAAGTGAAGGCTACTTCAAAGTTGGTGAGACGACTTTGGGGTGAAGGTTGTCCAAAGGGTTTAGGAAGGTAGTTGTATTTTATGTAACATTCTTGCGAGGTAATAAAATACATGTGCTTTCAAAATCCCAATAGGAAACAATTGAGTAGTGGACTGACTCCCTTAGTATTTGCTAAGGGTGGGACCACTCTAAACCCTGTGTCCCCTTGTCTAATCTTTTGTGATTGATTGTTTGAATTATTATTTTTAAATATTCATAAAAACCCTATTCACCCCCCCCCTTTAGTGGTTTTTCAAGGATATCAATAGTAATGAATTATGTGCACACTCACAATGCATGTCTCCACACTGCACTTGTCGCCCAAGTCTGCTTCTGTCTTTGTTTCTTATTTTCTAATTATCTTCTGTCAACAACATCTACTAGATGCCCTCAACTCTACTACTAATGATGTATTTATTTTTCTATAAGTTTGTTATCTACCTGCCACAATGTCTACAACTCTAGCATATGTGTTTGGTATCGCCATCAAACAATGGCTCACCAACATCTCACAAAAGTCGATAGCTTTACACCTGCCAAAATTGAAATGCAAAGGGACACTCTTTTTATTATTACTCTTGGTAAGGAGTTTGGTAGCACTGGAAATCATTAGAGAATCAAGGACATTAGTCAATCTCTACACACTATTCTTTCAAATGTATGACTTTTAACCACACTCGTTGTTAAATATTTTTCACCACAACTCAGAAAATTCAACAAAACTCTTATTTCTCACTATAAAAAATACTATGATGGTCAACGAGGATTCATAATGGACAATGACGATTCACAATGGACAATGAAAGTACTAACTTTCTTTAACAATGCATATAGTTTGTTAATTTTAGATAGCACTCCACCAACCTTGATTTTGCATTGCATCAAAAACTCTCACCAAAAAAGTATTGTCGGCCGACCACCGCCAGCATAGTGTGCACAATGGTGACAAAAAATTATAAAATAGTAACCCCTCTCATCTAAATTTACATATGCCATTAAGGATACATGTTTCTTGTTGATAAATTTAATGATATTACAAGAAGCTAATCCATATTTAAACCATTGTTAAAGTTTACTAAGAAAAACTTTAAAAAATGTATGATTAGCTCCAAATTCTTTAGAATATGGTGTAATTTGATTCAAACAAGGTTGTTATTATATAAACCACTTTTTGGTATTACTTTTGTCCATGAAATCGGCTTTTACTTCCATTACAATCTTGAAGAAGTGATGTCTCTAGTATCTTGATCCATGAGAAACTAGAATATAGAGTTTTTTTTCAAAAAAAAATAATCATTTAATTGGCGTTAGTTAATGAAGTACACTATTTATCACAAAGTAATTCTTTTGACAATGCTGGTATATGAGAATGATGCAGTTGTGCTAATATCAAATGATCTATATGCAGAGCATTTTTTTATTTGAATTCCAAAATAGTGTATGGTGCCAAATCCAGTAGCTTTGAGTATACCATGATTGAATGGTAGTCATAAATATGAAGTTTTCACCTACAAACTTAGATAATTGCATAGAAAAATAAATAAAACCAAATATTAATAAATGATTGTTATACATAAGAGCATGAGATGATGTGTATTAAGATCTGATATGTTGATCTATTAGCCATTTGTGCTTGAATATTTCTCCAACTAGTTACAAAATACAAGGTATATAAGGAATAATACAGTGATGTTTCAATAATAATAAACACATTTAATGAAGATGTAAGATTTTATAACATACAAGACAAATTGTGCGAGGATTCAACATTTTATTTGAGGAATTGATAAAGTTTAGCTAAAAATGGTGTCATTCATATAAATAATATAAAATTAGTAATCGTTAAAAATCTTGAGTAGGAGTTGCACTAGATGCAACCCCTTTATGACCTTATCTATCAATCTCTCTTCCTTCAATGGTGTAATGGTAATAACACTATCATATCTACTTCATACATATTGCATTGTCTCTCTCATAGTTTAATCCAGCTAGAGAAGGGTATGTTGAATAAATGAAGAGGAGTAATCAAACTTGAGAAGCAAAGTATCACATCATATATAAGAAGGGGTGGAGTCTACAATAAGTGATTGTTCCTTAAAAGAGTTTTACTTTTCTATAAGAATAGAACTATCAAAATGTTACAAGTCAATATTTCTAGTAGAATGGGTGACTTTATTATGGGATCCTCTTGATTGGTGATTCCAACAATTTCACATACACAATATGCTCGTCTTTTAATTTATTCTTCTAGCAAGCCAATATTTGGTGTAAACCTTTGAAAATTTAACTAAATTAGAATCTCATTGGTGTACATTGAAAGATTGGTAGAAATGACATGTAATATTTTTTAAGTACTTGACATATGATCTTTTAACAACTCCTTTCTTCTAAATTTCTCGATAGACCTATCAAATTTTTCATAATATCATGACAATTTAAAACTATCAACCGAGCAATCTTTTGTGCATTTATTTCAATTTCAAACTTCTTTTTAACATAGCAAAAAATGAGTCCCTACGATGTAGAAGACCACTTGTGTTTATCAGAATATAAGTATTATACTATTGTCTTGACACCTATAAATAAAGGTGGGTGATGTGTCTATGTGCTTGCTTTTCACGTGCTTGTGTGTTTTCTTCTCCAACAATTTTCTCCATTATTTTTTTAAAATTACAAATAAATCTCTTTGTGTGTACACTATACTTTTGTCTTTTCTTTTTAAAATTATATATTGTATAAGATAACTAATCTATACTATACAAAAAAGCACATGGAGGGGTTGAATGCAATTTTTCCTATTTTTTAGAATTACAAACCGGTCCTCATGTGTGTACACTACACTTTTGCCTTTTCTTTTCAACAGTTTGTTGTATAAGGAGACTCATCGATACTATATAAAAAAGCCCACAGAGGGGGCTGAATGTAATTCTTTTTATTGTTTTTTGGAATTAAAAAGTGGTCCATATGTGTGTATACTAAAATTTTGTCTTTTATTTTCAAAATTTTATATTGTATAAGGAGACTCATCTACACTATATGAGGAAATCCTTGGTGGGGACTGAATGTAATTTTCTTCATTATTTTTTTAAATTACAAATTGGCCCCTATTTTAGCGGGTAGAATGCATCTTATTTTGAGTACAAACTACAAATTAGTCATCAACATACACACAAATGATAATTAAAAGTCACACAAAAATCTTATCTTACGACTCTGTTGTATCAAATAAGAATAGATGTCAACCAACTCATTATGTCATAATAATTATATGGTCAAATATTATATTGATTCAACTGTATAACATGTGTGTCACACATGTCTTCCTCTCATGTTATTTTATAGATCATATCTCTTTAGCATACATTTTCACCTACACTAAAGTCCTTGCTGGATCTATTCTAATACAATGACTTTTAGAAGTCATTTATAAATATAACATGTTTCTAGTAGATGTGAGAAAGGTGGTTTTCTACATTTTGTGTTGTGTGCCGTAAATAGAATGGTGGCTTGTTATAGTTTTGGATAGTGATCAAATAATGTTATTTTCTTGTGATATATTAGATAAAAAAGTATTGGAGAAACATAAGAATATATCCACATTCTTATTTTAATATGAAACATTTATAAGAAGTATACTTTGGTTGTGGTAATTAATGCCAACAATGAGATCTAATGGGAGACAATTTTTATTAATGTTAAATATTGTGCCTAATAACGTAGAAATCACCAAAAATATTATAATCCAATACCAGATGGTTATCAAATTAAAATATGTTGGAAATATGACAAATATAATTGGCTAAAATCACATAGAAAAAATTGTAGTCTTCTTTTATATTCTTTTAACATGTCAAGCAATAATTATACTTCATCAACTACTAGTTTATGTTTTTTCTTTCATTTCAAATAGTTGTAATGGTCACTCTATAAAAATCTCACACTCTCAGAACATCCAGCTCCCATTATAAAAAAAAATACCAAATATTGAGACTCCAATATGTGTAATGCATAAAGAGTAGTATATAGAATATTATGGTCATCAGAAATTTAGATTCTAAGTTTTTAAATCATCCACCCTTATTTAAACCCATGCTTTGGAACTAGTTCCCTCATTAGGGTGAGGCTTCTGCACTAAGTTTTATCTTTGATGATTTCACAAAAAAGTGAGACATGGTAGTACCATATTTGTCTCACTACGTATGAGCTTTACGCATGATAAACATTTTAACTCTAGCATGCTTGTTGTAGAATCATAAGCTTCATCATATAAGTCAAACATCATCCCCACCATAGGTACATTATCAGTGTTTTTTCTCCTTTCTAGACTTTCATCATTGTCTATATCCACATAGTCAATATTATCATCTAAAATAATTATTGATACCTAATTTGGTAATAGTTGAAGAACTATTTTCTTCATTTCCTATGTTACAATGAAGTATACAAATAACATAATCTTTGTTAATTATTTATGTATAAATGGGGATAAAAATCATTTTCTTGAATAAAAATATTGAAAAAATAGATATGATAAAGCCTAGAGGATAAATGATGTTATACTTAAATAAGTTCACTTTCTTCAAAATGATTATTGTAGTCCTTGTTGTCTGACTAAATGCAATCATAATTGTTGATATGAATTTGATGGCTCTATGTGCTTCTTTTCATAATTTTTGATATGAATTTGATGGCTCTGTGTGCTTCTTTTCATTGTAATATTTGCACCATATGAAGTGATATAATATTCATTTTTCTATATATATATGATAATATTGCATGTTTTGTTTATTTCACCACTACTTGCTAATTTTGAATTGGTTGCATCTTTCCTTCCAGTAAATTAAGGAAGAGTACAAGCATTCAGAAATAACTAACCAAGAACTTATTGTCAACAACTTCTTTCGTTTTGGACTAAGCATGTAGGTGTGAACATAGCATCTAAAAGATGGTGTCAATATCAAATAAATAAATTTGAAATACGACATTCACACGTTGTGGATGTTGGGGTGACATTGGTTCTTTGAATACTAGTGACGAACCTTAAAAAATGTGAGTATTTTTGTGAGTTGAGTGTAACTGTATGTTGTTATGTGGCATGCGATGATTAGAAAAAAACAAAACAAAAACAGAGACATCATTGGATAAAGAGTTGAGGGTGCAAGTTGAGTATGGTGATTGGCATTGAGGAAGTACATGTCTCCGCTTATTAGTGGTATCCTATATACTTAGTATAGGACTGGTGTTGTACAATTGAAGTCCCTAAGAATTAGAATGAGTACTTTTTCAGATCTCCAATTTTTTTAAAAGAAAATACAAGCATATGCTCCATTTTTTAAATAATGTTATTCAGTTACTATGAACCTTGAAAAGATAAGGTGTCTATCTCTCTCTCTCTCTCTCCCTATATATACCTTTTATGTTTCTGTGAGAACAACTTCATTTTCTTAACTTTTTGTCTAAAATTCATTTAAGATTATATACTTTTATTCGTAAAGATACCAATAAATTGTGGAGTTCAAAAAAGGTTGTGGGAAAGGTCATTTTGTAACCCAATCTTTTTGACCAACCAACCTGAAAGAAAATCAAAAGTAGTGATATTAAAACCCGAGTTCGAATCTAATTAAGGTTAGAAAAGGCTTATTGTATATATTTATAGTAAAATCTAGAATTGACTCCAAATCAGAACCGACCACTCTTGTTCAAACTAGAACCAATCTAAATTGCTAAAAAACTCAATCTAGACTCAATTTAGGTCAACTTGGAATGAGCCGAGATTCATCAAAATTAGATCGGATAAGCTGGGTGTGTCAAAATACTAAGTCTACATAACCTAGATTGTTTCTATTCTAACCAAGAACAAACCTACACTTGCATTAGACCAAATGCATGGATTAACTTAGATTATGAAAATTAGAACCTAATTTTGATCCTAGTCTGAATCTTAGTCGGTATGAATGAACTCGTAACCAATTGAAATAGTCAAACCTAGACATTGGAACTAATTTTATTTTTTGGTTGAATGGGATCTATTTTATGGTTCAAACATATCACTATCATCCTTACACATATGAGTTTTTGATAAAACACTGTCCCGAACCAACCAAAACTCAGAGTAACCCTTTTGGATGCATGGAAAATTATTTTAATATATAAAATACACTAACAAAGTGAATGATATATTAATTTACAAGTCTATGAAAATGATAAAACATATTTAAAAAATAATCTTCACACAATAAACTAATAAACATATTATGTTGTATTTACTTTTGAAAGTGACGACCATGTTATGAAATGCTAACTAGATAACCTCATATGTAACAAATCTCTTAGAGTACATGTAACATATTTAGTTATCAATCCCACTAGGCCTTAATCCAACTTAGAAAATTAAATTTAGTCAACATACTGAATTTCTCATATATGTAAACTAATAACAGACTTATATTATACAAAGAAGGTAGTTGCAAATGAACAAGCTAACTTATGAATGTCTCCATTAGCATTAACTCATTTGAAGAATTTCAAGTATAATTCTAAATACACACAAACAATATGGTTCTTGTGTCAACATTAAATCTAAACACATTAGGCTCTTATTTTTTCTAAATTCACATCCCTGCTCTATTGGACCCACAAGTCCAACAACCTAATTTGGATATTGATGTTTCTAATAATTGTCTAAAATTTATGTCCATATATACTTAAATGGTTCAAACCATAAGTTCACAGGTATAAATATAACTCTATTGGATCAAGTGTTTCATGTACATATAAATGAATAGTGAAAGAGAAGCAATTATGTATTTACATGATTTCTTATAGACATTTCCGTCATTGCGGATAGATACTCGTGGAATTGGAAAAGAATACGGACGTTATTTAATTTGTGTTAGTGTAAAATTTCAATTCCACGATACCCATAATGGTTACGTGATAGAGGCACGATCCACTAACTTCTTTAGGTGCACTTATAGTCATGCCTCCTCATTGTCCACTTGTATATCTTTTTGTATATTATATTATATGTATTAAATACACTAACATTTTCTATCTCTATTAGTTATATTTATTATTATGATATTTTAATATACATGCACGAATATATATATATATATATATATATATATATATATATATATATATATATATATATATATATATATATATATATATATATATATATATATATATATATATATATATATATATATATATATATATATATATATGGCTCATCTTTAACATCCGCGCGGGTAGCCTGGTTTTTTCGCTATCCGTCCATCCAAAAGAGTAATTATATGGTACACAAGAGTAACTCTGAGATCAAAAGAGTAACTATGTAGTACACAAGAGTAACTCTAAGACCAAAAAAGTAACTGCGCAGAAAATATATAGTCAATAAATATATGGATGGGTTTTTTTATTTTAGAAGGCAAATGATATTATTTTTGGATAAAATTTTTTGGGGAGCTAGATAAAATGTTCCTCTATAATTGTGATTTTTTAAAAAAAATATCAGGAAGGGTGCGCGGGTATTAAATAAATAAATATATATATAGGTATATATATATATATATATATATATATATATATATATATATATATATATATATATATATATATATATATATATATATATATATATATATATATATATATATATATATATATATATATATATGGGCGTTCATTCGTTGCCCGTGCGGGTAACTTGGATTTTCGCTACCCTGCAGCCAAAAAAGTAACTCTCCTAGCCAAAAAAGTAAGTCTGCTGTAAAAAAAGTAACTATGGTGGCAAAAAAAGTAACTCTGCTGGCCAAAAAAGTAACTCTGTACAAAATATACAGCAGATATATATAAGGACGGGTTTTTTGATTTTGGAGGGGCAAATGATATTATTTTTGACCAAAATTTTTTGGAGAGCTAGACAAAATAGTCCTCTACAATTGCGAATTTTTTTTTTTGAAAAAAAGTTATGGGAAGGGTGGGCGGGTAGCTACCCGTGCGGGCAATAAAGATGGGCCCTATATATATATATATATATATATATATATATATATATATATATATATATATATATATATATCTTCGCTACCCGTGCGGGTAACTAAGATTCACTACCCGTGCATCAGTTTTGTGATGGGAAGGTATGCATTTGTAATGAGACAATCCAAATTTGTAATGAGACGACCGAAACTGTAATACAAAGACTCGTTTTGTATTACAACGTTGTTACAATAATAAATATATATTTATTATTGTAACAGCGCTGTAATACAAAATGAGTTTTTGTATTACAATTTCGGTTGTCTCATTACAAATTTGGTTGTCTCATTACATATATGTGTCATCCCATTATAAAATTGATGCACGGGTAGCGAATCTTAGTTACCCGTACAGGTAACGAAGATATATATATATATATATATATATATATATATATATATATATATATATATATATATATATATATATATATATATATATATATATATATATATATATATATATATGAGTACATATTGGTTGCCCGTGCGGGTAGCCATGTTAATTACTTATGCATAGAGATGGCAGGATTTGTAATTAATATAATGTCAATTGTACTTGCATGATAATGGCGGCAACTATTGTAATTATACAAAAAAAAATTACGTATGCATGGAGTTGTGGTGGAAGGATCTGCAATTAATATAATGTCAATTGTACTTGCATGATAACAACGACATCTATTGTAATTATACAGAAAATTTTTTTATGTATGTATGGAGAAGCGGTGGCATCTAATGTAATTAACAAAAAGGCAATTACGTATGCATGAAACATGTATTCTAAATTTTTTAATTTGAAATTTGTTGCTAGTACATGCGTGTGTTGCCACTATTAGTAGCTAGATCACAATTTGTTATGAATGCATGCACTAATGGGAAAGATAGATGTAGACATTGCGACATTCATGTTAGATAAACAAAAAAAGTAAAAGTTGAAGAGAAATTTGTAACCGAGTATGACGTTACGTAATAGAATCTGAAAGTATTGTTTCTCTTAAACAGTGGAATTTGATACATTCAGATTTTTATTACAAAATGTCATCCTTGATTACATATGTTTCCTTTCCATTCCAAATTATCTATTTTAGTTACAGATATTTCTTTCTTATTACAAGATGCCATCTTTTTTTATTTGTCATTGTAATTCACTATACGTTGTGAGAATGTCACTTGTTTACAGATATTTCTTTCTAATAAATATTGTCTTTGTAAGGATAAATGATATATTGTAATGAGAACATAGAATCTGTATTAGAAATGAGAAATTTGTAACTACGTATGACGGTACGTAATACAATCTAGAAGTATCATTTCATTGTATTACAAAATGTCATTCTTGATTACATATGTTTCCTTTCCATTACAAATGATCTATTTTGTTTATAATTTTTCCTTCCCATTACGAATTCTCTGTTCTGATTACAAACAGTTCCTTCCTATTACATAATGATATCTTGTACATCCCCATCATGTTTGGCGACTACATAAGGCCCTCTACCGCCTCCAGCAGGCCCCGCGGGCATGGTACAACCAGCTTAGCTCATTTCTCCTTCCTTACAACTGGCTTCCGCTGCAGCTCGACTGACCCCTCCCTCTTCATCTGGCGTTTCGGCTCCCACTGCATCTTCATATTGCTATACGTAGATGACATCATTGTTACTGGAAACTCTCCCATGCACCTTCAAAACATCCTACTACGCATATCTTCTGATCGAGTTTCAACTAAAAGACCTTGGTGATCTACACTTCTTCCTCGGTATAGAAGTCCAACACACTACAACTGGACTCTTCCTTTCACTATCCCGGTATGCTGTAGACATCCTCCAACGTGCCAATATGATACATGCAAAATCTGTTGCTACACCAATGGCTGCTACAACCCCTCCAGTTGCAAATCCTACCACTTTCTATGACCCTACCTTATATCGTAGCCTTGCTGGATCACTCCAGTACTTGACCATCACTTGTCCCGACCTAACTTTTGTTGTCAACCTTGTTAGGGGTAAGGAAAAATATTTCTAATAAATATTATCTTTGTAAGGATAAATGATATATTGTAATGAGAACATAGAATCTGTATTGGAAATGAGAAATTTGTAACTACGTATGACGTTACGTAATATAATCTGGAAGTATCATTTCATTGTATTATAAAATGTCATTCTTGATTACATATGTTTCCTTTCCATTACAAATGATCTATTTTGTTTATAATTTTTTCCTTCTCATTATGAATTCTCTATTCTGATTACAAATAGTTCCTTCCTATTACATAATAATATCTTTTTTACTTATTATTACAAGTCTTGTATGACGTCGGGATATCACTCATTTACTTGTTGATGTCTCCTTTTTTTTAGATTATAAAATGTCAGTTCTAATTACAATGCGCTCTTTTGTATTATGTTTTTCCCGTACATGTTATAGTTTCTCTTTGCGATTTACAATGTGTTATCTCTCCTTACAGAGCGGTCTCTTGAACACAAAATACGTAGCTACAATTTTTAAATACAAATAACAATTGTCTTATAAGGCACCCATTTTTGTCCAATGTACATGCTAGATAGTACATATTCAGCACTAACGAGGTTGCAGTTGCTATTTGTATTGTTAGATAAGGCTTAGATTACTGATCCATGCATGTTCAATTATTTAATATAATTACTAATATGCCACCGCTACTCCATGCACGTAAAGTGACTAGCTCTTTACATAATTACCAACAGTGCCACCGCTTCTAGCTCTTTAATTAATTACCAACAGTGCCACTGCTTCCATATCAACACTTCACAACATGCGTTAATTCGGCAGTCGGGTAACTTCACTTATCTACCTGCACAGGCATTGAGTGAATAGCCTATATATATATATATATATATATATATATATATATATATATATATATATATATATATATATATATATATATATATATATATATATATATATATATATATATATATATATATATATATATATATATATATCGTCCATATTTAATGCCCGCACAGGTAACTAACCGCCCACCATTTTGGTTAGTTTTTTTTAGATTGGTTACTTTTGACATGTAGATAGTTACTTTACCTTGCAAACTGTTGAGTTTCATGCATAGATAGTTACGTTTGTAGCAACAGATTTCAAAATATGGTTACATATATATATCTGCTGTGTATTTTGTACGAGATTACTTTTTTAGTCGTGTAGTTACTTTTTGATCAACATAGTTACTTTTTTTATAAAAAAATTACTTTTCTGGTCAGAACAGTTACTTTTTTGGCTGTAGGGTAGCAAAATCCAGGCTACCCACGTGGGTATTAAAAAACGACCATATATATATATATATATATATGGGGATATATTGACTGCCTGCGCGGGTACAGTGATTTGGCTACCCTGCCTCCGTGTTTTTTATTTTTCAGCTTATTTACAAATTCTGCCACCGTCTTCTCCTGGCCTTCTTTGCGCCGCGCCGGCTGTTCCCGCTTGGTCACAAGCTCATCTTCCTTCCGTGTTAGTTCTGCTAGTTTTAGGTTCTCCTCCTCCGCTGCTCCCTTCTCTCCTCCACCGTGTAGCCAGGTGTTCCCTCATTCTCTCTACTACACAGCCGTAGACCTGGTGACGACATATCCACAACTAAGATCGGAGGTTTGCTCCTCCTCCGCTGCTCCCTTCTCTCCTCCACCACGCAGTCGGGTGTTCCCTCATTCTCTCTACCGCACTCAAGGCGAGTTGGTGGCATATCCACAGCCGTAGACCTGGTGACGGCATATCCACAACTGAGATCGGATGTTTGCTTTACAGAATCTTCAATCCAAGAGAGAAGAGTAGCGGAGACTCTAGGCGAGCAAGGTAATCCTCTTATTCGTTGATGATCTGGCGTCAAACATTGCTTCCAACCTTAGCAATCTCCCAACTACCCACTGTAAAGAGGTCCATTTGATCTATACCATCGTCGCCGGGGCTCTGTTTGCCCCAAATCGTCATTCAACCTGTTGTGTGTCCGATGAGGTCAGTAGTCACTGGTTGTCCACACGACCAAGCCCCATTGCACGACTTCTAAGGCTTTTGACCTGGTGCTTAGCCAGCTTGTGCAACCTTATTTCTCTCTCGGAACTTGATGTCCAATGTAGTTCCTCTGCTTGTATATCTTAATGATACAATGCACATACTTCAGAACTTCACGTTACCTACTTAAGAATTCTCTACCATAATACGATGATTTTTATTGCTGTCTATGTGTCCTGTTATAATGCACTGCTTTCATTTACAAAATATGTGTCTGCATTACAGTTTTCTGCCTTAGTTTTATTGTATGTGTATTCTCTTTGCAATGAACTGCTTTTATTTACATAATGTGTGTATCCATTACAGTTTGTTGTCTTGGTTTTACTCAAGGCGTATCTGCATTACAGTTTGCTGCCTTGGTTTTACTCAAGGCTTGTCTGCATTACAGTTTTCTGCCTTGGTTTTATTGTATGTGTGTTCTCATTGTAGTACATTTTTTCTATTAACTCTTTGTGTGGTACTACCACATTACACTGTTTTGATTACTGTCTGTGTGTCCTATTACAATGAACTACTTTCATTTACATAATGTGTGTATCCATTACAGTTTTCTGTCTTGGTTTTACTGAAAGTGTGTCACCCTCACATTTTATGCAGGTTTTTGTTTGTGAGGTTGTTACTGTTATGGATCCCAGCCTTAATACTGATGCTAGTAATGCTATAACTGACTATGGTGATAATCTGCATTCTTCTTCATCTATTGACTGTGAGGTCCTTTCTGTAGCTGATATCCC
The DNA here is from genome assembly GCA_963693085.1 of Alisma plantago-aquatica. Lineage (NCBI taxonomy): Eukaryota > Viridiplantae > Streptophyta > Magnoliopsida > Alismatales > Alismataceae > Alisma > Alisma plantago-aquatica. The sequence goes on from OY856412.1 coordinate 1,223,159,595, forward strand.
TAGGATTGGACTTAGTTTTGGAAGTTTAGATGATGGTATAGCTTTTTATTGTAGATATGTTGGTTTGATTGGTTTTAATGTAAGGAGAGATGATAATCGTTATCAAGGTCGTACTAAGGTTTTGCTGGCAAAAGATTTGGATTGTGATAAACAAGGAGAAAATAGGTGTTCTAAGAGATCTAGTGGTCTATTGAGTCCTATTTGCAATGATGTTGGTGATCTACATGAGAAGCTTTCCAAGAAACATAAACGTTCAGTGAAAAGGTGTGGGTGCAAAGCCATGATCCGACTGACATTGGACACGTCCTCCTCCATATGGGTTGTTAGTGCATTTGTTGAGGATCACAATCATGATCTTGTTGATACCGCTCACTTGCGCTATTTGAAGTGTAATTCATCACTTGACCAGAGTCAAAAAGACATGATTTCTTCTATAAGTCATGCCAATATACCTGTGTCTAAGCAGCTTGCATTAATAGCATCTGAGTCTGGTGGTTATGACAGGTTGACATTTACAAGTAGACAAGCTCATGGACACCTCAATAGGAAGAGAAAAGAGTCTGCTGATCATGATGTGGATATGGTTTTGGATCATTTTGCAAACTTCAAAGTCTTGGATTCTAAATTCTTTTATGAGTATCAAAAAGATTCTAATGGTTGTTTGACGCACTTGTTTTGGTCTGATCCGATCTCTATTGATGACTCTGCATTGTTCGGTGATGCGATCGTATTTGATACCACTTATCGTACCAATAAGTATGCCATGGTTTTTGGCATGTTTGGTGGTGTGGATCACCATCGCAAGATAGTGTTATTTGCCTCAACCTTGTTGGCGGATGAGAAGTACGATTCTTTTATATGGGTTTTCAAACAATATTTACTGTGTTTTGGCAAAGAGCCTGTCTCCATCATAACTGATCAAGACCCAGCAATGAATGCTGCTATTATTACTATTTTTCCAACTTGTAAGCATCGTTTCTGTAGCTGGCACATTCTATAGAAACTCCCATCTAAACTTGGTGGAGTTGCTAACAAGGATCAAATCATTAGTGCGTTGAATGATTGTGTCTGGAATGTAGATGATATAGACAATTTTGAAGAGAAATGGAGTTCTGTAGTTGAAGAGAATGGCTTACTGTCCATTAGTTGGTTTTGTGATGTGTATTCTATGCGGTGTCAGTGGGTGCCATGTTTTATGAAGGATTCCTTCTTTGCTGGCATGAGGACAACGCAAAGAAGTGAGAGTCTTAATGCATTCATTAGAAACCATGTCAACAGTAGGAAAACTCTCTTTGAACTTGTTTGTAGCTTGGAGATTGCTTATTCTCATGTGCAGGAGATAGAAAACTTCAAGGATTTCGATGACGAGTACAACAATCTGCCTTTGGCTTCATTGTGGCCTTTGGAGGAGCAAATGAGAGGTATATACACAAAGTCTATTTTCAAGATCTTTCAATCCGAAGTTCATCAAAGTATGGTGTATAATGTGAAAGAAACTTCTGATGAAGGTGTGTTTGAGGTCTATCGTGTTGGTGGTTCTAGTTGTCCTCGTGTTTTGAAAAAGGATTCATCTACAGATATGTTATCTTGTAATTGTTTCATGTTAGAATTCAAAGGAATTCCATGTAGGCACATTCTTGCTTATCTAAAGAGTCGTAATTTTTGCACTCTTCTTGAGCCATATATATTAATGAGGTGGAGCAAAGGATATAGAGATCACCCTTTGGTTTTTGGCAAATCATCTGTGCATTCATCCACAAGGAGGACACTTCAGCTTGTTTCTGCTTGTAATTCAGTTGTCAACATGGCTTGTAGGAACAATGCCATAGACCTTTGTCATGAAAAGCTTATTTCTTTGCAAAAGGAGCTGTCGGAATTGGACAGTGCTGATATTGGTGTAACTGGTTCTAATACAACTGCTTCTTCTGCTGTCAATGTCCATATTCCTAGTATTTGCAAAACAAAAGGCAGACCTAGAGTGACCGATGTGCGGTATAAATCTGGAGTTGAAATTTCCCAGTCTAAATCAAGGCAGTGTAAGAATTGCTTACAATACGGCGTCAATCATGATAGTAGAAACTGTCCTTTAAAGAAATAGGTGTGTATGTTACATATTTTGCAAATAAATATTGTAAATGTGCAGGAACTGAGTAGGGTTTCTATTTGTATATGTGCAGGAACTGAGTACGGTTTCTATTTTGGAAGTTAACAAGGTCTTCATACTGAAGAAGTTGCTGCTATGGTGGATTTGAAATTATTCTGCTGCTTTTGGAGTTGATGCTGCTACTACATTTGTACTGGTGCTTCTTCAGTATGTAATGGAACTGTTGGATTTGTAATGGTCCTTTCTGCATTTGTACTGGTGCTTATGGATTGTAATGGAACTGCTGGATTTGTAATGGTCCTTTCTGGAATTGTACTGGTGCTTATGGATTTGTAATGGAGCTCCTGGATTTGTAATGGTCCTTTCTGCATTTGTACTGGTGCTTATGGATTTGTAATGGAACTGTTGGATTTGTAATGGTCCTTTCTGTATTTGTACTGGTGCTTATGGATTTGTAATGGAACTGCTGGATTTGTAATGGTCCTTTCTGGATTTGTACTGGTGCTTATGGATTTGTAATGGAACTGCTGGATTTGTAATGGTCCTTTCTGCATTTATACTGGTGCTTATGGATTTGTAATGGAACTGCTGGATTTGTAATGGTCCTTTCTACATTTGTACTGGTGCTTATAGATTTGTAATGGAACTACTAGATTTGTAATGGTCCTTTCTGCATTTGTACTGGTGCTTCTGGATTTGTAATGGAACTGCTGGATTTGTAATGGTCCTTTCTAGATTTGTACTGGTGTTTATGGATTTGTAATGGAACTGCTGGATTTGTAATGGTCCTTTCTGCATTTGTACTGGTGCTTATGGATTTGTAATGGAACTGCTGGATTTGTAATGGTCCTTTCTGCATTTGTACTGGTGCTTTTGGATTTGTAATGGAACTGCTGGATTTGTAATGGTCCTTTTAGGATTTGTACTGGTGTTTATGGATTTGAAATATAATGTAACCGTGTTGAGTGGGACTTATATACTTCTTCAATTTTATAATGGCATATGTGCCTTGGGTTCTTATGTGCTTGACTTATATACTTCTTCCTTTTGTTTGTGTTTGTATCAAATTCAATTGTGTTGGGCGGCCTGCTACATTTGTAATGTTCTGTTGGGTTTGCAATGGAGTTGTTGGATTCGTAATGGTGTTGTTGGGTTTATCATTGTTTTGTTGGGTTTGTAATGGAGTTGTTGGCTTTGTAATGGTATTGTTGGGTTTGTAATTGTGTTGTTGGGTTTGTAATTGTGTTGTTGGGTTTGTAATAAAACTGATGGATTCATATGTGTACCTGAACGGATGGGTTAGCTCTTCCTGGAAGATCTATAATGACTTGAGGCCTCAAAACATAATGATTAAGTTTTATTGCATTAACATATAGATCAATCATTTTTTTTCTTATAGATCATTCAGATGATCATATGTATAACTGCCATCTAAAGAACTGCTATTACTACCAAGATCAGCATTTTAGAGGACAAAAAGGATTAACAAGCTTAGGAGAGATGACCGACTTGATCAAAGGCAAAGGATGACAGATACTATATTACATAAAGAAAAGAAACGATAGTCGTACATGCACCCATCTGTACAAGAATCTACAGAATTTTTGGATCAAAGTCAAAAATCCTTTTCCTGATCGTAACAAAGTATTATACCAGAATCTGCAACTGAAACTCAAATGATTACCAAAGTAACTGGTTCGATAGATTCATATGTACATCAGATGATTACAGAAAACTAAGGTTCTGCTAGAAGACAACTGGGTTCCTATCTTCTTGTACAGAAGGCAGTTGAAACTCAGATGATTACCAAAGTAACATGTTTAATAGATTCATATGTACATCAAACGATTACAGAAAATTAAGGTTCTTCTAGAAGACAACTAAGTTCCTATCTTCTTGAACCTGAAAATCAGATTATTACATAAGCTGCAGCTGAACTTTTGGTCAAATCACAGTTAGTTTCATATGTACATCAAACATCACAAAAAAGATCATTTCTGCTCTTCCCCCTTTGACTCTTGCATGTCTTCACTACTGCCCTTTGACACTTTCATTTCTTCAATGATCCCCTTTGACTCTTGCATGTCTTCACTGCTTCACTTTGACACTTTCATTTCTTCAATACTCCCCTTTGACTCTTGCATTTCTTCAATGCTCTTTAATTTCCCAAATGTCATCATCTTGTGAAATATATCACCTCGTATTGTCGGCATGTCTTGGTTTGTAAAGGTCATACTATGTCCATTAACTAAGCATTCCAAATATTTCATAACAAACACGCCACAATCCACCTCATTTTCTGCCTGTTGTGGGAAGTCAACATATTCAACTTCCCATTTAGACATCTGACTCCCTCTATTAGACAATCCTCCTAAGTATTCCAATAGCCATCCAACCTAAAACAAAATAACATATCTATGTCATAAAATGTATTTACTTTACAATATTGTGGATAATTTTCTTCAAAAAATGCTTGATACTTACCCATCTTTGCACCTCTCTTTTGTAAGCTGAGTTTCTAGAAAGAGAGTTAAATGCCCTGAATTTCTGTTGTATGAAATTAGCTTCTAGTAGATGCCAATGTGTGTCATTGTTCACAATAGTGAACAATGAATCCATCTTATCAAAATCACTTGGTCTGATGTTGAACAGACTTGGTAGTTCACTTATTATGTCTACTGTAATGCTCTGCACACCCGTGTGTATTTTTTGCTGCAAGAAACACAAATATACATCAGTACATAATTTACACAAGCAATTCCATTAGTCTATAAATTTACATTATTACATAAACTCTGCTTGTAGTTCATTCTTACCGGGACATATGTTTTCAAGCAATGCCATTTGATTGATTTCTTTCTTTTCTTACTTGAAGTTGCTTTGAGCATGTCCACAAAGCTGTCAATCACCTGTTCATTATAACTAAACATTAGTACATAATTTATATGGAAACTTTGTATCTGTATTAGATCTTGAGGTGTCAAGGTTACAGGGGATTCGATCATTTGGTTCTTGAAAAGTAGCCTTGATAGTTGTTTTCCTATGCACCATGTTTCATTTTCGAAATGCCATTCCCTTCTTGACTTGTAGAACAAAAGTTAGCCCAATATATTAAATAAGGTTGAGTATATGTATGTATCACATAATTCTTCTCTTGTGTTCTCTTACACTTCATCGATGTTTTCCTTGAAGTTCTTTACTTCTTCTTTCCACTGATCACCCTTGAAGTGTTCATATCCAATGAAGTATGTATTCCTTTCCTGTATATATGTTACATTACAAGGATTATAAATATTTGTTTACACTTCCTGTAGAACAAGGAAAGATGAATTTAGCTTACCACTGGCTCCCTTCTAATCTTTACATTTTCTTCAATGCTTCCAAGTCTTGAATTTAATTATTTTTCTTCTTGGAAAACATCTTCATTTCCTTCTTTTTTGGTGCAGGTGTATCTTGTTTCCCTGCTACTGGAGCTTCTTTTATTGATGGAGGTGTATGTTCTGCAGAGATGAAATGCAGTGGAGTGTACTGTGGTGATTCCTCTGTAGAACTGAATTGTCTCTTAAAATTTTTGTTCTCTTCCTCCAATTCATGAACCCTTACTTTCAACTTCTTGTTTTCCTCCATTACCTCAGCAAAACTTGTGAAGGCATTCATTGAGCACATCTCCTTGTGCTTTGCTAGATCATCCTCAAGACACTTGACTCTATCTACCAAGTTATCATATCTTGTGTCAGTTTCTTCATCTAACTATTTTCTTTTTCCTTTCACTCCATATTGGTCCTCCCTTGGTGCATGCACTTGGACTTGAAGTGTGGGAACTTTTTTCCATGTGATGTAAAATGGGATATCTTTTAACTCTTTGATCACTTCCCAGTCATCACTGTTGTCCACCTTCATCTTTTTTAGAACATGTATGGACTATAACAAAGACAATGTTTCAGTAATACTTTTGTAGTTTATGTAATGTAGACAAAGCTTATGTAATTCGAAACATGAAGACAATGGTTCAATAATACAAAAACGTAGTTTGTAATGGAGACAGAGGTTATGTAATTGTAAACGTGAAGACTGTAACAGAGACAATGGTTCAGTAATACAAGAACGTAGTTTGTAATGGAGACAGAGGTTATGTAATTGTAAACATGAAGACTGTAACAGAGACAATGGTTCAGTAATACAAGAACGTAGTTTGTAATGGAGACAGAGGTTATGTAATTGTAAACATGAAGACTGTAACAGAGACAATGGTTTAGTAATACAAAAACGTAGTTTGTAATGGAGACAGAGGTTATGTAATTATAAACATGAAGATTGTAACAGTGACAATGGTTCAGTAATACAAGAACGTAGTTTGTAATGGAGACAGAGGTTATGTAATTGTAAACATGAAGACTGTAACAGAGACAATGGTTCAGTAATACAAGAACGTAGTTTGTAATGAAGACAGAGGTTCAGTAATACAAGAACATAGTTTTTAATGGAGATAGAGGTTATGTAATATGAACTTTTTACCTCATCTTTTCCTATTGCTGACATTTCTTTTGTCCTATTCATAGAGCTTCCCATTTCTTAATCCTCGGCTTCGCATTCTTGTATTTGGGTTCGGCAATGTTTGTCATCTCTAGTGCCCAAACCTACACTCAATCTTTTGTAGTTAGTACATTTTCAATTTGATTGTCTTACTTACGAAGGAAAAACTAAAAAGTAAATATGGTTTTCATACTTACATATAAGCACACCATACAACCGGTGGCATAAATGGTCTTCTTTGTCGTCATTTCACCTGATCTCCTTGTCCTAATCTGTCCTTTCATGAACTCCATCCGCTGGAAAATTTTCTTGTGTACCAGCTTTGCCCAATTTAGGGATGGAGTTGTTGTCACATCATTGAGATAATGCAAGATATACAGCGGTGCATTATACCCTGTGTCTGGTAAAAGGAATGTGACCATGAGGTACAACATCCAACACCTACACATATTTTGGCAATCAAGCTCAGTATCACCAGTCATCATTCTTTGCCATGTCGTGGCAAGGTTTTCCTTGTGAAGCAGCTCAAGTTCCTTCATCCTTTTCTCCTGAAATGCCTGCTTCCTCTCTTCCTTGTTTGTCATCTTGGAAAACTTTTCCTCCCCAAACATCTCCTCCCCAACCTTCCTAACTACCTCTGAGTTCTTGATTGGCACTATATCAATGCCCGCATATGGTATTCCTAGTAAGAAGCCAACATCTTGTACTGTCATACTCACTGTTAAACCCTTCTCCAATTCAAACTCATCACCACCAACATATTTCTCAATTATGTCCTGTAAAACTACAGTCTCAGCTATTAGCAGTGGCATATTGATTAAGTTGGCAAATGTTGTACTCTTAATCATTTTAAGCTAATTCTCACTGAAAATCAGTCCATTACGGATTTGGATATATCCATTTATGTAACACCGATGATTTAAAAATTGAATAGCTGCATTTGTATTACAAAAGCTTCATTTAGGGTAATGGAGATAGAGTTTATGTAATTCTAAACATGAAAACTGTAACAGAGACAATGTTTTAGTAATACAAGAAGATAGTTTGTAATGGAGACAAAGTTTATGTAATTCAAGACATGAAAACTGTAAGGGAGATAATGTTTCAATAATACAAGGGAGATAATGTTTCAATTATTGTCATTATATCTTTTAGATATAAGGGACAAACAGCCCCTCAGGGCCAATCAGCTCCCATCTTTTAAATGTTAAACTAGACTAACAGTAGCTTGATTTGTAGAACAAATCATTACACACGAGCCAACTCAATGTAGCATTTTGTAGAACAAATCATTACACACAAGAGCTAACAGCAAACTCAATGTAGCATTTACCTCGGGATTTACTGACCAATCCTCCATCGTAAGTCCTGCCTTCATCGTCAGCTATACCCTCAGGGTCAGCCCTACCTTCATTGTCAGCTATACCCTCAGCGTCAACCCTTCCTCCAGAATCATCACTGCCTTCATCGTCAGCTCTTCCTCCAGAGTCAGCCCTTCCTCCAGAGTCATCACTTGCTTCATCTTCAGTAGATATGGCGCTTTTGGAAATGACATTCCGTTTTCTCCCTTTCTTCTTGCCCTTAGATTTCCTCAAAGCTGTGGAGTTAGCCCTTGCTTCATCAATGACCATATCTTGAGCGTCGACCATTGCCTCAGTCTTGCTTTCATCAACGACCAAAGCTTCAGTAGACACGACTCCTCTAGAAATGGCATTCCATTTTCCCCCTTTCTGCTTGCCCTTAGATTTCCTCATAGTTGTGATTTGAACGGGGAAAGAGGGAGCAGGGTAATGGAAGGAAGAGGGAGCAGGGTAGGGTTGAAGTTCAAGGCAGATCGCCTTCGCCAGCGCCTTCTCCGTGGAATCGCCTCCGCATCGTCTTCTCCGCCCGCGGCACGTCCCTATTGAAATGAATAGGAGGGGCGCGGGTCGGAGCGTCACTCTAAAGAAGACGGTGGCAGAATTCGTAAATAAGCTGAAAAATAAAAAACACGGAGGCACGGGTAGCCAAATCACTGTACCCGCGCAGGCAATCAATATATCCCCTATATATATGTGTATATATATATATATATATAAACACATATATAAACTCCTAACAAATAGGGTTACCTCATAACCCAGGTCAGGATCATTACAAGTTATAAACCCCTAACAAGGATTTCATCCTCGAAATCCTAGGTAAAGGGAGACAGATATTATTCATTCATCATATCATCAAGTCTCCACATAACATCTTAATATCATGGAGATGCCATAGAACTTTGACTAGCACAAAGTTCTTTCACATAGGGTTATCATAGAATCTGTCATACAAGACACATACTCCACTGTCCTTTTCATTATTGACTGTAGAGTCAACTCTATGTCAGGTAACATTTTTCTTAGTTAGAGAATCATTATACATACGTTATTTAACTCAGGTGTCAAACTTCACTGATTTGTCACCTTTTCAACTTACATCTTTATGTAATAAGACCCTTGATCTTGGGAATTTTCTATACCCCTTACTTAGTTTGTCATTTCTCTTTCAAGGAAAGACCAGAGTTGTGTTCTGTCAACCACTTGGGACTACAAGTCTTATCATGCATCTGTTGTGCCACACAAATCTGCTAACACAACACTAAACTTTCTTATGACTTGTATCAATTATCCCTTTAGCTGTTTATTTTCTTGTCATAAGGAGAGGCTACTTATAAAAGAAGAACAGTCTCAGGGGTATCTCTAGATGTTATGTATAAGCTGCCTCAACAAATCTAGATAGAGATATTCTAAGAAATTATCTTTAGCTTGATCAACTTTTCCCAAAACAATTCTACAATTTTTCCTTCAACTCATACATCTTTGTTGATGTTATGTTTATGCGGGGCATAAACCCCTAACATATGGTATGCATACTACAATATGTAACTAGACTAATACCAAAGTTACCCTTTCTAGATAACCTAACATTATTCATCTTATCAAGAGTCAGGTTCTCACTATTTCGTACCTTAAAAACTTCTTGGACACTAGAATTCCTTGCCTTAGTATTAGTTACATGTGTTAAAACCAAATCACATCCTCATCATTTCCATCCTCTGTTGTTATTACTAAAACCAAACATATAATAGGACATTTCTTTCATCTTAGAACATTACTTAACACACATACTTTATCTTGGAACTAAAATCCAGGACGAACTGATACTTTTCAATGTATCCATCTAAAAATTACTTCTTATTCATGCATATCAAGTGTCATAAGACTTACTTGATTGTCATGTTCCTGAAAGGAAAGATCACAAGGAAACATAATTCTTCTTATAACCCCATCATTATTCAGGGTTGTTTATTAAAGAAAAGAGATTATCACCTTCTTCGAGTATTGCATGAACTTTCAATTATTCATGTGTCATTCAATCTTGTCTCCTCTTAGGTTCCTTTCCATTAGCATAGGAATTATAAGGATGATTACATGTCATCATCCTTTTAGCATTATCATTATCATGATTAGTAGATCTGGGTATTCAAACCCTTAGTTCGTCACTGAACATTGTCACCTCTCATCATGTGACTGTTACCTCAAGGTCCTCTAACCAAGGTATTCGTTATACTAAAAATTTCCTTTTGTTTGTAAATTGATCTATGATTAACTCATATTCCTTCATATATCAATTAGGATGTGGTAGAAATATCCGTGCCACATCTCCTACTTCATCATGCTCTGTAGATTGTCTCAAAATGACTACTTGATCAGAGTAATCAGAAAGATAGCAATCTAAGAGTTCCATACTTCCCTTGCCTTCAATAGATGAATGACTAGCCAGGGTATTCAAGAACTAAATTAGGTAGTATGCATTTGTTTTATATTTATGTTTCATCTCTTTAAATTTTACTACTAAGTATCTCAAATTTTCTCTGGGTGTTTCTTTTACATATCTTCCATTTCAACCTGAAGAGAGAAATTTCAAAAACATATAAGAGAATATTATACGGAATATAAGTTCTCATCCTTCTTATCCCTTCCTCATGTCCTCATAGGACTAATTAAAGGAAGCTCAACAACAACTACCTTCTTATGATTGTCAGATAAAATAAAGAGAAGACATATCAGAATGAAAAAGCTCTATCTGACTGTCACCCCTCGCGGTCATCTACCACTTCAGGTTGACTCAAACATAGAGTCAAGCTATTTCATGTTGTTGCTTTTGCCTTTTTACACTATTAGGTTGTAACTTTCATACGCCCAGTCGAGTATGCCTCGGTTTTTGGATCATTTCCTCCCTTATTTTTGAATAGAAGGGTTTAGTGTGCTCAATATGTCTATATCTACAACATGTATTGTCCTCGTACCATAGTCTTATCGGTCTTATTACTGATGTAGAAGCTAAGTCAGGAGTTCTTACAGGTGGAAAGTTAAGACTTTGGCCTTTACTTAGTGACTACTGCCCTGGTGTACTAGGCATTTATTGCATTGATGGTACCAAAAATGTTAGCTTTTTAGACAACTAGGCAAATGTCTCTAGAATTATAGAGACCTTTCCTTAATTATCATCTTATTGCCCTTCATTGGGCATTGCCATCCCAGATGTACTATCTGTCTATATTTATGGCAGAGTCTATTTTCTTGCCATATGTTAATCCTTCTCACATTTTCCACTATTCCAACATGACTATGTCATTCAAGAACCCTTTCAGAACCCAAATTTTCTACATTTAGGGCTGGTAACCTAGGTTGTATTGCTAATATCCAACCCACTATATCATCATTGTTGTCCTAACATACCCAATAAGAGCATAAAAAGTAGGATTCTCTATCCTTATTGGGTCAATATGGGAATTCTCAGGCACTTGTTCTTCTCTTGCTTGATCCCTCACACCATCCCTTGGTGCAACAACATTACTCTTAGCATCGTGTTCCTCATGTTCTCTAGTCATTTTTAAACTTCCCCCTTTCTTCTGCATAAGTAGAAGTCACTATAGTATATACTGGATGATACTAGAACATACTCAACAACTTAGTCCTATGTCTTTGTAGAATCAGTGAAAATTAAGCTCTGATACCAAACTTTCTAACGACCGCCACCAAATCGACAACCAAATTGTTACTAATTATGCATAATAATCATAAATAATGGATTAACAAAAAAAATCACTAAAAAATTAAAACCATTTTACAAGGAGATCCTATTCCAGGAAACTCTTACTGAAAGATCGAAAACTTATACATATCATAATACACATTGTACAAATATTGTTCCATCTCATCTCGAGGACAACATATAACTGTTGCTGTATCAAATCATATACTGAATCAACATAAAATCTCGAGGCATACAAGCCAAAATCTCATATCGTTCATGAAACCATTACATACTAAATCTGAGGACATGAGAGTACATATACGACACATAGGACTTCTATCTATAAGACACGACACACAGAACACTCAACCTGAGATGTTACTGCTGTTATTGTCCTTCTTCTGCAATACGGTCTCTACCCCCTCGTGCACGTCCACCTAAAAAAATGTGAATCCCACGGGGTGAGACAATTGTCCCATCGAGAGATATAACTCTCTGCCAACAATGTTATTATCACAGGTAAACAATATAAAACTGAGCAGATGTTCTTTTATTTTAATATGCAAGGTTAATCACCATGCATAAGCAGATTAGAATATTCTCATCTTTTAAAACATTGCAACTGTCTATGATAGAGCAGTAAATCATCTATTCACTTTATAAGGAATATGAAGAACATGTGTATCATTTACCCATCATTTTATACCAACATCTCAAGCTTATCTTGTGATAATATCATCATGTTCCATCTTTATACCAATCTTGCAAGAGTACAGCCAGGTATTGGATTGTACCAATCCTGTGATGTTACAGCCAGGTATTGGATTGTACCAAGACTATGATATTACAACCATGTATTGGACTGTACCAATCCTGTGATATTACAGCCAGCTATTGGATTGTACCAATCCTGTGAGAGTTCAGCCAGGTATTGGGTTGTACCAATCCTGTGCGAGTTCAGCCAGGTATTGGATTGTACCAATCCTGTGAGATCATAGCACAACCAGACATGAGTTGTACCAATCTTGTGAGAGTTCAACCAGGTATTGGGTTGTACCAATCCTGTGAGATCATAGCACAACCAGGCATTGGGTTGTACCAATCCTATGAGAGTTCATCCAGGTATTGTGTTGTACCAATCTTGTGAGATCATAGCACAACCAGGCATGGGGTTGTACCAATCCTGTGAGAGTTCAGCCAGGTATTGGGTTGTACCAATCCTATGTGATCATAGCACAACCAGGCATTGGGTTGTACCAATCATGTGAGAGTTTAGCCAGGTATTGGGTTGTACCAATCATGTGAGATCATAGAACAACCAGACATTGGGTTGTACCAATCATGTGAGATCATGGCCATTTTTCTAAGGAGTCCATAGTAGAAGAAATACCTTTATGTTTCCCATTCACTTTCATTATGGAACATCAATCCCTTAAACTCATCACTGAATACCACATCTTGTCACCTCTCACTAGGCAACAACTATTCACACTGCTCATAGGGCCATTAAACATCTTGTCACCTCTCACTAGGCAACAACTATTCACATGGCTCACAGGGCCATTAAACATCTTGTCACCTCTCACTAGGCAACAACTATTCACATGGCTCATAGGGCCAATAAACATCTTGTCACCTCTCACTAGGCAACAACTATTCACATGGCTCACAAGACCATTAAACATCTTGTCACCTCTCACTAGCAAACAACTATTCACATGGCTTACAAGGCCATTAAACATCTTGTCACCTCTCACTAGGAAACAACTATTCACATGGCTCACAAGTCCATTAAACATCTTGTCACCTCTCACTAGGCAACAACTATTCACACTGCTCATAGGGCCATTAAACATCTTGTCACCTCTCACTAGGCAACAACTATTCACATGGCTCACAGGACCATTAAACATCTTGTCACCTCTCACTAGGTAACAACTATTCACATGGCTCACAAGGCCATTAAACATCTTGTCACCTCTCACTAGGCAACAACTATTCACATGGCTCATAGGGCCATTAAACATCTTCTCAACTCTCACTAGGAAACAACTATTCACATGGCTCACAAGACCATTAAACATCTTGTCACCTCTCACTAGGAAACAACTATTCACATGGCTTACAAGGCCATTAAACATCTTGTCACCTCTCACTAGGAAACAACTATTCACATGGCTCACAAGGCCATTAAACATCTTGTCACCTCTCACTAGGAAACAACTATTAGGGTTAGGGTCTCCCTTTATAACCGAATAGGGTTTCAAGTTCATATTAACAATCCAAACCCTAATTCATTGCTCCACACATCTAGGAGCATACATTAATATCATAAGTATTCAATCGTACTTATTTATTCTCATCATTTGTCATTAAAGGATTATCAACACAAAGTATGAGTTTCTCTCTTACCCTTACTAGGATATTGATTACATTCTACTTTATTATCTTGTCTTAACCTTCTCTCAAGGATATTGATTACATTCTACTTTATTACATTCTACTTTATTATCATTTTAGAGATGTGTGCTCAACACCATATCGTCAAAGAGGTGTCTGCTTAACCCAATATCGGTGTAGAGGTGTATGCTTGCTTACCATATCACCTTAGATGTGTATGTGTGCTTAACATATTGGATAAGAGGTGTATGCTTGCTTACCATATCAGGCAAGAGGTGTGTGCTTGCTTACCATATCACTTTAGAGGTGTATGTGTGCTTACCATATCGGGCAAGAGGTGTATGCTCGCTTACCATATCACTTTAGAGGTGCATGTGTGCTTTACACCATATCAGGCAAAGAGGTGTGTGTGTGTGTGTGATTCATACCATATCAGGAAAAGAGGTGAGGTTGTGCTTCACACCATATCGGGCAAAGAGGTGTGTGCACGCTTCATACCATATCGGGTTAGAGGTGCTGGCTTATGTGCTTGAACCCGATATCACGTTATAAGGTGATACCATAATCTTCAAGCTCTATACCTTAGTTCTACTTGTTATAGTTCATGGAAAATAGTCCTAGGTTACTACTAGAGCTCATGGATTCATCAATTATGCAAGATAATTCTATTTGGAAGTAAATCATTTAACTAAGGCAAGATTGATGATAAATAATAACATAATTGAGTTCAAGTTATATAACCTGCCTCAAGAGCAACTTCAAAGCTCCAAGCTCCAAAGCTTCACGTTCCTAAGGTTTAAGGTGAGCTTCTCAAAGGTCCAATACTTAATCTCCTCAGCCCTATGCATGATACCTCACCACTTGTGGCTGATATCCCTCACTTATGATCGATATCCCTCACTTGGCCGATATCACTTTGCAATGGGTGATAACACTTTGATATGGGTGATAACAAGGCTATATGCTCGATACTCCTTCACCCTTTCACGATATCAAGACTCTATGCACAATATCTAAGAGCAAGGGGGTGATAGATTTCGAAAAAATCCACTTATGGGTGAAAGGAAGGGTATAAATACTTGAGGTTAATGAAAAAGTGTGTATATGATGTGTCATCTTTTTAAGCTACTAGGTGCCACATGTCCATGCATGGTTTACACCTGTCCTTGCATGCACTCATATTTATCTTTACATGCAAAACACTAGAGGATAATCTATAGATGATATTTTGGCCATTAGTTATCTTGTTTGATAAGATATCTCATCTTTATCTCATAAATTAAGCAAACCGATACAACTTTTTGCAAGGAGCTTCTAACTCGACATGGATCACCTCCTTGAGGTGATTTGCTCGTCATGCACAAGGTCAAGTTCAAAAACTGATATGGGATCCCCTCTATGGCTCCTTGGCCGATAGGCATTCCCATATGGACTCTACAACTCGATACAAGCTCAAATTAGGGTTTCACATACAACACTTTCTTGGTCTTTTCATCACCAAGAGTATCACACTCAAATATGATCCAAACATGGTACCTCATTCATTATCTCTCCTCTAAATGATACATAGAGGAAGTAGGAACACTCTATAGGTGGTAATTTACATATCAACCCTACATCTTGGGTAAATTACAACTTGCACCAAAATTGGTACACAAGCCACTAATTCAAACAAATTCAAACTTGGAATTTAGGCTTTCCACAAGCCACCACCTTGCATCATTCTCTATATAATGATGCTAAAACACATGAGGCGTGTTAAACATATGACACATTGCACTATAATCCCTTATCTTTACTAAATTGCATTTTGGTGCAACACATGAGAACATTGCTCAAACATTATTCAAACAGTACCAAATTTGAAACATAAGTTTGTTACCTAATAGAAAAACACTTTTGTGACGTCCCCAGATTTTCTAAAACTTAATCTGATGTGTGACATCCAAATTGAAACCCTCACCTCAGTGAGAATCCCAATTTAAGCATCCCACACTAGGCTAAGAAGAAGAAAATCAGAGGAAGTCAGAAGGAAACAATCAGTACCACATGCACATGAACAATAATAAAACCATACACACATGTTCACCATTCAACATATAATTACAACATGAATTGTTACAACATTTGATATTACATATTGAACAACAAACTTATACATATACATGTACTACATCTAAACTACAAGATCTTAAGACAACAGGTCCACCTATACATCAGCTCGCTACACAACTCTCTCTATCCTGGATCTTCAAGAGCATAACCACAACCTAAACAAAAGATTACATGCGGTACACGTCAGCACAATATTTCATGAATATTGTAATGAGTACGCCTACGTGTCTTTTATTTACCTCTCATCATATCTTGGCAATAAGATAAAACTAATACTTGGTAGTAACAGAAGAATATAAGAAAAACATATACTTTCACAAGGATATTCATTAAAAAAAGAAAACACATATTTTAAGCTTATTTTCCATTATATCTCAAGGCCTTTATGATCACTACCAAAGAGTTAGATCATTTGTACAAGGTGACCACTACCAAAGAGTTAGTTCAGACCACTACCAAAGAGTTAGGTCATATGTACAATGTGACCACTACCAAAGAGTTAGGTCACTTCCAAGCACACTGCCAAAGAGTTAGTGCTTTCATATAATGGAACAAATATATTATGTTTGATGTGTTCATAGCAGTAATCATGGAAAATCATGCAACATATCATATAAGAATAATCATTTCATCCAATATCATATGCCAAGTATTTTACTACACATATAACACAAGCATATTGTATAATAAGCCAAGTAAGAGGTAATGGCATACCTTCCAAAGAGACATCCTATTCACCACATATTCCTGATATCAACTATATCCTTGATTAAACCTGATTAAGACAAGATCATACACTATCATCAGGTTCTTATCATCTTGCATATCATCTTAACCCTAGTTATGTCCATTAGGGTTTGCTTATCTCATTAGGTTATATACATTATTACTTGTCTTCTTGACTTAGAATTATCTTACTAATGTCATTTTACAGATTATGGTCCATTATCTGAACATTATCTTCCATAGCATTTTTGTGCACATTAATTAACCCTAGGTTACATCATTAACCAAGATTAGGGTTTTATAACATGTATTAAGATTCATCTTCATATAACATGGATTCTGTTCATCATTATGATCTCATAATTAAAACTGAGGTTTCATATACTGATATGAGCTTACTCTGTGAATTTCATCATTTATTTAACACGTATGTATTAATTGCCTTTTATTTAGGGTTATTAGCCCTAGATAGAAATATAAAGCAAATTACATGATTCTGTACATCAACATGATCATCCTTGACATCAGGTGCATTATAAACATTATTATGGAGTTACTGACATTTTTCCATAATTTTATGTCATCATTTGATATTTATTACTCATGAACTAAGCATTACACCTCTTACATGATTACTCTAAAAATAGATCGTTGAAACCTGATATTATGTTTCCATTGTGTTCTACACAATTTTTTGAGAAAAATGGTACCTTATTTGCATTTTTCAGACATTCGAGTTATTTTCTATGAATTTTGGAAGATCTGCACATTATTGAATTTATTACCTTATTAGGCCAATGATGCGCTGCCACGTGTCCACTTTGAGGGCGCGCAACTTGCTGTTGGGCCGGTCTGGTTCAGCATGGATTTCATTCGGTTCTCGTTTGGAAAAGGGCCGGTTTAGCTGGTTCTCAGGGATTGGACCCGGTCCACCCTTCATTCTTTCCCTGGTCCACGTGATCATCCCAAGCGGGACTCTGCTCCTAGAGGGCGCCACCGCACAGGGGGACTCCGGTGAGCAAGGGCTCGGGCTGGAGTGTTCCTCGTCATCCCTTCATTCCGCCATAATGATCAGCATCTATGAGCTTCCCTACGCGGCCACTCGGGAGTGCCCTACGGCCCCTGGTTCTCCGGCGAGGTGGGAGCGCCGCCGCCATCTTTGGCTGCGGCGGAGCAAAGGGGAAAATCGCCTCCGCTGCGCCTTGTATCATCCTGAAGCTTCGAAAAGCTTCACAAGACCTCCATGAAGTCGCCCGCCATATCCACTTGCGGTGAGCAGCTCCAGAGTCCATCCCCGAGCTTCACCTTCATCCGGCAGCGAAGTGCTCCTCGTCCACCTCCAACCCGCCGCGAGGGTCTATGGGAGCAGTAGGGTTGGACTATCATGACCCCGACCTTCATTCCTACCTACTTATCCTCCTCGCATCCCCTTTCTACCCCCCCTTTACTCCTCTTCTTCACACCACCTGTAACACCCGATGGAGAAGACGACTGAAGGGTGGACTGTTCTCTCTTATTTCTTATTCACTAACCTGTATAGGGGGTCATTGGGTCCGTTTCAGGGTTGTAAAGACAACTGTCCACTTCGTTTTCCCTTCACTCCCCACGATTAGGCGAGTGGTGGCTGGGAGGGCTTGGCGTCAGCTCTCCCACGATCTCCATTGTGACGGGAGGTAGGAGGAGATCTCTTGGTCGTTTGATCATCATTCAAGGGCTATCAGCCACAGGGCGCTTAAGTGAATCTGTGGCTTCTCCTTTTCAAATGCCACAACCGCTGGATCGTCAATCTAAGGCCACAAGTTGGCCACGCAAACCCAGCCCAAAACCAACAGGCGTGACACAGCCTGACTTAGGCTCAAATCCATTAAACTTAGGCCTATTAACCTCAATAACTCACATTATTTCCCACAAAATCAAACCTCCATAACTTCCTCTAGGAATATCCGATTGCCACCAAATTTTAACCATAGATCCCCTACCTCTCAAGCTACTTCTATTCAAATTTGGTGCCAAAAAATCAATTGTTAGATCATCCAATTAAATTCTTCAAAAAGGCATAAAAGAGAAATCTTAACCATGATATCAACATCACATCAGCACACATGCTTTGTCAGAACCTTGAAACTCTCAATATTATTCAACCTTATGGTTTCACTTATGTAATTGGATGATTAAGGACTCCAAAAGTCCACTCCATCACATCCTACACACCTTAAAGAAAATTCCATCCTCAGAATTAAGCCAGAAAACCACTTTGTCACATCATATACATCTTAAAAGAACTTTCGTCCTCGAAAGTCAACCATACTCGTCCTTATAGGGAAAGCCTTATCTTGCTCTCATCCACATGTAGGCACCATTCTATGTACAACATAGCCAAAAGCTCTCGAACTATGTTCCAACTATTAGGATGTTTTCCAAACATCTACGGTGATACAAGGGTGAACCACTCATCATATATCATGGTTTAAGAGCTTAGGTTACATAATGACGTATCTCATCTGTTAGGGTTTCATCTTTATTTTTAGACATGCATTAATATTCAACATCATATTACCATGTTCCCAAGGAGTTAACCCAAGTTAACCCATACATCAAGGTGTCATAATCATTATGTTGTGCTAGTTGTCAAACTATATTTTTCATCTTTATTAAGCACTAAGCTTAACACTTCTGGTAATAGTTTTCATTCATATGATCTTATTTCATTGCTCATAATAAACTGTAATCTTTATTGGTGACTTCATCACAAGATTAACCTACAGTTTCACATTATCAACATTATTCATGTATATGGTTAACCATTTACACTTTGATATCTATTAAACCATCTCTAGGTTTTCATCATATCATGTCTATATATCATATCTTAAGACTAGATCACATCTTACATATCTTATATCATGGTTGTGTTAAATGAACTTATGTGAGTGGCTTATCAAACATATATCAAAAAAAAATTCATCTAGTCCAACTGAGGTTATCCTGACCCACATCATGAGGGTAGTGTCATGCTCAGTCTCTCTGAGATAACTCAACTCTATGAGTATCTCATAAACAAAACTTATCTTCCCTCTCATAGTTTAGGGTTCACATGTATACCTCATTGGCACTTGAGATAGCCTTACAAGCTCTAGCAACATAAGCACAAACCAAAACATGCTATGACATACTCTTCATAGGTCTCTACCCATGAAACATCTTACCCAAAGCTCTCTTATACACACCACTAGATTCCGTTGTGGGAAACCACCAACCCGAGCATGAGGCTTCATAGAAACTAAAATAGCTACCTCCTCCAGGGTCTTGGGCTATCTCCCTCACCCTGATGGCAGGCACTCACATCCATGTTCACATATGCACATATATAACCAGCCTCTCTATCTCTAGGGTTTGGTCCTCCCAAGGACATCTAGGGTTCAACAAAACTATAAGAATCATGCATAAAGCAACTCGTCTCAAATACTCAGGAGTAGTCTAGTTTAGGACATATCATATCACATATCTCATAAATCTCATATATTGGAGTCTAGGTTCTCTGACCTTCTCCCTGTGGGTCTCGCTCTCTCTTGAGCTAACCCCAAAACTGGTCCTAACACTAGAGTTCCTCCTTTGTAAAAGAGCTTGAGGCTCATGCTGACTCACATCTTATCTTAACTTAACATAACTTATCACATAAAACCCTAGTTACTTGCATCATCAAAACTCATCTTGCATCCTCAAAACTGAAGTTAAATCCTCGAAGACAAACATAGATCATCATAACCATCTTATGCCATCTTATATCATCTATTCTATCTAACATATATATATCAAAAAGGCTCTAGACATCTAATCCAGAACTACACTCTCTTCTAGACTGATGTCATTCACTTTCACTTAGGTTGCATGACCACCTCCTACTCGTACATGTGTGGGGACACATTTTTGTAATACATATACATAATAAAATATTATATAGTTTTTCTCCGATAAAACATGCGTCAGAGAAAACTATCAAGGTTCGATCCGATTGGAATCAAAAACCAAATCCTGAAAACGAGTGTCCCACACATCGTAGAGAGTATAGTGTCATGAAAACTAGTGAAAGGGGTGAGAACAAGGGGTAGACTAGTGTAGCTACTCTAGACAACGAGCACCATATGTCTAGGGTTTCTCTTCCCTTGATGCACGTCATTTCCAAATAATGCAACGTCCCATACCGCTGCACTATAAGGAAAGAATGACATCTAAGGACTTGTTATACCACAAGCACTAGTCTAGACCTAGTTCTCAGACATCTAGGTGCTAACCTAGAGGCTAGGTCAGATCTAGTCTCTAAAAGACGACTAATCTAACCCTAAAGATGTTTTTAAGTTCAAGGTTCTTTAGTTTTGAGTTGCATAATGAGCAAATGCCAGACTTTGCTATTGTTCATTCTCTAATACCACCTGTGACGTCCCCAGATTTTCTAAAACTTAATCTGATGTGTGACGTCCAAATTGAAACCCTCACCTCAGCAAGAATCCGAATTTAAACATCCCACACTAGGCTAAGAAGAAGAAAATCAGAGGAAGTCAGAAGGAAACAATCAGTAGCACATGCACATGAACAATAATAAAATCACACACACATGTTCACCATTCAACATATAATTACAATATGAATTGTTACAACATTTGATATTACATATTGAACCACAAACTTATACATATACATGTACTACATCTAAACTACAGGATCTTAAGACAACAGGTCCACCTGTACATCAGCTCGCTACACAACTCTCTCTATCCTGGATCTTCAAGAGCATAACCACAACCTAAACAAAAGATTACATGCGGTACACGTCAGCACAATATTTCATGAATATTGTACTGAGTACACCTACATGTCTTTTATTTACCTCTCATCATATCTTGGCAATAAGAAAAAACTAATACTTGGCAGTAACAGAAGAATATAAGAAAAACATATACTTGCACAAGGATATTCATTAAAAAAAGAGAACACATATTTTAAGCTTATTTTCCATTATATCTCAAGGCCTTTATGATCACTACCAAAGAGTTAGATCATTTGTACAAGGTGACCACTACCAAAGAGTTAGGTCAGACCACTACCAAAGAGTTAGGTCATATGTACAATGTGACCACTACCAAAGAGTTAGGTCACTTCCAAGCACACTGCCAAAGAGTTAGTGCTTTCATATAATGGAACAGATATATTATGTTTGATGTGTTCATAGCAGTAATCATGGAAAATCATGCAACATATACTACAAGAATAATCATTTCATCCAATATCATATGCCAAGTATTTTACTACACATATAACACAAGCATATTGTATAATAAGCCAAATATGACGTAATGGCGTACCTTCCAAAGAGACATCCTATTCACCACATATTCCTGATATCAACTATATCCTTGATTAAACCTGATTAAGACAAGATCATACACTATCATTAGGTTCTTATCATCTTGCATATCATCTTAACCCTAGTTATGTCCATTAGGGTTTGCTTATCTCATTAGGTTATATACATTATTACTTGTCTTCTTGACTTAGAATTATCTTACTGATGTCATTTTACAGATTATGGTCCATTATCTGAACATTA
The DNA here is from genome assembly GCA_963693085.1 of Alisma plantago-aquatica. NCBI lineage: Eukaryota > Viridiplantae > Streptophyta > Magnoliopsida > Alismatales > Alismataceae > Alisma > Alisma plantago-aquatica. The sequence continues at coordinate 1,223,182,142 of OY856412.1, forward strand.
TCTTCCATAGCATTTTTGTGCACATTAATTAACCCTAGGTTACATCATTAACCGAGATTAGGGTTTTATAACATGTATTAAGATTCAGCTTCATATAACATGGATTCTGTTCATCATTATGATCTCATAATTAAAACTGAGGTTTCATATACTGATATGAGCTTACTCTCTGAATTTCATCATTTATTTAACAGGTATGTATTAATTGCCTTTTATTTAGGGTTATTAGCCCTAGATAGAAATATAAAGCAAATGTCATGATTCTGTACATCAACATGATCATCCTTGACATCAGGTGCATTATAAACATTATTATGGAGTTACTGACATTTTTCCATAATTTTATGTCATCATTTGATATTTATTACTCATGAACTAAGCATTACACCTCTTACATGATTACTCTAAAAATAGATCGTTGAAAGCCTGATATTATGTTTCCATTGTGTTCTACACAATTTTCTGAGAAAAATGGTACCTTATTTGCATTTTTCAGACATTCGAGTTATTTTCTACGAATTTTGGAAGATCTGCACATTATTGAATTTATTACCTTATTAGGCCAACGATGCGCTGCCACGTGTCCACTTTGAGGGCACGCAACTTGCTGTTGGGCCGGTCTGGTTCAGCACAGATTTCAGTCAGTTCTCGTTTGGAAAAGGGCCGGTTTAGCTGGTTCTCAGGGATTGGACCCGGTCCTCCCTTCATTCTTTCCCTGGTCCACGCGATCGTCCCAAGCGGGACTCTGCTCCTAGCGGGCGCCGCCGCACAGGGGGACTCCGGTGAGCAAGGGCTCGGGCTGGAGTGTTCCTCATCATCCCTTCATTCCGCCATAATGATCAGCATCTATGAGCTTCCCTACGCGGCCACTCGGGAGTGCCCTACGGCCCCTGGTTCTCCGGCGAGGTGGGAGCGCCGCCGCCATCTTTGGCTGCGGCGGAGAAAAGGGGAAAATCGCCTCTGCTACGCCTTGTATCAGCCTGAAGCTTCAGAAAGCTTCACAAGACCTCCACGAAGTCGCCCGCCATCTCCACTTGCGGTGAGCAGCTCCAGAGTCCATCCCCGAGCTTCACCTTCATCCGGCAGCGAAGTGCTCCTCGTCCACCTCCAACCCGCCGCGAGGGTCTATGGGAGCAGTAGGGTTGGACTCTCATGACCTCGACCTTCATTCCTACCTACTTATCCTCCTCGCATCCCCTTTCTACCCCCCCCCCCCCCTTTACTCCTCTTCTTCACACCACCTGTAACACCCGATGGAGAAGACGACTGAAGGGTGGACTGTTCTCTCTTATTTCTTATTCACTAACCTGTATAGGGGGTCATTGGGTCCATTTCAGGGTTGTAAAGACAACTGTCCACTTCGTTTTCCCTTCACTCCCCATGATTAGGCGAGTGGTGGCTGGGAGGGCTTGGCGTCAGCTCTCCCACGATCTCCATTGTGACGGGAGGTAGGAGGAGATCTCTTGGCCGTTTGATCGTCATTCAAGGGCTATCGGCCACAGGGCGCTTAATTGAATCCGTGGCTTCTCCTTTTCAAATGCCACAACCGCTAGATCGTCCATCTAAGGCCACAAGTTGGCCACGCGAACCCAGCCCAAAACCAACAGGCGTGACACAGCCTGACTTAGGCCCAAATCCATTAAACTTAGGCCTATTAACCTCAATAACTCACATTATTTCCCACAAAATCAAACCTCCATAACTTCCTCTAGGAATATCCGATTGCCACCAAATTTTAACCATAGATCCCCTACCTCTCGAGCTACCTTCTATTCAAATTTTCTGCCAAAAAATCAATTGTTAAATCATCCAATTAAATTCTTCAAAAAGGCATAAAAGAGAAATCTTAACCATGATATCAACATCACATCAGCACACATGCTTTGTCAGAACCTTGAAACTCTCAATATTATTCAACCTTATGGTTTCACTTATGTCATTGGATGATTAAGGACTCCAAAAGTCCACTCCATCACAACTTTAGAGGATTATATTAAAGTTCTAAGCAATTTACTTATCCAAAACAAACATGGTTACCTCATAACCCAAGTCAGGGTCATAACAAGTTATAAACCCCTAACAAGGATTTCGTCCCCGAAATCCTAGGTAAAGGGAGAGAGATATTATTCATTCATCATATCATCAAGTCTCCACATAACATCTTAATTTCATGGAGATGCTATAGAACTTTAACCCGCACAAAGTTCTTTCACACATGGTTATCATAGAATCTGTCATATAGGACACATACTCCACTATCCTTTTCATTATTGACCGTAGAGTCAACTCTGTGTCAGCTAACATTTTTCTTAGTCGGAGAATCATTATACATACCTTATTTAACTCAGGTGTTAAACCTTACTGATTTGTCACCTTTTCAACTTACATCTTTATGTAATTAGATCCTTGATCTTGGGAGTTTTCTATACCCCTTACTGAGTTTGTCATTTCTCTTTCAAGGAAAGACCAGAGTTGTGTTTTTTCACCCACGTGGGACTACAAGTCTTATCATGCATCTATTGTGCCACTCAAATCTGTTGACACAACACTAAACTTTCTTATGACTTGTATCAATTATCCCTTTAGCTGTTTATTTTCTTGTCATAAGGAGAGGCCACTTATTAAAGAAGAACTATCTCAAAGGTAACTCTAGATGTTTTGTATATGCTGCCTCAACAAATCTAGATAGAGATATTCTAAGAAATTATCTTTAGCTTGATCAACTTTTCCGAAAACAATTCTACAATTGTTCCTTCAACTCATACATCTTTGCTGATGTCATGTTTATGCGGGGCATAAACCCCTAACATATGGTATCCATACTACAATATGTAACTAGACTAATATCAAAGTTACCCTTTCTAGATAACCTAACATAATTCATCTTATCAAGAGTCATGTTCTCACTATTTCGTACCTTTAAAACTTTTTGGGCACTAGAATTCCTTGCCTTGGTATTAATTACATGTGTTAAAACCACATCACATCCTCATCATTTCCATCCTCTGTTGTTATTACTAAAACCAAACATATAATAGGACCTTTCTTTCATCTCGAAACATTACTTAACACACATACTTTGTCTTGGAACTAAAATCCAGGACTAACTGATACTTTTCAAAGTATCCATCTAAAAATTACTTCTTATTCATGCATATCAAGTGTCATAAGACTTACTTGATTGTAATGTTCTTGAAAGGAAAGATCACAAGAAAACATAATCCTTCTTATCACCCCATCATTATTCAGGGTTGTTTATTAAAGAAAAGAGATTATCACCTTTTTGAGTATTGCATGAACTTTCAATTGTTCATGTATCATTCAATCTCGTTTCCTCTTAGGTTCATTGCCATTAGTATAAGAATTATAAGGATGATTACATGTCATCATCCTTTAGCATTATCATCATCATGATTACTAGATCTGGGTATTCAAACCCTTAGTTCATCACTGAACATTGTCACCTCTCATTAGGTGATTGTTACCTCAAGGTCCTCAGACCAAGGTATTCATTATACTAAATATTTCCTTTTGTTTGTAAATTGATCTATGATTAACTCAAATTCCTTCATATATCAATTAGGATGTGGTAGAAATATTTGTGCCACATCTCCTACTTCATTATTCTCTTTATATTGTCTCAAAATGACTACTTGATCAGAGTAATCAAAAAGATAGCAATCTGAGAGTTCCATACTTACCTTGCCTTCATTAGATTAATACCTGGCCAGGGTATTCAAGAGCGAAAATTAGGTAGTATGCATTTGTTTTATATTTATGTTTCATCTCTTTAAGTTTTACTACTTAGTATCTCAAATTTTCTCGGGGTGTTTCTTTTACATCTCTTCCATTTCAACATGAAGAGAGAAATTTCAAAAACATATAAGAGAATATTGGATTGAATATAAGTTCTCATCCTTCTTATCTCTTCCTCATGTCCTCATAGGACTAATTAAAGGAAGCTCATCAACAATAAACTTCTTATGATTGTCAGATAAAATCAAGAGAAGACATATCAAAATGAAAAAGCTCTATCTGACTGTCACCCCTCACGGTCATCTACCACATCAAGTTGACTCAAACATAGAGTCAAGCTTTTTCATGTTGTTGTTTTTTCCTTTTTACACTATTTGGTTGTAACTTTCGTACGCCCTTTCGAGTCTGCCTCGGTTGTTGGGTCATTTTCTCCCTTATTTTTAATTAGAAGGATTTAGTGTGTTCAAGATGTCTATATCTACTACATGTCTTGTCCTCGTACCATAGTGTTATCGGTTTCATTACCGATGTAGAAGCTAAGTCAGGAGTTCTTACAGGTGGAAAGTTAAGACTTTTGCCTTTACTTAGTGACTACTGCCCTAGTGTACTAGGCATTTATTACACTAATGGTACCAAAAATGTTGGCTTTTAGACCACTAGGCAAATGTCTCTAGAATTATAGAGACCTTTCCTTAATTCTCAGCTTATTGCCCCTCCTTGGGCTTGCCATCACAGATGTACTATCCGTCTATATTTATGGCAGAGTCTATTTTCTTGCCCTATGTTAATCCTTCTCACATTGTCCACTATTCCAACATGACTATGTCATTCATGATCCCTTTCAGAACCCAAAGTTTCTGCATTGAGGGCTGGTAACCTAGGTTGTATTGCTAATATTCATCCCACTATATCATCACTATTGTCCTAACCTTCCCAATAAGAGCATAAAAAGAAGGATTCTCTATCCTGATTGGGTCAAGATGGGAATTGTCAGGCACTCATTCTTCTCTTGCCTGATCCCTCACACCTTCCCTTGGTGCAACAACTTTGCTCTTAGCATCGTGTTTCTTGTGTTCTCCAATATTTTTAAACTTTCCCCTTTCTTCTGCAAATGCAGAAGTCAGTATAGGATATACTGGAGAGCACTAGAGCAGACTCAACACCTTAGTCATATGTCTCTATAGACTCAGTGAACCTTAAGCTATGATACCAAACTTTGTAACGACCGCCACCAAATCGACAACCAAATCGTTACTAATTATGTGGATTAATCATAAACAACAGATTAACAAAAAAATCACTAAAATTTTAAAACCATTTTACAAGGATATCCTCTTCCAGGAAACTCTTACTGAAAGAACCAAAACTTATACATATCATAATTCACATTGTATAAATACTGTTCCACCTCATCTCAAGGACAACATATAACCGTTGCTCTATCAAATCATATACTGAAGCAACATAACACCTCGAGGCATACAAGCCAAAATCTCAGATCATTCATGAAACCATTACGTATTAAATCCAAGGACCTGATAGTATAGAGACAACACATATGACTTCTATCTACAAGACACGACAGACAGAACACTCAACCTAAGTAGTTATTGTTGTCCCTGTTGTTGTTGCCCTTCCTCTACAGTATGATATCTACCCCCTCGTGCACATCCACCTAAAAATATGTGGATCCCACGAGGTGAGACAATTGTCCCAGCAAGAGATATAACTCTCCGCCAACAATGTTATTATCACAGGGAAACAATATAAAACTAAACAGAGGTACTTTTATATTAATATACAAGGTTAATCACTATAGATATGCATATTAGAATATTATCATCTTTTCAAAACATTGCAACTGTCTATGATAGAGCAGTAAATCATCTATTCACTTTATAAGGAATATGAAGAACATGTGTATCATTTACCCATCATATTATACCAACATCTCAAGCTTATCCTATGATAATATCATCATGTTCTAGCTTTATACCAATCTTGCAAGAGTACAACCAGGTATTGGATTGTACCAATCCTGTGATATTACAACCAAGTATTGGATTGTACCAATCCTATGATATTATAGTCAGGTATTGGATTGTACCAATGCTATGAGAGTTCAGCCAGGTATTGAGTTGTACCAATCGTGTGAGAGTTCAGCCATGTATTGGGTTGTACCAATCCTGTGAAATCATAGCACAACCAGGAATTGGGTTGTTCCAATCCTGTGAGAGTTCTTCCAGGTATTGTGTTGTACTAATCTTGTGAGATCATAGCACAGCCAGGCATTGGGTTGTACCAATCCTATGAGAGTTCAGCCAGGTATTGGGTTGTACCAATCCTGTGAGATCATAGCACAACCAGGCATTGGGTTGTACCAATCCTGTGAGAGTTTAGTCAGGTATTGGGTTGTAATAATCCTATGAGATCGTAGCACAACCAGGCATTGGGTTGTATAATCTTGTGAGATCATGGCCATTTTTCTAAGGATTCCATAGTAGTTGAAATACCTTTATGTTTCCCTTTCACTTTCATTATGGAACATCAATCCCTTAAACTCATCATTGAATACCACATCTTATCAACTCTCACTAGAAAACAACTATTCACATGGCTCACATGGCCATTAAACATCTTGTCACCTCTCACTAGGCAACAACTATTCACATGGATCACAAGGCCATTAAACATCGTGTCACCTCTCACTAGGCAACAACTATTCACATGGCTCACAAGGCCATTAAACATCTTATCACCTCTCACTAGGCATGAACTATTCACATGTCTCACAAGGCCATTAAACATCTTGTCACCTCTCACTAGGCAACAACTATTCACATGGCTCACAAGGCCATTAAACATCTTTTCACCTCTCACTAGGTAACAAATATTCACATGGCTCACAAAGCCATTAAACAACTTGTAACCTCTCACTAGGCAACAACTATTAGGGTTTGGGTCTCCCTTTATAGCCGAATAGGGTATCAAGTTCATATTAACAATCCAAACCCTAATTCATTGCTCCAAACATCTAGGAACATACATTAATATCATACGTATTCAATCATACTTATTTATTCTCATCATTTATCATTAATTGATTATCAACACAAAGTATGAGTTTCTCTCTTATCCTTACTAGGATATTGATTACATTCTACTTTATTATCTTGGCTTAACCTTCACTCAAGGTATATTAGCCTACACTTATCAAAGTGCATTAAACTCATTACATCTTAATGTAACAATTGACATGACACACTTCATGTGTTACTCATCCAAGTATATTGGATTTGAGGTACATCAAGGTGTATCAACCTTGAGGTGTTGGATATAATATTTATCATGCCTTGATGTATCACTTCCCTCATCACTTTTATCTTACTTAAGTTCATCAACTTAACTTGTATTAGGGTATTTACCATCCTAATACTTCATGCACTAACTCATCACATTGATCATGTAGTGTATTGGCCATAAGTCACACACTTGAATTACCCAACTATCATCAAGGGATATGGAATCATCTCAATTTAAGGCATTGTTGATATAGAGTTAACCATTATCAACCACTTTAGGTGTTTCACCTATCAAGGTATTAGCTATACCATTACTTGGTGTTATACTCATCACTCCTAAGAGTGTTTTCCCTCACCTTTACAAGGTGTATCGGGTTGAATCATGTATGTCAAGTTGAACACATGTATTGGGTTAGGTGTACATCGAGCTAGGCATCATCATATCCCTCATACCCTTACTCATCAAGGTATCAACCTTACCAATCATATGGTGTATCACCTTCACCATACATGGGTGTAACATCCTCACTTCACTTGAAGATATTGGCCACATCTTACTTTAATGTATTGGACATCACATGTTCTAGGGTATTATCCAACTTACCACTTTTGTCATCTATTGTATTGGGTTACCCATCATATCATTTTAGAGATGTGTGCTCAACACCATATCGTCTGAGAGGTGTATTCTTAACCCAATATCGGTGTAGAGGTGTATGCTTGCTTACCATATCACCTAAGAGGTGTATGTGTGTTTACCATATCGGGTAAGAGGTGTATGCTTTCTTACCATATCAGGCAAGAGGTGTGTGCTTGCTTACCATATCACTTTAGAGGTGTATGTGTGCTTACCATATCGGGCAAGAGGTGTATGCTTGCTTACCATATCACTTTAGAGGTGTGTGTGCCTCGCACCATATCGGGCAAAGAGGTGTGTGTGTGCTTCGCACCATATAGAGAAAAGAGGTGTGTGTGTGCTTCACACCATATCGGGATAAGAGGTGTGTGTGTGCTTCACACCATATCGGGTTAGAGGTGCTTGCTTATGTGCTTGAACCCGATATCACTTTATAAGGTGAAACCATCATCTTAAAGCTCTAGACCTTCGTTCTACTTGTTCTAGTTCATGGACAACAGTCCTAGGTTACTACTAGAGCTCATGGATTCATCAATTATGCAAGAAAATTCTATTTGAAAGTAAATCATTTAACTAAGGCAAGATTGATGATAAATAATAACATAATTGAGTTCAAGTTATATAACTCACCTCAAGAAAAACTTCAAAGCTCCAAGCTCCAAAGCTTCACGTTCCCATTATTGAAGGTGAGCTTATCAAATGTCCAATACTTGATCTCCTCAGCCCTATGCATGATACCTCACCACTTGTGGCCGATATCCCTCACTTATGGCCGATATCCCTCACTTGGCCGATATCACTTTGCAATGGGTGATATCACTTTGCTATGGGTGATACCAAGGCTCTATGCACGATACTATTTCACCCTTGCACGATATCAAGACTCTGTGCATGATATCTAAGAGCAAGGGGGTGATATATTTCGAAAATTTCCACTTATGAGTGAAAGGAAGGGTACATATACTTGAGGTTCATGAAAAAGTGTGTATACGCGGTGTCATCTTCTTAAGCTACTAGGTGCCACGTGTCCATGCATGGTTGACACCTGTCCTTGAATGCACTCATATTTATCTTGACATGCAAAACACTAGAGGATAATCTAGAGATGATATTTTGGCCATTAGTTATCTTGTTTGATAAGATATCTCATCTTTATCTCATAAATTAAGCAAACTGATACAACTTTTGGCAAGGAGCTTCTAACTCGACATGGATCACCTTCTTGAGGTGCTTTGATCATCATGGACAAGGCCAAGAGTTCAAAAACTGGTATGGGACCCCCTTTATGGCTCCTTGGCCGACATGCACTCCCATATGGACTCTATAACTCGATACAAGCTCAAATTAGGGTTTTACATACACCACTTTCTTGGTCTTTTCCTCACCAAGAGTATCACACTCAAATATGATCCAAACATGGTGCCTCATTCATTATCACTTCTCTAAATGATACATAGAGGAAGTAGGAACACTCTAGAGGTTGTAATTTACATATCAACCCTACATCTTGGGTAAATTATAACTTGCACCAAAATTGGTACACATGTCACTAGCATTATTCAAACAAGTTAAAATTTGGAATTTAGGCTTTACACAAGCCACCAACTTGCATCATTATCTCTATAATGATGCTAAAACACATGAGGCATGTTAAAAATATGATATATTTCACTATAACCCCTTATCTTGGGTAAATTACATTTTGGTCCAAGACATGAGAACATTGCTCAAACATTATTCAAACAGGACCAAATTTGAAACATAAGTTTGTTACCTAATAGGAAACACTTTAGAGGATTATATTAAAGTTCAAAGCAAATTACTTATCCAAAAAAACATGGTTACCCCATAACCCAGGTCATGGTCATTACAAGTTATAAACCCCTAACAAGGATTTCATCCCCGAAATCCCATGTAAACGGAGACATATATTATTCATTCATCATATCATCAAGTCTCCACATAACATCTTAATTTCATGGAGATGCCATAGAACTTTGACCAGCACAAAGTTTTTTCACAGAGGGTTATCATAGAATATGTCATACATGACACATACTCCACTATCCTTTTCATTATTGACTGTAGAGTCAACTCTGTGTCAGGTAATATTTTTCTTAGTCAGAGAATCATTATACATACCTAATTTAGCTCAAGTGTCAAACTTCACTGATTTGTCACATTTCCAACTTACATCATTATGTAATAAGATCCTAGATCTTGGGAGTTTTCTATACCCCTTACATAGTTTTTCATTTCTCTTTCAAGGAAAGACCAGAGTTGTGTTCCATGACCCACTTGGGACTACAAGTCTTATCATCCATCTATTGTGCCACTCAAATCTGCTGACACAACACTAAACTTTGTTATGACTTGTATCAATTATCCCTTTAGCTATTTATTTTCTTTTCATAAGGAGAGGCTACTTATTAAAGAAGAACTATCTCAGAGGTATCTCTAGATGTTACGTATAAGCTGCCTCAACAAATCTAGATAGAGATATTCTAAGAAATTATCTTTAGCTTGATCAACTTTTCCCAAAACAATTCTACAATTGTTCCTTCAACTCATACATCTTTGCTGATGTCATGTTTATGTGGGGCATAAACCCCTAACATATGGTATCCATACTACAGTATGTAACTAGACTAATATCAAAGTTACCCTTTCTAGATAACCAAACATTATTAATCTTATCAAGAGTCATGTTCTCACTATTTTATACCTTTAAAACTTCTTGGACACTATATTTCCTTGCCTTGGTATTAATTCTGTGTTAAAACCACATCACATCCTCATCATTTCCATCCTCTGTTGTTATTACTAAAACCAAACATATAATAGGACCTTTCTTTCATCTCGGAACATTACTTAACACACATACTTTGTCTTAGAACTAAAATCTAGGACTAACTGATACTTTTCAAAGTATCCATCTAAAAATTACTTCTTATTCATGCATATCAAGTGTCATAAGACTTATTTGATTGTCATGTTCTTGAAAGGAAAGATCACAAGGAAACATAATCCTTCTTATCACCCCATCATTATTCAGGGTTATTTATTAAAGAAAAGAGATTATCACCTTCTTCGAGTATCTCATGAACTTTTAATTGTTCATGTGTCATTAAATCTTGTTTCCTCTTAGGTTCCTTGCCATTAGCATAGGAATTATAAGGATGATTACATGTCATCATCCTTTACCATTATCATCATCATGATTACTAGATCTGGGTATTCAAACCCTTAGTTCATCACTAAACATTGTCACCTCTCATCATGTGACTGTTACCTCAAGACCCTCAGACCAAGGTATTCATTATACTAAACATTTCCTTTTATTTGTAAATTGATCTATGATTAACTCATATTCCTTCATATATCAATTAGGATGTGGTAGAAATATCTGTGGCACATCTCCTACTTCATTATGCTCTTTAGATTGTCTCAAAATGACTACTTGATCAGTGTAATCAGAAAGATAGCAATCTAAGAGTTCCATACTTACATTGCCTTCAATAGATGAATACCTGGCCAGGGTATTCAAGAACTAAAATTAGGTAGTATACATTTTTTTATATTTATTTTTCATCTTTTTAAGTTTTACTACTTAGTATCTCAAATTTTCTCTGGGTGTTTCTTTTACATATCTTCCATTTCAACCTGAAGAGAGAAATTTCAAAAATATATAAGAGAATATGGACTGAATATAAGTTCTCATCCTTCTTATCTCTTCCTCATATCCTCATAGGACTAAATAAAGGAAGCTCAACAACAACTACCTTCTTATGATTGTCAGATAAAACCAAGAGAAGACATATTAGAATGAAAAAGCTCTATCTAATTGTCACCCCTCGCAGTCATCTACCACTTCAGGTTGACTCAAACATAGAGTCAAGGTGTTTCATGTTGTTGATTTTGCCTTTTTACACTATTAGGTTGTAACTTTCGTACGCTCTATCGAGTATGCCTCAGTTTTTAGGTCATTTCTTCCCTTCCTTTTGAATAGAAGGGTTTAGTGTGCTCAACATGTCTATATCTACAACATGTCTTGTCCTTGTACCATAGTCTTATCGGTCTTATTACCGATGTAGAAGCTAAGTCAGTAGTTCTTACAGGTGGAAAGTTAAGACTTTTGCCTTTACTTGGTGACTACTGCCCTGGTGTACTGGGCATTTATTGCACTGATGGTACCAAAAACGTTTGCTTTTTAGATAACTAGGCAAATGTCTCTAGAATTATAGAGACCTTTCCTTAATTATGAACTTATTTCCCTTCCTTGGGCATTGCCATCACATATGTACTATCTATCTATATTTATGGCAGAGTCTATTTTCTTGCCATATGTTAATCCTTCTTACATTTTCCATTGTTCCAACATGACTATGTCATTCAGGAACCCTTTCAAAACCCAATGTTTCTACATTGAGGGCTGGTAACCTAGGTTTTATTGCTAATATCTAACCCACTATATCATCACTGTTGTCCTAACCTACCCAATAAGAGCATAAAAAGCATGATTCTCTATCCTGATTGGGTCAAGATGGGAATTCTCAGGCACTCGTTCTTCTCTTGCCTTATCCCTCACACCTTCCCTTGGTGCAACAACATTGCTCTTAGTATCGTGTTCCTCGTGCTCTCCAGTCATTTTTAAATGTCCCTTTCTTCTGCATAAGAAGAAGTCACTATAGGATATACTGGAGGACACTAGAATAGACTCAACACCTTAGTCTTATGCCTCTGTAGACTCAGTGAACCTTAAGCTCTGATACCAAACTTTGTAATGACTGCCACCAAACCGATAGCCAAATCGTTACTAATTATGTAGAATAATCATAAACAACGGATTAAAAAATCACTAAAAATTTAAAACCATTTTACAAGGAGATCCTCTTCCAGGATACTCTTATTGAAAGATCCAAAACTTATACATATCATAATTCACATTGTACAAATATTGTTCCATCTCATTTTGAGGACAACATATTACTGTTGCTCTATCAAATCATATACTGAAGCAACATAAAACCTCGAGCCATACAAGACAAAATCTCAAATCATTCATGAAACCATTACGTACTAAATCCGAGGACCTGAGAGTACAAAGATGACACATATGACTTCTATCTACAAGACATGACAGATAGAACACTCAACCTGAGCTGTTACTGCTATCCCTAATGTTGTTGTCCTTCCTCTGCAGTACGGTCTCTACCCCCTTGTACACGTCCCCCTAAAAAATGTGAATCCCACGGGGTGAGACAATTGTCCCAGTGAGAGATATAACTCTCTGCCAACAATGTTATTATCACTGGTAAATAGTATAAAACTAATAAGAGGTTCTTTTATATCAATATGCAAGGTTAATCACTATGGATAAGTATATTAGAATATTCTCATCTTTTAAAACATTGCAACTGTCTATGATAGAGAAGTAAATCATCTATTCACTTTATAAAGAATATGAAGAACATGTGTATCATTTACCCATCATATTATACCAACATCTCAAGCTTATCCTGTGATAATATCATCATGTTCCAACTTTATACCAATCTTGTAAGAGTACGGCCAGGTATTGGATTGTACCAATCCTGTGATATTACATCCAAGTATTGGATTGTACCAATCCTGTGATATTACAACCAGGTATTGGATTGTACCAATCCTATGAGAGTTCAACCAGGTATTGGGTTGCACCAATCTTGTGAGAGTTCAGCCAGGTATTGGGTTGTACCATTCCTGTGAGATCATAGCACAGCTAGGCATTGGGTTGTACTAATATTGTGAGAGTTCAACCAAGTATTGGGTTGTACCAATCATGTCAGATCACAACACAACCAGGCATTGGGTTGTATCAATCATGTGAGAGTTCAGCCAGGTATTGGGTTGTACCAATCCTGTGAGATCATAGCACAACCAGACATTGGGTTGTACCAATCCTGTGAGAGTTTAGCCAGGTATTGGGTTATACCAATCTTGTGAGATCATAGCACAACCAAGCATTGGGTTGTACCAATCCTGTGAGATCATGGCCATTTTGCTAAGGATTCCATAGTAGTTGAAATACATTTATGTTTCTCTTTCACTTTCATTATGGAACATCAATCCCTTAAACTCACCATTGAATACCACATCTTGTCACCTCTCACTAGGAAACAACTATTCACATGGCTCACATGGCCATTAAACATCTTGTCACCTCTCACTAGGAAACAACTATTCACATGGCTCACAGGGTCATTAAACATCTTGTCAGCTCTCACTAGGCAAGAACTATTTACATGCCTCACAAGGCCATTAAACATCTTATAACCTCTCACTAGGCAAGAACTATTCACATGGCTCACAAGGCCATTAAACATCTTGTCACCTCTCACTAGGAAACAACTATTCACATGGCTCACAAGGCCATTAAACATCTTGTCACCTCTCACTAGGCAACAACTATTCACATGGCTCACAAGGCCAATAAACATCTTGTCACCTCTCACTAGGCAACAACTATTAGGGTTAGGGTCTCCCTTTATAGCCGGATAGGGTTTCAAGTTCATATTAACAATCCAAACCCTAATTCATTGCTCCACACATCTAGGAGCATTCATTAATATCATAAGTATTCAATCATACTTATTTATTCTTACCATTTGTCATTAAATTATTATCAACAAAAGTATGAGTTTCTCTCTTATCATTACTAGGATATTGATTACATTCTACTTTATTATCTTGGCTTAACCTTCTCTCAAGGTGTATTAGCCTACACTTATCAAAGTGCATTAAACTCATTACATCTTAATGTAACAATTGACATGAGACACTTCATGTGTTACTCATCCAAGTATATTGGATTCGAGGTACATCAAGGTGTATCAACCTTGAGGTGTTGGATATAATATTTATCATGCTTTGATGTATCACTTCCCTCATCACTTTTATCCTACTTAAGTTCATAAACTTATCTTGTATAAGGGTATTTCCCATCCTAATACTTCATGCACTAACTTATCACATTTATCATGTAGTGTATTGACCATAAGTCACACACTTGAATTACCCAACTATCATCAAGGGATATGGACTCATCTCGATTTAAGGAATTGTTGATATAGAGTTGACCATTATCAACCACTTTAGGTGTTTCACCTATCAAGGTATTAGCTACACCATTACTTGGTGTTATACTCATCACTCCTAAGAGTGTTTTTCCCTCACCTTTACAAGGTGTATTGAGTTGAATCATGTATTTCAAGTTGAACACATGTATTGGGTTAGGTGTATATCGAGCTAGGCATCATCATATCACTCATACCCTTACTCATCAAGGTATCAACCTTACCAATCATATGGTGTATCACCGTCACCATACATGGGTGTAACATCCTCACCTCACTTGAAGATATTGGCCACATCCTACTTTAATGTATTGTCCATCACATGTTCTAGGGTATTAACCACCTTACTGCTTTTGTCATCTAGTGTATTGCGTTACCCACCATATCATTTTAGAGATGTGTGCTCAACACCATATCGTCGAAGAGGTGTATGCTTAATCCAATACCGGTGTGGTGGTCTATGCTTGCTTACCATATCACCTTAGAGGTGTATGTGTGCTTACCATATCGGGTAAGAGGTGTATGCTTGCTTACCATATCAGGAAAGAGGTGTGTGCTTGCTTACCGTATCACTTTAGAGGTGTATGTGTGCTTACCATATCGGGCAAGAGGTGTATGCTTGCTTACCATTTCACTTTATAGGTGTGTGTGTGCTTCACACCATATCGGGAAAAGAGGTGTGTGTGTTCTTCACACCATATCGGGCAAAGAGGTGTGTGTGCTTCACACCATATCGGGCAAAGAGGTATGTGTGTGCTTCACACCATATCGGGTTAGAGGTGCTTGCTTATGTGCTTGAACCCGATATCACTTTATTAGGTGATACCATCATCTTCAAGCTCTAGACCTTTGTTCTACTTGTTCTAGTTCATGGAAAACAGCCCTTGGTTACTACTAGAGCTCATGGATTCATCTATTATGCAAGAAATTCTATTTGAAAGTAAATCATTTAACTAAGGCAAGATTGATGATAAATAATAACATAATTGAGTTCAAGTTATATAACCCGGCTCAAGAGAAACTTCAAAGCTCCAAGCTCTAAATATTCACGTTCCCAAGGTTGAAGGTGAGCTTCTCAAAGGTCCAATACTTGATCTCCTCAGCCCTATGCACAATACCTCACCCCTTGTGGCCGATATCCCTCACTTATGGCCGATATCCCTCACTTGGCTGATATCACTTTGCAATGGGTGATATCACTTTGCTATGGGTGATACCAAGGCTCTATGTACGATAATTCTTCACCCTTGCACGATATCAAGACTCTATGCATGATATCTAAGAGAAAGGGGGTTATAGATTTCGAAAAATTCCACTTATGGGTCAAAGGAAGGGTATATATACTTGAGGTTCATGAAAAAGTGTGTATATGAGGTGTCATCTTTCTAAACTACTAGGTGCCACGTGTCCATGCATGGTTGACACCTGTCCTTGCATGCACTCATATTTATCTTGACATGCAAAACACTACAGGATAATCTAGAGATGATTTTTCAGCAATTAGTTATCTTGTTTGATAAGATATCTCATCTTTATCTCATAAATTAAGCAAACTGATACAACTTTTGGAAAGGAGCTTCTAAATCGACATGGATCACCTCCTTGAGGTAATTTTCTCATCATGGACAAGGCTAAGAGTTCAAATACCGATATGGGATCCCCTCTATGGCTCTTTGGCCGATAGGCACTCCCATATGGACTCTACAACTCGATACAAGCTCAAATTAGGGTTTCACATACAACACTTTCTTGGTCTTTTCATCACCAAGAGTATCACACTCAAATATGATCCAAACATGGTTCCTCATTCATTCTCTCTCCTCTAAACGATACATAGAGGAAGTAGGAACACTCTAGAGGTGGTAATTTACATATCAACCCTACATCTTGGGTAAATTACAACTTGCACCAAAATTGGTACACAAGTCACTAGCATTATTCAAACAAGTTCAAACTTGGAATTTAGGCATTCCACAAGACACCACCTTGCATCATTCTATATATAATGATGCTAAAACACATGAGGCATGTTCAACATATGACATATTGCACTATAACCCCTTATCTTGGGTAAATTGAATTTTGGTCCAAGACATGAGAACAATGCTCAAACATGATTCAAACAGGACCAAATTTGAAACATAAGTTTGTTACCTGATTGCAAAATACTTTAGAGGATTATATTAAAGTTAAAAGAAACTTACTTATCCAAAACAAACAGGGTTACCTCATAACACATTACACCTTTAACTTTCCTTTTACTAAAATTTTGTAGAGTCAAGAAAAGTTTGAAAAGAATATTGAGTTTAGTTCTTCATCATGGTAGGATCTCGCTGCTTTGAAGAGTTTGTCTACTAAAATCATTAGTCATCTTATCCTTTATTATAGTTGTATGGAAAGGAAAAAATGAGTCAATCATGGAATTTATTCCGATGTTGAAGTGCTATGGAAGCAATTTTTGAAGGATTGTGATATTTTCTAGTGATTCTCTTGGGTTCTACTAACTCTTGGTTAGAGGAGTCTAGCCAGTCTAAGCTCTAAATATTCTCTTATTGATAAAGTATTTCAGTTTTGATCTGTCTGATATGTTGTCTGCTTATTGGTGATGTGTATACATTTTTGGGTCCTTCATTATGATGCTGACACTTTGTGGAAGAAAACTTTAAAGGGTTATGAAATTTCCTGGTGTTTCTTCTAGTTTTCTAATGAGGTTTTGATTATGGTTTTCTATTCTGAATTTTCTACTTAACGATAAAGGAGTTCAATTTTGATCTGCTCTGAATGTTGACTGCTATTTTGTGAGGTGTATACCATTATGGGTCTTTCAACTTGGTTTTGCATTGGATACATTTATTGGTCTTTCTACCTAGAATCTCCTCTCATGAAAGGGGACATAGTCCTCTTTTTCTACTGGTGAAGTATACAAAGGTTGATGCAGCTGATTGGTTAGCCTTATATGCTACTTTATGTTTTCCTTTGATCTCAGATTTATATGGTGTATATAGCTCAGATGTCTTCTATCTTGGTTTATACCATACCGAACTATACTTGTATAGAAACCCTATTTCTTTTAGTTGTTCCTCAATTCGAGAAATGACAAGCATTGTATATACCAACAATTTTAGAAAAATGAAAAAAAGCAACAAGAATTTTAGCTGACCCCAAAAAAAGTAGACTATTATATCATTGCTCAGTCCATTTATTCTAATTGGCATTATGTTGGTTCATGGTTGGGGTTGATATGTCTATAAATGAGGAACAATGACAAGATTATCCCACCATTGTTTTAGATGAACCCTTTAACATGAGATTCTTGGAGTGGACATTGGATAATTGAGGGAAATATAGATCATAGAAAAAATATTACATGTTTTGTAACCATCTCTCAACTTTTCCCACCACATCCGACTCTTACTCTCCAACATAGATGTCACACTTGATATTCAATAAGTCAACTAGGGAAATCTTAAGGTTGACCATATGGTTGAATGGACCATCATTTCCCATTGTTGTATCTAGGGATCTAACTAGAATCTTGAAAGGAACATTTGGCATACCCTCATGATATATAATTGATAATAAAAGTAAGACTCCTCACTGATCATTGGATCCTTCCCTTTATCACCATATTTGGTCTCGAATATCATATGTAAAGGAACAAATAAGTACAAAAGAAAATGAGAGTATATTCTTGTATGGTGTCCATCCTTATTGTTTCTATGATGTTAGCAACAAAACTTGTTCACGATCTACATAATAGGGAAACAAGGTTCATGATCGACATAATCAAGATGTCCATACAAAAAGTATGATTAGATTAGTAATATTAGAAAATAAGAAGCATAATCAAAGTTAGGTGGATTCCCCCTAGGGTCTAAGCGTCATATTACCAACATCAGGTTCAACATTTCCACACATGAGAACATAACAAGATAGTTCACACATGCCATTAAGATTCAACATGAGGCTTAGGTGGAACATCCACATATAAGGAAAACATTTAGTTAAATTGTTACTTGATTTATGAGGGGAGGATAAAACTATAGGACTCATATTGAGATTTGGACATGAGAAAGGCGACCAAGTCATATATGTCACACTAGGTCACCATTATGGGGCTTTGGGTTGTACGCCCCATCATAGGTCAAGAGAGGCCGACCTTAGGCATTAATGTTACAAAACATCATGAGGTTACTAATTTTGGAATCTAATAGGGTAATATGTGTTAGTTAGGTCAAACAAATCATTAGTTAAGGGTATAACCAAGCATTCACATAATAGGGGTACTTTCATGCATTTAGGGTCATATAAAACAAACATATACCAAAGGGGCTTGGGGTTGATGTTGTGTTATAGAGAAGAACAAGATTACAAATTTTTTAGATGACTATGTGTTTCATATTCAAAATCATCAATATTAGCAAATGATCAAAGTTAGAGGGTTAAAATTCATATGAATGTCACATTATTGCATTGAGGTTATCCAAAGAGAAGGAATGGTGATTAAGACCATCCATATGCTTAACGATGTATAAAAGATATTGATTTGATGTTTAGGTGGTATATTGAGTAAAAAGATCAAAATTTTATCATAAAATTTCTTTTATATATGATATGGGTATCAAAAGAGAGAATTCTTGGTAAAACATGAGAATTAGGGGAATAGTTAGGTCAGAAAACTACACCTAAGTCGTAGATCATTTTGAGACAGTAAAAAAGGTATACTACCTTGCTGCACTCAGAGCTAGCATTAAGAAAATTAGAACTATAGGGGTATTTGATTAGAATGTTAGATTTTATTTATATCATGATATCAGCCATCATATGCTGAGTGGAAGCTCGTCCTCGATCGCTGTACATGTGCCTGCATGTGGGGTAGGACCTGCCCTTCACTACAATTGTAATATCCCTGACCTGGGTTATACTCTAACCCTAGGTGTTTTGATTAATAAAGATGATTATATGCTTAATATTATCTTGTGAAAAGTAATTAGGGCTCAAGAGGAACTTATGTTGCAGTTCTAGTCCTTTTTGAACATTGTTGAAATCAATGTTTTGCTTGTTTTGGACTAAAGTGCAAATTACCCAGGTTGAGGGGTTTAAGTGCAAATTTTTCATGATAATACGTTTCTCATGTGTTGAAGCATCATGAGAGTGAAAATGATGCAGAAGTATGGCTTATGGAAGCCTGGTACCAAGAAAGAGCTGATAAAGCAATGTTTGTGCATGAAAACTTAGTTTTGGTGTAATGTGCAATTTACCCAAAACCTAGGGTGTAATATGTAAAGTACCACTTCGATAAGGTCCCTAATGTTTCTTGGCATCAGGTAGAGTAAACCAAATGAGGGGGGCACCTCATTTGAATTAAGTTGGAGGAGAGAGAATCTTGATATTAAAATAATCAAGATTAATGCCTAATTGAAACCCTAATTCAATTTAGCACAAAAAATAAATGTATTAATTAAAGGACCTTCAACCAAAATTAAAATGGTTGGATTAATATGTGTGTGGACGTCCTTGAGCTTTGCAAGGACCATGAAAATATCCAAGGGAGTGGATAACTCACTCACAATTTTATAAGAAAAAGAAATATCCACTCACATATGGATATTAGTATAATATGATTTGAGGTGCTTAATTTGCTTTTCTTTAAATCATGGATAATTGATAGGAATATGAGTCAAACAAGATAACCTCGGATCCAAGGAGTTGAGGGGGAAGAGGTGGCTCCATTTTTGGGATTAAATGGAATTTTTATAAAGCATATTCTCTCTCATTGAATTTTTATAAAAGACTCTTTACAAGCCAAATGAAAGGCTTTTTCGACCCCACTTCTTCTCCTTGCTTGGGAAACAACCAAGGGAGCTTGGGAGGATCAGGAGGACGAATCCCAACCTGTTGGTAAGCTTCTTGACCCTTGTTCACCTTGAATCCATGGTGGAAATCACAAATCAATGCATGAATTCTTCCTAATTCGATCTCCTCTTCAATTCTAACCATTCCTTTTCACTCAAACCTTGAGGACAAGCCTTGGAATGGTGAAAGTAGTTGCATCCACCATTGTTTCCGTGATCTTGGAGCTTTGGATCTCAATTGGAGGAGGGTTTTATAACTTGAACCCTTATTATTATTATTGCATTCAATTCCTTATCAAATAATGATCCTTTCTTCATTCACGATAATTGATTTGGTTGGATGGTGCAATCACCATGGAAATCACAGAAGGTTTCATGAGTTTAGAGCTTGATGATGATGACATCATCATAAGCACACACCTCTCCAAAATATCCAAGGCAAACGGTTTCAACTTGTTGGTCCAAACGGTTTCACCAAACCGTTTGGAGACCAAACAATTTCAAAACCGTTTGGTGACTTGAGACCCAAACCGTTTGAGGGAGTTGACCATTTGGTAGGGTTGACCATTTGAGGTCAGAACCCTTATTCATGTTGGATGATAATCTAATGGATCCAATTGATTAATCCAATGCATAGTTAATCACCAAGTAGCCAACCCTAATTGGGTTAAGTGCGGATTTTGTAATTGATTGTGTTGAGTCTTTGGGTTGATTGACCCAAACGGTTTCAAAACCGTTTGGGGATCACCAAACGGTCTCAAGACCGTTTTAGGATCAACCAAGACTGTTTGGGAGTCTAGGGTTGAGTATGGTTGGGTATTTGATGATTCAAAGATACCAAATTGAAATGCAATCAATTGCTGATTTGATAATCAATCCAATGATCCAAACCTTAATTGGATGTCATGGATTTTGATGATGAGATGGGCAAATGGTTTCAAAACCGTTTAGAGGTCAAGCACCTCAAGACTGTTTTATCTCAAGCACCTCAAGACCATTTGGATGGTCAAAGGTGGTGATTGATGGATTAAAGATCCAAGGGTCAATATTTGTTGAAACTGAATGACTTAATCGATTGAAGGTTTCAATGTTGCTAATCATGATCAACCAATTGATGAAAGTACCTCATGAGCCCTTGTGGTTTTGGGACTGATTTGGCCCAAACGGTCTTGAAACCATTTGGGGGCAAACAGTTTCAAAACCATTTGGTGGTCAAACGGTTTCAAAACTGTTTGAGGGCAAACGGTTTCAAAACCGTTTGGTGACAAAACCTTGAAACCGAATGGAGGTTGAATGTGATTCAATCATGTGGATATTGAAGGTAATGATTGTTCCAATGATCCAATGATTGTTAGTAATAGTAATCAATGAAGGTACAAAGGTTGAAACCCTAATAGTACCTAAGTGATTAAGTGCCAATTAAGGGATGAACCCTAGTTGCTTATAAGAACAATGACTTGGTACACTATGTTAATCATAGTTGTATGTACTTGATTGAAGGGTTAATAAGACGTAATTAAGTTGAGAGGATGATAGCATGGAATTCATACACTAGTATGATACATGTGGTGATTAAGGGTATGACCCTTAAGTAAAGAGATCATGAAACCCTAATCATGAACATAAACCTTAATTGACAAGGTTGTTGAACTTTAACCCTAATTGAGGACAAATTATAAATAAAACCCTAATCCAAGGTATGGATGTAACCCTAATTCAGGGTGATGATGTGTGTAAACCTAATTAAGGGTAATGTGATCCAAAACCCTAATTGGGAAGAGTGATAAACCCTAATTATGGGTAATGAAACATGAAACCCTAATTGGGATGAATAGTAAACCCTAATGATGGTTTATGGAATGTAGACCCTATTATGGGGTGAAATTTATGTGAAACCCTATCTAAGAATGGTTTCATGAGATACCCTGATGTTTGATGTAATGTGAAGCTCAAATCCAAGGTAATACTATGCAATTCTTTATGAAGCCCTAATGTGAGAAATATGGTGATAAAACATAACCTTGATGTGGTTAATACAGTGAATGTCCTCAAAAGACATTAAGTGAGAAACCCTAAGTTAGAATGATGTATATAGAACATTAATGTGATGATGTGATGTGAGAATCAAATCTAGGGTGATGTCATGTAATGATATATGATACCCTAGTTGAGGGTGATTACATGAGAAACCCTAGTTGAGGGTGATTCCATGTGAAACCCTAGTTGAGGGTGATTCCATGAGAAACCTTAGTTGGGGGTGATTCCATGAGAAGCCCTACTTGAGGGTGATTCCATGAGAAACCCTGATTAAGAATTAACATCACATGAAGCTCTAATACTATGTTATGATAAGAGGCCCTAACAAGGGTGAAGGTATGTGAGACTCTCTAATGTGGATTCATAATGCATAAAGCCCTAATCCTGGGCAATATGATAATGAATCATAATCCTAATTGAAGTAAGGGTATAAGGAAACCCTAATGATGAGATAGAAGGAATTACCTTATAAAGGTGAAATATTTCATGTGGTTGATTATAAGCATCCTTATTGTAAGCAATGCCTTTATCATTAGACAAGTCCATATCATTAAAGATAGTTGGAGAATCCTAATGTGTGGCCTATGCATTATATGCTAAAGGTGAGAGTTTAGTGATGGAATGTATTAAGAGGGAAATACCTTAATACAAGATAAGTTGGTTAACTCAAGAGAGTCTGAAATGATGAGAAAAGTGATACATCAAGATATGATAGTTATCACATCCATCACTTCATGGTTTATATACCTTGATGCACTTCAAATTCAATATAATTGGGTAAGAAACACATGAAGTATGTTATGTAACTATTACTATGAAATGTAATGAGTTGATGCGCTTTGATAAGTGTTGACTAATGTACCTTGAGAATGGGGTTAAGTCTAATTAATGAGTATGATGTAATCATACCATGATGAGGATGAGAAATGAACTCATACCTTGAATTGATGATCATTAATGCTATTTTATGGGAGTAATGATCTTGAATAATTATTTATGATATCTTTGAATGCCCCAGAGGTATGGAATAATGAATTAAGGGTTGGACAGGTAATATATTCATGAAACCCTAATTAATGAGAAATGGGGAACCCTAACCCTAATTTTGGGTAAAGGGAATGAAAAGCCATGTTTGATAGTAAACCCTAATTCCTGGTAAAGGAATAATGGTGTTACTATTGTATCACAGGATGTGATGAATAACTTGTATGACTGTTATCATAACCATGCATGTTTTATGAGATGATGAACTTAGCCAGGTTTGAGCTGTGACATTTATATAATAAATGTTGATTGGCCTTATGTTCCTTAATGTTGATGTTTCTTAGTAAAAGTAACAGAATGTGCATGGACCTTATGAGTCATTACAAGTAAGTTGTTGCCTAGAAAGTGGTGACATGATATTTTGTGGCCTTGTGAGCCATGTGTGATGCTTGTATAACAAGTATCATGAATGCCTTGGTCAGATGACCTGAAGGTGATAGTTACCTAATAGATGGTAATGGTACTCAATGATGAGTTAAGGGTTTGAATACCCAGAACCATATGATTATGGTGATGAGATTGTGAAGGGATGATAATTCCTAGTATTGAAATGAGGGACTAAGTTCCCAAGGTCTTTTAAAGACTGATAAGTATTTGATGAAAGTAGTACATGTCTTTTATAGCATTGTTGTAATAAGTCATGCTTGAGAACTTGGGTGATGCTGAAAGAATGTGAAAATGTACTTAATTAATCAAGTGAAATCATATCATGTAGAGACCTGACCATAGATCCATAATTGTCAGGAATAGGTGATGGTGAAACGAGTGCTCAACGAAAAAACCCAGAACACATATTTTGAATATGTGGGGGTAAATGGGCGAAAAATATCCTTACGTATGGTGAAGATATTGAGGGAAGGTAAAAAATAAACCTCTCAATCCTTCATGTGTCGGGATGGATGTATCATAAATCTCCCAATGGTTGGGATAGATGTAACATTAATCTCCCAATGATATTTAATGTCGGGTCGAGGAGATAAACATTAAATCTCTTGATGGCCGATGAGAGTGCAGTTGATGCTATAACTCTATAGTGAAGCTCCATTATACCCTGGAAAGCTATTTTGAGTAGTAGACACAGTCCTACTTGTGGTCCCACACTGACCAGGATGTGAGAGGTCATGGGAATCTGGCTCTTCCATTGACCTATGTATGGTACCAATTTCGGCTTCGCAGTGGTCAGTTGGAGTATGAGTGGTATAGCTCATCTCCTCAGGGCATAAGTGTGTTTGTAAAATGAAATCAGCCATATAGCATGTTTTCTTAAGGATTGAATACTGAAATTTATTGGTTGATATTATATTTCTTTCATGCAACTCTAGTTCATTGATGTTTTTCATATCTGTTTGTATTCATTACAAGTAGATGGATGAACTATGATTCTACCATGAGTAGATGCAATATTATCCTTGGGAAAGGAGATTACTTCACCTTGTTCATACATTGATTTACCTACTGTCAATTATATATAAATCCTTCTACTCAGTTTATTTTAATAAACTTCTATAACAATGTTTTGGAGGAGAGTCATATCTCCCGCTGGGGAAATTTATAATTGTCTCACCCCTGTGGGATCCAATGTTTTTAGGTGGATGCAGACAAAGAAGTAGAAATCCTATTGCAGGGAAAAGACAACAACAATAACATCGGGGACAACAGTGAGATCTCAAGAGGAGATACTGTCTGTCAAGTTATGTAGTTAGAAAGTCCTATGTGTCATCTCTGTACTCTCAGGTCCTCGGAGTTTTTAGTTAGTGTTTTTAATAAATAAATCTGTGGTTTTGGCTTGATGCCTCAAGATTATTATGTTGTCTGTACATAATGTTAATAGGACAGTTGATGTTGTAATCCTTGAGAAGAGATGGTACAGGTTATGTACGTTTGAACCAGAATGTAAATGTTATACAATGGTTCTTGATGGAAGAGACTTCCTATGTTTGGATCTCTTTGCAAAAAGTTTTAATTTTTAGTGATTTTTAGTAATCCGCTACAAATGATTCGCTTCCGCTTAAGTAAATCTTATTTTTATAAGTTGGATGCCACAAATTAGTGGTATCAGAGCTCTAGGTTCGTTGAGTCTACAGAGACATAGGACTAAGGTAGTAGAGTCTATTCTGGTGTCATCCAGTATATCTGATAGTGTCTTCTGCTCGTATAAGAGAAGAAGAACTTCAAGATGACTGGGTCACATGAGGAGGTTGCTGCTGAAAACAACAATGTTGCACCAAGAAGAGGTGCATGGGGGCAGGCAAGAGAGAGACAATTGCTTGAGAATCCCCTAGCTGATCCAACTATAATAAGAAAATCCTTCTTTAAGTATTACTGTTGGAGAATTTAGGGCAACAGTAATGAATATAGTGGACCAAGCATGGGCAGTGTAACTTAGATTTCCAGCCCCCAGTTATGATGTTTTAGATATCAACAGGATTTGTAATCAGCATCAACAAGTTGAAGCAAAAAGGAAATGATGAATTTCTGGACTTAAACTGAGTCTGTGCTCAACCTTTTCCTGTTGAATCAACCTTTGAGGCAGATTCAGCCTGAGGCAATGAATAATCCATGAATCATGACAGGTTATACAAGATAATGTCATTCAAATATGTCATTTTATGAATTCCTCGATTAATTGAGAAAGTAATTGATTGTACTTTCCTTGAATAGTCCTATGAGGACTTATGTTTTGCATAGTAACACATTACAAATGTTTTATGTTGTTCTTACCTCTATGAGAAAGGATGAGGTATAGAAGAGATGCCTGGAGAAAATCCAGGGATGTTAAATCTATGTTTGTGATAGAATGAAAAAGAAGAAATATGATAGCATACAAAGTGCATACCACTTAATCTCAGTATTTATATACCCTGGCCAGGTATACAACTATTGATGATAAAGTGAGTATGGAAACTCTTAGATTGTTGTCTTTTTTATTGCTCTGATCAAGTAGTCATTCTGAGACAATCTAATGAGTATCATGAAATAAGACAACAACAATAACATCGGGGAAAACAGTGAGATCTCAGGAGGAGATACTATATATCAAGTTATGTAGTTAGAAAGTCATATGTGTCGTCTCTGTACTCTCAGGTCCTCAGAGTTTTTAGTCAGTGTTTTTAATAAATCGATCTGTGGTTTTGACTTGATGCCTCGAGATTATTATTTTTTCTGTACATAATGTTAATAGGACAACTGATGTTGTAATCCTCGAGAAGAGATGGTACAGTTTATGTACGTTTGAACCAGAATGTAAATGTTATACAATGGTTCTTGATGGAAGAGACTTCCTATGTTTGGATCTTTTTGCAAAAAGTTTTAATTTTTAGTGATTTTCAGTAATCCGCTGCAAATGATTCGCTTCCGCTTAAGTAAATCTTGTTTTTATAAGTTGGATGCCACAACAATGGTATGTAGTTGAGCTAGATTTGATCAACCATAAAATTTACGCTATAACAAATTTCTATTGGATCCTACCAAGTTATTATAGGACCAGTCCTATAGTAAGTTTTTCCTACTCTACTTCTCTAGGTACTACAGGCTTCAACCACGATGTGTGGCACCCAACGAGTGGCCTACTTCTGGTCAAGGTTGACCCAGCCACTAGGGCATGAGGATGGATCTGAGCAGTTAGTTTGACCTTGGTGGTTCTTGCACTGTCTAATAGTTTGGCTTTGTCATATCCCCTCTAGAAGTTTTCGCTGACCCGTACGCCGCATACGGCGACAATCCATTACTCGTCGGAGTTCATGTGAATCCAGGGCAAGACGGCCCAAAGGCATCCATAAACTAGTCGCGCGACCTTGAAAAGGTTCCACAAAGTTGTGACTAGTCTCATGCATACCATTTGGCACTAAATAATAGACACCCAAATGACCCACTGCGGCAATGGCCATGGCAAAAAAAGTGGAAGAAGAAAGAGGGAAAGGAGTCCTAGAACACGAGAGGAAGAAAAATCCAAGGGGAAATGAGAGAGATGAGAAAAAAAAGAAGGATATAGGCTTTAATTGTTGAAAAAGGGCCGAAATATGGTGTATTGGGTGGTGTTGTAGTGGCATTAGGTGGTTGCAACACCTCTTATGCCCGTGGCACGTACAAAGGGTAGGGAGATGAGCCCCCACCCTTGGATCTTGCGGTTCAAGATTCAACGATTGATATTATATGTGTATTAGGGTTATGAAAATGGAAAGGTGGTTTAACCAACTAAAATTGTGGGTATATTCTCTTTTTGACCCTATTTTTATGTTTTTTCTTTCTTTTATATCCTTTTTTTGTCCTTGATGTTGCATTCATGGAATCATTAGTGGTTTGGGGTAAATTTGATCACCATTTATGCCAAAGTATGGCTTTTAATAAGGGTATAATATGCACATTTACCACTAATGTGGCATAATGATAAAATAAATTCATTCTAGAACATTCATTGGCATTTTGGAGAAACTAGGGGAAAAAAGAATGAATAATAATGATTTAAACATGTTAATGAGATATTGAATTATTTAATATGAGAAATAGTTGTAATATTTGATAATGAGATAAAATTCATAAAACGAAGAATAATAGTTAAAAATAACTTGATATTCTTTTCCTTGGGTCTCGATTGACTTAAGGGCCAAGTTTCATAATTTTGAGATAATATTAACCACGTCTATTTTATTTTGAAAAGAAATAGTGGCTTTCCTTCAAAAAGTGGAATAAAATATTAAATGACTCCAAAAGTTGAAAATAATCTTATATTCGTAATATACACATTAAAAATAGCCCTCGAGTGAATTTTCATGTAATTTGGATAATCTTTAATGTACATGTGTAGATTAGGAGAGAAAAGTATGTAATTGCCCAAAATATTAAATAATGAGAAAGATAATCCCAAATGATAAAATTAATGGACAGTTCATGTTCCATATGTTTTGATTTGATTAAGGATAAAGTTTCACATTAATTGATGTCTTCTAGATATCTCTAATATGTTAAGAAAGAGAAAATATGATTTTTCTATAAAAAAATTAAATAAAATACTTACAGTCTCCAAATGTGAAAACTAATGCCAAAATTGGATTCTTCATGGTTGAATAAGGTTGGTTGTCAATTTTCACTTGATTTAGATATTCCTAAAGAAGATAATCTTAAATATCTAATGGTAATGTCATTGGACTTTGGATAGTTCAATTATTTCTAACAAATCTCGGGCTCTCTGTGAGCCGCTTAATTGGCATCTATGGGCGGTTTCCCTTTCTTCTA
The DNA here is from genome assembly GCA_963693085.1 of Alisma plantago-aquatica. Classification (NCBI taxonomy): domain Eukaryota; kingdom Viridiplantae; phylum Streptophyta; class Magnoliopsida; order Alismatales; family Alismataceae; genus Alisma; species Alisma plantago-aquatica. The sequence continues at coordinate 1,223,211,120 of OY856412.1, forward strand.
CCTCATGTCAGGAGACCAACACATGCTATACTTTGGTATCTCCTCTCCTCCACCTCATTCTTATCCTCTGATTAATTTAATCTAAAAAGTCTTTCTCCCACGAAATTGTTATCGCTAGACTCATAGAATGATCTATAATTCTAACCAGAATGCTTTTCGTACATGAAAACCCCAATTTTTCCAAACCTAGTTTCTCCATTGACGGTTGTATGTCGTAACCTTTGAGACCTTACCTATAAATAGGGGCCCCGTCTTCCTCTCACACCCTATAGAGATACCTCCACCTCTCAATTTGTTCGCATCTTCAACCACAACCCTCACACACAGACAATAAGTTGTTGGACTCCGACGACCTCCATGGGAGAAGATGGAGTTAGGGCTTGAAGCTCCCACACCATTTAGGAACCCTCATCTACCAATTTTTTCCTTTAGATAGCCACAATAGGATGGTTTGTTGTATCGACAAGGTCCCTATGTTCTACACATGCGTCTGAGATTTTTTTAGCCTCGCCGCCGCATTTTGGAACCCACCACCACGGTTTTGTTTGGTTGTATTTGTTGGTCCTCGACAATTTTTGTAGGGTGTCTGGTTGGCCCAAAACTAGGACATATGACAGTGTTTGAACCCCATGTTCCATTGGACATTGGGAGGGTTCATCGACCCGGTGCCTCATTGCACCTCAAACCATGAACTAGGCCTCATCGGCTTCGGCTGATTGTCGCGAGGCTCACAGGATCATCAACTACGAATGATGTTTCCCAGAGAGCAAGAAGGGTCCCATCCAAGGTGCTATGAACCAACCATGGTGGGGGAAGGAAGGGGGAAGAACAATCCACATGATCAATTCCCCAGAGTGCCCCTATATTGATTTTAATTTTGTCACACTTATGATGGGCAATTCAGTCTTTTCACAACTGATTACTTGGTTTTAGCTTTGAGTCATATTGCCAGATTGTCTGTGGGGCTGGATGAGTTGGCCAACACTAGTTGGGAAAACTCAGTGTGCTCACCCTCTCCCTCTCTCTCTTCCTCTCTCTCGCTTGTAATGCTAAGGTGTCCTCCTCTGGTCGATCAAAATTAAAAAAATCATATCTTTTGATTTGTTTGTCCAAAAGTTAAAATAAATATGTTTTGGAATTGGCAAAATGTGATCTTTCTGATAAAAATACTTTCTAATATTGGTTTTGAGTTTCTTCAAAAGGTGTTTTCTAGAAAATGATTTTAATACATAAAAATCACTAAAAATACACTTTAATCATCATAACTCCAAAATTGATAAAATTATATGTTTCCTTAATCAATAGAACCTAATAATATCAATGGTGATTATTTTAGAGTCTAAATCAAGTTTTGTTCAAGAAGTCCACAATAGGGGTTTTCTTTACATTAATACATATGGAAAACCCTAATACATGATTATACATTGAAAATAGGAAAAGTGGAACTTGGTCTCAATTAAAGTGGTGAAAGTGAGTAATAGAATTCCATAAGAGAGGTATGTGCATCCTTACACCTTAAGTTGGGAATATTTACAAACCTAACCTAACTTCCCTAATGAGGCACTTATTGAACAATAATCTCTCTTTTGACATTTCCTTTTCTATATTTGCCTCAAAATAGTTTTGATATTTATTTCTTGGGCCTTGTACGCTACTGCCATGTTTCAACTATTTGATGCTTTTACTTGTCATAGTTCTTTTAGCATGTTGATTTTATTAGACTATTTAACTAGTGTAGTGATACTTTTATACAACCACCCATATAAAGGGCATGTGTTAATTTACTTAGGGGAACGTATTACTCTCCCCAATATAAAATATTTGATAGCTGACTGGAATGTGTTACTCTCCCTCACCTATTTGGTTGAGGTACGATAGGTGCCTCAAGCCTACTTAGTTAAGGTAGTAAATTTTAGTCATGCATGCAAATCTTTTACTATTTTTCTTGTTGTCTCAGGCATCTGTTTGATTATGCCTCATACTCTTGATCATCTTCAACTTATGATGAAATCTTAGCATTGATTTCCATGTTATTCCTTTACCTTTTGTCCTTGTTCACTATTAACACATACCTTACTTATTTCTCTTGCTGGGTGACTTCCCAACTACCCAGTCCTAGTATCAGAGTGCGCAACAGGAGCATAGAGAACCAACCTAGGATTAGGAGATGGAGTACATGGCTTCAGTATGGATCTAGCTCATGAAGTTATTACTTGGAAACAAAGTTGGTGTAGTTTAGACTTCCCTCTATCTTAGATCCTTATGTTGTATCTTTTATGTAAACCCATATGGGAGAATGATGGTGTACTTTATAAAATTGATTTTAGGCATGAACTATATTCATGTGCTATAGTTTTTGGTCTTTTGTATACCATTATATAAAGATTTGAAAATTTTAAACATGTTCCAGCATACCTTTTGAGTGTGTTTGGAATGGATGTTTTATTCTTCAAATTTTAGTAGAGAGTGTATCCCCTCTGGGTCCCACTCCTTACTGGTGGTGTCTTGGCTATGCCCCCTTAATGGGCATAAAAAGGATGGACCAAGACATGAGCATTGGGTCAAAATTGAATCAAATCAAGCAATTCAAGGGAAACTTTAAAATCTCAAAACTTGGGCTACAAAAGTCCAATTGTGGTGATTTTTTCTCCGATGGAAAGATAATTGAGCCCTCTACAACATGGAATACATGAGGGAGTAATGTTATCACATTTATTAGGTTTAAATTTAATATTAAAAGAATGGTACATTGATGTTAGGTTTTGTGGAGGCAGCAAGCACAACAGAAACAACAATAAAAACATCTCCACGTATCCTACTAGAAGATCTCATCGACAACAACATATTTGCAAGTAAGTTGCATGAGCTCTACCTTGTCAAGGAGAAAGTCAGGAGATGTCCCCTTCATGTAGCGGTGTGCATTACTCCTCACGTGCATGAACTATCCTTGTCGATGACTCTGAATGCAGGCACTCAATGTCTGCATCTCTATGTAGTCCACATGGATGGAATGGAACTCCTCGTCATACTACCTGAACTGGCAGGAAGGAGAGGTCTTTCTCTTAACCACATGCTAGCATTGTGGTCGCTCTCCTTCTCTCTCTCTCTCTCTCTCTCTCTCTCTCTTTCTCGGGGATGATGACATCTAGGGTTCATGTTTAGGAGTGTGTGCATAAAATCCGGTCACCATGCCACTATAAATAGGAGAGGACGGAAGAAAGGTTTTCCAAAAACCTTGGGAAACAAAAGGATGCAGTTGTATTTAAGAGAGTCGCTCATGGACTGTCATAAAAAGACAATTATAATATTCTCAAATCAATTATTTAGCCAAATAATCATTATAATTGATAACTAATTTTTGTCATTCGGCTCTAGTAAATCACCTGAGATTATCTGACCGTCTTAACAATTTAAATCCAACAAATGACTTAAACATTTTAACCAATTATCTTAGATTTTATTCAAATTTATTCTAGCAGATTACCTAAATATTTTAGTAATCAATTTGACTCAGAACATTTCCAATTACGTCCACAATTATACTCCTTCCAATACATCCTATGTGTGTGACCTTGAAGGATCCAAATTACATTGGCAGTGATATTCATAATCAATTTATAATTTCACAAGAAATGATTGGTATCTAGTAGGACTTGATTGTTGCCCAAGTAATTGGAGAGTTGGAGTATCACTTAACATAATATTATGACTAGTGTTACAATGATTGCATAATCACTTTGTCTCTAATATCCATATTGAATCCAAATCATGGAAAGGTCATCCTCTTAATGTTCAATATTGTTCCTTGATCTAAAGTAGACTATAGAGATACACATGAGCTCAATTTCATATATTGAGTCACATGATCACGGGCATGCATTTCATAGTCTCACTCATCAAGTTGCCATGATATCACTCCAATGGGAGGGATATATTCCATCTACATCACCCACAATAATCCACATATGTCACAATGCACCTAAGCACTACATGTATAGCAACCCTTTTCAAGGTCACATTGAGTAGTGTTAAATCACATTGAACAACATGCAATGATTGTAGTGACTTTAGTTCTAAGAACCACAATCACCACTTTCACGTTGATATGTGATTATAACCACCATTATTGGCTTACATGTATCCCACTTAAGTTGGGTATGTCCAGTATACTTGTTCATAACAAGTACATATATGCTTGTTCTAGTCTTATGTGTTATTGTCGTCTATTTTGCTTCCACAATAATATCCAACTAGGGACATAACAAGAATGTATATACTCTTATCATACATATGATCTCATTCTTCAGTTCCTCATGTTGAAGACATATGTCATTGGGTAGTATCATTATTTAGACATGTAAAATGTTTGTTACACCGTATCATGACTGAGACAAACATAATAGACAAGATTAACTTTATTATATCAAATCAAGTATATGATGCCTCATTTTGATCATCATATGATTGGCTCTCTAGGCATAAATACCAACAATTAAAGCATGAAACATAGGTAACTAATGCAAAATAATGTCACATCTTGAAATATGAAACTAATGTGACTCTAATGTAGCTCAAATCCCACCCAACAATGAAATGGAACTCAATTGAGTGATTTGGGTCACTAAAAGAGAGGGAAATGGTATGATCAAAGAGAGAGAAAATCAAGGTTGTCATATCCATCCTTCCTCACAAAAATTTCATCCTCAAAATTTTCTCAAGATCGTGGTTGGAGGTCAAAGTTCATATTCTGTTGTGTTTAGGCAATTAAACTTAGGTGTCAAGGAATCCACCACTATTGGGTGAACACTTAGGTTATAATCATCA
>OY856412.1:1223225943-1223490943 GCA_963693085.1 Alisma plantago-aquatica
CACCAGCACATTCTCCAATCATCTAAACATTCAGAAATTCAATATTATTGAAACTGTCACTGACACGCCGTGTCCATAAATCAACATGACATGTCCAGATCAGACACACCATGTCTTATTTTAGACACACCGTGTCACAATCCAAAACTTGGATCTGGAAATCCTTGAATTACAACAACACGTCATGTCTAAATTTAGACATGTTGTGTCAAAGTCTAGAACTTGGAACCAAAACTCCCTGAATTGGAGTAACACGCCATGTTGACCAACCAACACACCATATCATCATCGATTGAGGTATTTTAAATTTAATCATCACATCTAACATGCTATGTTTTCCATTCAACATGCCATGCCACCTACAAATTTTACTCAAACATGAATGTAACTGCCCCACACTTATATATACGACTCCAAGCCATCTTGGGACATTAATCACATACTATTTCAAGCCTTTTGGAGTGAGACTCAATAAAGGGAGAGCTAGGAGGATTTGGAGGCATTCCAAGGGATACAAGTTGGTTTTTCGGGAGGGAAATTTCTTCTTCTTCCTTATTCTCCAACAACTGCAACAAAGATATTTGTTGTTCTGCTATCTCCTCTCTGTAGTGAAGCTTTCTAGAATGTTTTTAGCAGCAAGGATGGACTTCTGACTCCTTGACTGGAGTTCCAACTCTTTCCTACTTCTTATACAAACATTGAAGTTTATTTCCTTCTATTATGATGTCTAGAATTGATTTCTATTGCTTATATCTATTTTCTACAGCTGTAGACGAGTATATCTTCTTTTCTTCGGCATGGGGGAGTAACTCCCACATCATTCTTTGTGAAAAAAGAAAATTTCTTGCTCAATTTTAGTTTAATCATTGTTATATGGATACATCGGTGTTTATTTCACATATATGCTTGATTGGCCATCTTGTATGTATGTCTTATGCTTCTTGTACATACTAGGAAGGTGTACATTGAAGTAGGGAGATGGTTTAAGTAGGTTTGTTTCCTTGACCATGAGAGTGGCTTGGAAGTGAAGGATATTCCAAGGTTTTTGGTAGTTCTATTATCTATATTCATGGTGGTGTTATATAATGTTAGAATCATTCTACACTACCATGGTGTAGAAATCGAACCTCCCTTTGTGATTTTACAACATGTGGACTTGTTGTTGTTCACGACATGATATGATAGTGAAACCCTATCCTCAAGATCTCCTAATTCAAATTGTCCTTCATACAAATGATTTCTATTTTAGTTTGTTTTCTTCTAAATTGCTGATTTAACATAAAAAAAACCTCTCTTGTCAAAAAGATCTAGATTGTTGAAGTTCAATACTTACCATTTAACAATACCTTGTGCCTTGGACGACCTCGATAATACTACATAACCCGAATACTTGTGGGGCAGTGTTTTAGTTTACAAGTTAAAGACTTGCACACACAACTAACAATTTTTTGGTGTCATTGGCGGGGAGCATCAATATTTTTGTTAGAATAAGAAGTGTTGAATAGTAAGTGAACAACCTCACACCACCACCTACCGTATCCACCATCATTTTTTTCATCATGATAATCATAATGATCATATTTTGTATCTTAAATTTTCATTCTTGTACTTCACTTGCCTTCTTTACTTACGGGACTATATGAGGCAATCCAAAAGGGGTCTTGAAGCTTCCACGTTCTAGACCTCAGTTTTGAGCACAGTGTTATAAGACTTCATAAAGAAAGGATGAGTGAACCTCAACTAGATTTGGAGGAGTCACAACATTTATTACCTTCATAACCACCAACTTCACCCAAACATTCAACTCAACAAGAACAACCAAATATTGAAGATGATCTACCCCTAAAGGACTTTGTTGTTCCAGTTGCTATAGAAATCAATGGGGCTATCAATATCCCACAAATCAAGGCAACAAGAGAGAAACGAAATAAAGCATTTTAGGAGGATTGCCGTCTCCCCCTTCTGTATGGTAATAGCACCAGGAGGCTTGCTATGACCAACACTCCACTTTTTAAATGATTTTTGTACCAACCTCATAATTATATAGATTGGAGGGACACCAATGAGGATCCAAACCTCCACATTGCCGAATTTCTAGTATCTTAAAACTTTCATGATAGATGGTGTTCCTACTGATGGGATCCACCTTCTTCTTTTCCCCTTCTCTTTAAGATATAGAGACAAGGTGTGGCTCTATTCTTTGCCAAGACACTCCATCAACAACTGGGATAAACTCCTCAAAGTTTTCTTATCCAAATACTTTCCACCAAGCAAGACTGCACAATCGAGGAGTCAACTCATCAATTTTTCCCAAAAGGATGGAGAGATTTTTTATGAAACATGGGAAAGGTTCAAAGACCTTCAAGGTCATCATCCACACCATGGTTTAAAAAACTGAGTTCTATTGCAAACTTTCTATAATGGCTTATTCTACAATACAAGGATATCTATTCATGATGTTGCAAATGGTGCTTTAATGAATAAATCATATAGGGAGGCTTATGCCATTATTGAAGACATGTCAATTAATCATTTCCAATGGAGTTTTGACATGAGCAACCAACCTTCTTCCTCAAGATATATTTCTAGAAAGCAAGCTGGAAAGCACACGGTTGATGTTATGGACTTGATTGCAGCAAAGTTGTATGCTTTATCTCAAAATTTTAAGAAACTAAGAAATCAACCTATCCAATCCGTCGAAGTAATTTGTGACACACTCCTTATTCATATTTTGCAACAATATCACAATATGAAGGGACATTGGAGGTCAACAATAATGTCAACTGCAATTCCATCCAGAAACAATAACATTTGTATCCCAAGTTGAGTTTGGTATCCATGTTTGAGACCTTTGTCTCGGCTCAAATTCAACATAATAATGAGTTTTTTCAACAATGAAAGTTGTTAATATGCTATTTACACAATTTTCTTCTAAGTTAGATGGAATTGCCACTCACACTAAGATGTTGGAAAATCAAATTGGTCTTTCATACAAGTCAGTGACCTTGAGGAGTGGAGCTTCTATAGGAAAATATCCTTCACCATCAATTATAACATCATATGAAGTTTTTGACTCCAATGTAGGTAATCAAATTTAAGCTCAAAGGAATAAACCCACATGCTCCACAAAATGATTCTTCAAGCAAGACAAATGTCATTTTTCAACATAGCCTTGGCAGAATGCTTGGTGATGAGAAAATTCTATTTGAATCCAATTTCAAATATTTTGAAGAAGAGAATGAAGGGACAAACAACATTCCTATCTAGAAGACTATTCTATTATAAATCATAAATATACATCTTTGTATCAAATCAAAAATATATTCACAAATAGGTGTAGATATATGGTGCAACAATTTCTAGCCTCAAATTAGAGCATATGACCTCCACCTTGACAACTCCTCCATGATGATGTACCTGGTTTCTATTATCTTTGTTTATTTTTTACAGTGAGGACATTGTAGGTTTCAGGATTAGGGGGCAACCGGCCAATAGTTGTAGTTTTCTATTTTTTTTCTTTTCTGTTTCTATTTTTCTTTCCTAGTTAAGTGAAAATATATGCATGACCATGATGATATGTACTTTTTTGGGTAAAAATTGAATCCCTTCCAGATGAACCATGTTCCCACTAACATATTAATTGAAGAACCCTAGCATGCACATCCAACAATTTAATGAAACAATTGGCCAATCACTTATATTTCCATGATATTTTTTCTCTAGCATGTTTTTCATTTTTATCTCTCTCATCTTAATGCATGTAATGGTTCAAATACTTTGGATTAATCAACTTTACATTTTTGTGTAGTATTTTTGACGATTTTGTCAAATCTTTAGTGTTTTCTACCACCCCTACGATAAAAACTTTTACAAATAAAAGATTTTCAAGTTTTGAATCACCTATCCACATGCCCTTCTGCTCATTGTGTTGGATCCTAGGATGGGTGGTTGTGTGATTTAGAGGGGGGTGAATAGAGATGAATGGACTTAAACAAAATTCATTAGACCTTCAGGATATATCACAAGACAAGGTTTCTAATATGGGAATTTGAGTGCAACTAAAACATACATAGTAAGGATGAGAGAGATTGAACATGCACCAATTGACAAGATATGTAGAGTGGTTCCATACTTCAAACTAGAAGTATGTCAATCCACTACCTAGAGAGGTCAACCTTTAGAATTTCTTAACCATTTCTACTCCTTATATTCACTTATAAGAGTTACAACATATGACCTTCCTTTTCCGGGATATGGATACCCTGCCAAAGGACTTACTTATACAACCAAGAGTCTTCTACCTCACCAAGGACTTACCCACTTTGGAAAGAGTCTTCTACCTTCACCAAGGACTTGTCCACTCTTGCACAAGTCTTCAACCTTTGAGGAATCACCCACTCTTCTTGGATCTTCCACCTTTGACTTCACCTTCTCCAAGGAGAAGCATTGTCCAAGGACTTGCCCACTTGAGAAAGGAGTATTCTACCTTCACCAAGGGCTTACCAACTCTTGCTACAAGTCTTCGACCTTGTTCTTCACCAAGGGACTCCTTCCCTTATTCTTCTTCACCTCTCTTAGCCAAGAGAGAGAGCCTTCATCTTCATGGTTGAATAAGAGATTGGGAGGTGGTGGAAGTGAGATCCTCACAAGATATACATGTAGGAATAACTCTCTTACAAACCTCCTACTCACTCTAATGGATGTAGAAAGTGATTAAGCTTAGAGAGAGAGAGAGAGGAGGGTGTAGGATACACTCAACTATAGAATAGGGACCTTCATAGTGCTTGGCTAACTATGGAATGAATCCCAAGAGGTCCTATTTATAGTTGAGGATGCCTAGAAGCCTTTGGAAACACTTAAGGAAAATACTAGCCGTTTGGCATGCTGCAATGGATTTTTTTTCAAGTTTTGCAATATTACAACGGCTAGAAACACTTTTCTGCACTTTCCCATACAATGCGATTGGTTGAGGTTCAATAAAGATAAATCGACCAATCCCACTATGTGACATGATCAATTTAACCCATCGGTCAAGTTTGTCCTGGTGGCAACTCGACTAATTCACTTCAATCAATCTTGCTCTGTAGAGGGATCGGTTGAGTTCTGTGAAATGGAAACTCGACAGATCAAAATTCATTTTCAAAATCCAATAAGGATCGGTCAAGTTTGCAACTCGACCAATGAACAACCTCATGTGAATTTTAGAAAATGGCTTTTGAGTGCTTAAATATTCGATCTAAGTTCTACTGATTTTTTCTAAGCTTAATTACAAGTCATACAATCATTACAAGTGATTTACAACATGATTCTAATGGATTTACATCATATTCCACAAAAGTGCACTTTCATTGATTTTGAATTATCTTTTCTCCAAGTTAAGATGCGCAAGTTAGGGCATTTGGAGTGTGTCTATACCTAATTTGAAATCACTCAAGTAGAGGCATTACACAATTAAGTGGAATGGTTTAGTCATCATAAAAACAAGGATTTGGTCAATTTTGACCTAGAGTCAACACATTGAACATTTGACTAGTTTAGGACTACGAGGTTCCAAAGCAGGCCGTGAATCATGTTTAAAAGGGGTATTTTCTTGCTCAAAATTTTAAAAAAAAATCTACATCCCTAAAAAGATGGCTAAGTTGCCCACATAATATCACAACCCAATCAAGGTAGGGAATTACGTTAGAAAGATGGTCAATAAACCTCAAACAACATTCCACTTGTGCATAAGCCTACATTAGCAATTGAGTGCCATACCTAAAACTATTAATTTTAAAATTTTAATGCTTATGAAGAAGTCATTAAAGATTTGCTGATGTCAACCCGAAATTTTAAGTTTAGTCAACCCAATAATTATAAGGGTTTGGTTGCACCATTCACTACATTTTTGGATTTGTCATCATACTTCTATTTGTTTCTATCTTGTTGATTTTTCTAAAGCAATTTGACCCCCTTTTGAACTTAAATTTAAATTTTGAGTGATTGAAATGAATTCATGTCTAGTTGCAATATTGACAATGATTGGCATGCTATGATTAAATTCTTCCAACTCATTATGAGGATGTATGTGACATGATATATCTATGTCTCTTTTTGCTTGAGGACAAGAAATGGTTTAAGCTTAGGAGGATTTGATGTGCATATTTTATATCATCTTTTAGACCACTTTTGGTTGCATTTCCAAATTAATTTCACCTAATAATCACTCTTAACCATGCTAGATTTTCCACTTTATTGTTATCTTTACTTGGTTGGTTTGAACTGTGGGTACAACATTTTGGCATCAAAATGGGGAGAAAATGCCATCATATCATCCATCAGCACATTCCCTAATCATTTAAGCATTCAAAAAATCAATGTTGCTAAAATTGTCACTAACACACTGTGTCTAGAAATCAACATAGATCAGACACACTGTGTTTTACTTGATACACATTGTGTCACAATCCATATTTTAGATCCAGAACTTATTGAATTGTAGCAACATGCCGTGTCACAGTCGAGAAATTGGAACAAGAACTCCCTAAATTGTAGCAACACACCGTGTTGACCAACCAACACATTGTTTCATCATTGATTGTGGTAGTCCAACTTCACTTATCGCATCTAACATGTCGTGTTAGACATCCAACACGTCGTGTCACCAATAGATTTCACTCAAACACGAATGTAACTACCCCACACTTATATACATGACCCCAAGCCGTCTTGGGACATTAATCATAGACTATTTTGAACCATTTCAAGTAGGACTCAAGTATGGGAGAGCTCAGAGGATTTGGAGGCATTCTAAGGGAGAAAAGTTGGTTTCTTAGGAGGGAAATTTTTTCTTCTTCCTTCTTCTCTAGCAATTACAACATGGATTTCCTCTGTTATCTTCTCTTCATTTTGGAGTGAAGGTTTTTGGATTTTTTCCATCAACAAGGAAATACTTAATACTCCTTGAATGGAGTTCCAACTCTTTCCTACTTCTTCCATGTACATCCAAGTTTATTTTCTTCTACTATGATGTCCAACATTTCTTTCTACTACTTGTATCTACTTTCTACAGTCATGGAAGAGTGGATCTACTTTTCTTGGGCATGGGGGAGTAACTCCCATGTCATGCTTTTTAGACAAAAAAAATTGTGCTTAATGTTGGTTTAATCACTATTTTATATATACATCAGTGTTTGTTTCACATATATGCTTGATTGCCCATCTTGTATGTATGTCTTATCCTTCTTGTTCATATTAGGAAGGTGTACATTAAAGTTGGGAGATGTATTTCATAGAATTGTTTCCTTAACCACAGGAGTGTCTTATGCTTGAAGGGGATTCCAAGATTTTTAATGGTTCTATTCTGTGTATATGCACAATGGTGCTATATAAGGGTAGAATCATTCTACAATATCGAGAGGGGTGTAGAACTCAAACCTCCCTTTGTGATTTTACTTCTTGTGAAATTATTTTTGTTTCACGACATGATATGATAGTGAAACCCTATCCTCAATAATTCCTAAATTAAATTGATCCTTAATACAAGTGATTTATATTTTAGTTTGTTTTCTTCTAAAATTCTTAGTTAACATAACAAAACCTCTCTTGTTAAAAAGATCTAGATTGTTGAAGTTTAATACTATTGCACCTAACAATACCTTGCTCCTTGGATGACCTTGATAATACTACACAGATCTGTATACTTGTGAGGTAGTGTTTGAGTTTACAAATTTAAGACTTGTGCACACAACTAACATCCACCCTATCTTGACAACTCAAGTAAGATGTCCAGCCTTGTGTTCTTACCCCAAGACTACATGCAGGTGCACAATGTTTGTATAATGGATATATATATGTTTTGTGTTCAAATTATAAAAACAATGAGACAAAGCATCAATGTACAATACTCTAGTACTACACATGGCAATATTTGAGCAAGTAAACAAGCATACATAGATATCAGTTTGCAAGCAAGGAAGTTGTAGACATATAACTTTTTAAAGACAGTACCTAATTCAAACAATATTAACTTAACCTATCCTTAACCATCTAGGCACATTCCACACATTATTAAGAGCATATTACATACATGTATTAGATTCTCATCACTAAACCTAACTAGCTCCATTTTTTGGGTTTTGTCCCAGATAGGTTCAAAGTTGGTTAATAATGTTTTTGATGATGTTTTACTAATTTAGAGATCATCTTAAAGGCATGGTTCAAGTTTCATGTCATTTTAGGTTCCATCTATTTTTTATGACCATTACAAGATTCATGTCCCTTATGTACATTTCAGGTTCAAAACATTTATAATAGGGCAACAAGGTTCATAATCCACATAATCAAGATGTCCATACATAAAGGATGATTTACATCAGTAAAATTGGTTCTTAAGAAGAATAATCAAAGTTTGGTGGATGCCCCCAGGGTCTAGGCATCATATTACCAACATTAGGTCCAACATTTCTATACACGAGCACATAACTATATCGTTCACATATCTCATCAAGATTCAACATGAGGCTTAAGTGGGACATCCAAATTCAAGGAAAGCATTAATGTAGAGTGTTCCTTGATTTGGGAGCAGAGGACAAAACAATAGGACCCATATTGAGATTTGGTCATGAGCAAGCAACCAAGTCGTATGCATTGCACTTGGTTACCATTAGGGGGCTTAGGGTTATACACCCCATCATAGGTCAATAGGGGCTGACATTAGGAATTAATGTTACAAAACATCATGAGATTACTGATTTTGGATGACAATAGGGTTAGATGTGTGTGTTAGGTCAAACATATCATTGGTTTTAAGGTATAACCAAACATTCACATAATAGGGGTACTTTTATGGAGGTAGGCTCATATAGAACAAACATAGACCAAAGGGGTTTGGGATCAATGTTGTGTCATACAAAAGCACACATTTATTGATTTTTGAGATCAAAATGTGTTTCATATTCAAAAGGATCAAGATTAGTAAATGATGATTAAAGTTCATATGAATGTCACATTAGTGCATCAAGGTTATCCAAAGAGAAAGAATGATGATTAGGACTACCCATATCCTCAATCATGTACAAAAGTTACTGATTTGATGTTTGGGTGGTATATTGAGTAACAAAGATCAAAACGTTATCATAGTATTGCTTTTATATATGTTAAAAATATCAAAATAAAATACTTTTCACAAAATGGGAGAAATAGGGGCATACTTAGGTCATGAAACTATACATTGGTTGTAGATTATTTTAAAATGATCAAAAAGGTATATTATTTGCTAAATTTGGAGCTAGAATTAAGAAGATACAATTTTTGAAAGAATTGCATCATAAATATAGGGCTAGGTGATTAGAATGTTACATTTCATTTATATCATAATATCAGCTAGCAAATGTTGATCGATGGCTCATCCTTGCCCCCTGTAAGCTTCCATGTGCATGGGGGTGGGACTTTCCCTTCGCTGCAATGATTTTTGGAGGTCTTGACTTTGATCCAACTACAATACTTAGTCACAGGACTTTTGCCACCTCCGTGTGTTGCTGCATGCCACACATGAACATTGCAGACTGCCTATGACCTGTGCCCCTACCCTACTGTTCTAGGAGTTGCAGGCGTCAACTGGGACGGGTGTCACCCAACGAGTGGCCCACTCCTAGTCAAGATTGACCCGACCACTAGGGCATGAGGATGATGGCTTTGAGCGGTTGGTTTGATCCTGATAGTTATCACACTATCTAATGGTTTGGCTCTATTTTCTATCCTCCACTGGTTGCTCGTAGACCCAGATGTTGCGTACAGAGGTAACCCTCCACTTCTCCCTAGAGCTCATGTGAAGCTAGAGTAGCAAGGCCCAAAGGCATCTGTAAACCATCTGCTCGACCCCGACAAGGTGTCTTGGAGTCATGGCTAGTTTCACACACACTGGTTTGTCCTAGAGATCATATGCTAAAATGGCCCGCTGTGGCGGTGGCCACAACCATAAAATAGGAAGAAGAAAGATGGAAAGAAGTCCTAAAGTGTGAGATGAATAAAAACTAGGGGGAAATGAGAGAGAGGAAGAAAAAAAGAAAGTATAGGGGCTTCAATGGTTGCAAAAGGGGCAAGATAGGGTGTATTTGGTGGTGTTGCGGTGGTGTTAGGTGACAACAACACCTCTTGCACCGATGGCACACACAGATGGAAGGGAGATGACTCTCCATCCCTTGGATCACACAGCCCAAGATCCAACGATCGATATTCGATTGGTATTAGGGTTAGGAAAAAGAGAGGTGGAGGTTGGGCCACACGCTCCATGGACTTAAAAGGATGGCCCAAAATAGGAGCATAAGGGTCAACATAAAATTAAATTAAGCCATTCAAAGGAGACTTCAAAATCTCAAAACTTGGGAGGGAAAAAGTCTGATTGCAGCAATTTTTTTGTATTGTTGGAAATATAATTGAGCCCTCTACAACATGAAACACATGACAGATCAAGGTGATCACATTTTATTAGTTTTAACTTTAATTACAAAACCATGGTACATTAAAACATGCAACATAGGTAAATCATGCAAAATAATTTCACATTTTGAAATATGAAATTAATGTGACTCTAATGGAACTTCAAATCCCATCCAACTATAAATGGAACTAATAGAGTGATTTGGGTAACAAATAGAGAGGTAAAGGGTACAATCAAATAGAGAGAAAATTGGGGTTTTCACAATTTCACTAATTAATTCCAAAACAATCACATATTTGGATTCCTTACCCTTAAGTCAGTTTGCCCATGAAGTTTGTGATTTTTTGGATAATCATCAATACCTCAACTTGATAATCATAAAATATATCTAAAATACAATTTCCATGAAAAAAGTGCAGTAATCAGATGGTCAGTGTTGTTGAATTCTTTTTACAAATCTATCCAACATAAGGGCTCTGCTCCCTCTCTTGTAGAAGTTCCTTTGGGACTCAATAGGAGTGAATCTCCTCCCATGTGCTATCTTTCTTTTGTGGTATATATCATGCTCTTTTCACATGTTCAATAGCTTTATTAGACCATGTTGAATTGTCTAGACCCTAACTTGACATATTCTCTCACATCCTAGAGTTCCAAAGAACCCATGCTTGGTTTCCTAATCCATTTTGACATCCATTGACATCTACCAATACCGGGGATAGACCTCTATAACATGCTTTTGAAAATGATCAAAGAACACCTTAAAATACAAATTGATCAATGATTAATCCCCAATTTGTTGGCTTAATATTCCCTTAACTTGTTTGAGATACTCCACCAACTGAAGGTCTAACATAGACCCTCTACCTTTTTTGTGTTCTTATATGTTGGTAAACTCATGATCACCTAGGAAAGCTTTTGGAAGTGATAAGTGGCCTCATGTTATGGTAGTGACCTTTTTTCCTTTTTGGCTATGACATGATCTTAGGGCAAAATGAAGTTATAAACACACCTTATTATTCTTTTATTGTGTTTTAGCATCATCTTGACGTGAGGTTTTGATCCATGATGCTAACTTGCATGAAATTGTCTATCTTTATCTTTCCAAATTCTTTTTGTTCATGATTCTATGGTGAGAGGTTCTTTTCCATATCCAATAGACATAAAACCCAATCCATTGGTCTTTGGGACTATGTTGGTGCAAAGAATCCAACAACAATATTTCCTAGTTGTGATTTTATCATTCTCAAGAGACCTTTGCTTAATTCTCAAGATCATTGTGGTCTTCATTTTGGATTGTTGAGAAAACATTCTGGGTGTTAGTTTTCCATTTTTACATTGATTTCGTTTTGTTATCTCATGCTTTGGATGGTTATATTAGTAAATTTAGATTTGTCTTTGTTTTAGTCATGTGAGATTTAACTATTTTTTGTCAACTATTTCCCTATCATGTGGCCAATCTTTGTAGTGTCATCAAGGCTGAATTGGCCTTTTTTCAGGGTTTTGGTAATGAGTTTTAAATATGATTCTTGGTTTCCCGATTGGTTAGTTTTTTCTGAAAGCATAGTAAATTCATTTGACATGAGATATGTTCATATAAATACACATGGTAAAGAAAAAAGTCCAAAAAATATGTTTATAGTTTTAAAGCACATTTTGACCTTGGATTTCTTGATTACTAAGAACCCTGAAACCTTATGAAATAATATTAGTGTTAACTATTAATACAATATATGTTGAACATGACTTAAGGGATTAATCATCATCAAATAAGTTATTAGTAGTTTCTCCTAGAACGGCAAGTGGGCCATGTTTATTGATGAATTAAGTATTGTAACCATGATTCACTAAGTTGTTTTAAAAACATGATAATCTATGATGTCCATACCATTATATGCAATAATTAGTCAAGATTTATTATATTTCTATATATCAAATATGTTAAAAAAATGATGTTATCTTATTTATATTTCACTAATGATTATATTACATCAAATTCATGTTTAAGGATAAGACAAAAGATTAATCATGATTAAGATCAAAGATACTAATGAACCTTGTATAAAATCCTTGTCTTTGGCTTCCTAGCATATACAAAACTTCATTGCAAATAATGGTCTTCCTAATGAACATATCACATTGCTAGAATTTAAGAGGCAATTCAATGCATATAAAAAGGCACTTCTTTGTAAAGACAAGAGCACATAGACATAAAACTTGTGGATTCTTATATAAGAAAGTTAAAATAAATGTTATGATTTATCTTATGAGTATTTATACTTAAATGTGTTATAGATATTTTTTCATGCTTTTACAATCTTTCATGTTATTTAAATTACTTTTGGGGAGTAAATATTTGTATTATTATGAAAGTATATTATGTAGCATTTCTAGTTACACTAAGTGACATCCTACTTGTATATGGTTGGGGATAAGATGACCCAAGTGAGGAGAAATGGTAAGGTTAGACCCATCTAAGGTCTAACTCAAGGATTGAAGGAGACTCGGTCTAGTGAGGCGTCTTCATGTAATATAAAATATTCGAATTTGGATTAACTTTTCTTATGTTCTGTTGCATGAAGAAGCATGTAGTAAGAACCCTTTCATGGTTTATCTTCTATAAGAACAAGTTCGAGAATTATTTTTGAGATTTCAAGTCAATAGAATGTTTATATAGTTGTTATGATACTGATTGTGATGATACTTCCTAAGTGCAACTATGTCATGGATAATATGACATTGCTTTCATATATATATGTTCTTGGGTAAGCCTGGGAAATTTTACACACAAAGAGTTATATATATATGTATATATATGTGTGTGTATATATATGTATATATATATGGAGAAAGAGAGTCGTGTTATAATACACTCAAGCGTACATAACGTCCACTACTCAAGATTGTTGTTTGCATATTTTAGAAAAACTATTGGTATTCATTATTACAATTAATATATGCAATACACAAAGATTAAGATCATCTGGGTTCTTGTAAGGAACTCAACTAATTATAACAAAATCAACAGACATAAAATTTTCATATGTATCATCTTTTTTTTCTTTCCATGCATGGTGTATAAGTGTGCATATGAACTCAAATGTTGTCTATAGACTATTTGTATGATATTAAAAATATCAATGGGTTGCATTTTTAAAGTAAGATTTATAAGATAGGAAATGACTTCAATGCAGTGTGCTTTTACTGCACTTGAGTGTATACTAGGCTAACTTTGTGTGTGCACACAAAGTGTGTGTGTTCATGACATGGAAAATATTGCACTAACAAATTCACTCAGGGTTGAAATCCCCAAGCTTTTACCAAAACCCCATGCAATAATACCACCCGCAAGCGGACGGGTCTTATCGCAGTATAGTTAAGGATCGAATCCAAAGGGCAACGTTTTTAAGAATCTTTGTCAGTCGAATCTAGCTCAAGTGAGGCTAATATTTAGAACGATTGATTTGGTTTGAGGTTAATTAAACTAATTGTTGGAAAGTAAATGAGCAGAATGAAATTTTGTTTTATATTAAATGATATGGAATCGCTGGGATGGTATCGGGTTTCACCACCACTGCACATGCAAACACATAACATCTAGGTAAGCATCTAACTATTCAAATGGAACTGCTGGGGACCCTCCCGTAGGGATGTTTAGGCCCGCGTAAGCATCCCCTTAGGCATCTGATTTCTCGTCGCCATCCAGATCATGCACTTACAGTTCCGAAGATACAACATCCAACTAAGGTTTTGGTCCTCCTTGAGGTATGTTTATACTACAGAAGCATCATCGTGGTATAGATGGCTTGTCCCCTCATGGATCATACACTTACGACCTCAAAGAACCCCATTCTATGTCTAGTCCGGGAGTCAACCACACTAATTGACAAGGATGTAGGCGATAAGTCTGCAAGCAAACATTTTTTTTTAAATTAAGCCAGGGGGTAATCTTATTCATCCCATCCCCCTCGTCTGGGCTAAATGAAAATCAATGTACATCTCCTGCTTATAAAGACGCAGGTAATCACCCAAGAAAAAACCCAGCAGAAAAAAACCAATCAAGCATCAATCTTTGCCATCTCCTTCACAATGTATGGAGTGCGACGCTTCTCTAAGCAAGCCATACCTTGAATTTTCTGAGGAAGATTACTACTGTCAGAGCAAATAAACAGAGCCGTGAGGTGTCTGCCCCAAAGACCGATCTCTCTGGCCAACGAGTTCACGACTTTGTGAACTAAGCTCCCAGTTATACTCCTCTCCTGTAGCTCATCTTTAAGCAACCTGACCACGTAAGTCGCTTTCCATGGAGCCTCACCGTTGTTCCATAGGATGTTATATAGCGTACTATCATCAATCTCAATACAAGATATATTCAGCCTGTGGTCCGCAGCCACCGACACCCCAACGTAGCAGGCTTTGATGTATGCTTCAAGATAATCGTTTGCCTTTAACCATGCACGGTAGACTAGACAATCATCAACTCTATGATTTCGAACGATACAACTTACCCATCTTCGCTTCATGCCATTTACATCCGAACATCTACCGACGGTAACGTTCATCTTCAGATTATGTAGATCCGGGAAATTCCATCTGAGCAAAGAAATCTTTCTAAAGAAATAACGGGACATAACTATCCCCTCCTCTTTCATCGCTGCATGCAATTGCATGTTGTTGGATACGTGAAGGGGTCTGGTCCTCATCATACTATTCAGTCTGTAAACAAGCTGCTCCCATAATCTTTCATAAGATAAATCTGTACCTTCATATCTACGGTGACATCTAATCCTCCAAATATAACTAGGTATTAGAGTAGCCATCGCACCAGCCAACCAATCCTCTATATTGGAATTACCTCCCAAGCTACAAAGGTCAAGCAACGAATGGAAGTCATTAGGCGCGTTTCGTCCCGTGATGTTGGTGAATCTGCCCCAAAAAGATCGAGCTAGGTGGCTCAAGAACAAAAGAGGATCGGTATGCTCCTCTTTAGGATCAGGACAGCAATTACAACAAGATGCGAAGGGGATCTTACACCTGCGGATGTTATCATCAGTGGGTAAGGCCCTGCGTGCAGCCTTCCAGATCAAGGCCACCTCCTTAGGCGCGTCTGTCTTCCATATGCATCTCAACCCGATAACATCATTATGAGCTTCGTGTAACAGATGTTTCTTCACCGATCTGATAGAGAAGGCTCCTGTTACTGATAAAGACCATATCAACTTATCTTCTGTATCAGAGATAGAAACACCTGCCTCCTTAATCAACTCAATTCCGTCGGGGTTGACGATCTGAGTGAGGGCATTCCAGTTCCATCCGTTATCCTGCTCCCAAAAATCTTTCACTAGAAACTTAAGATTTCGATCACTTCTATGAAGGGAGAACGTATTCAGCCTGCTGCCACACCAATCATCATCCCAAAAAGAAATCCCTCCTTGACCAATGATCCATCTACAATGTGGAATCATCTTTGGGAACATGTTCCAAATCTTCCTCCAGTAGGGTGACGGAGTAGCACCAAGTTTCAGAAAAGATGGATGGGTAGAAGATCTGCCACCAAAGCCACATGCGTATTTGTCTCTACAAAAATTGGCCCAAATAGAATTCCCATTCATAATCTCCCAACATGCCTTAGCAATGAAAGCGTCATTTATCATCTCGATAGGTGTCAGACCCAGACCTCCCATGTCCTTAGGCCTCGCCACCTTGTGCCAGCTGACCCAAGCTCTTCTCGAATGGGCATGCCTATCGGCCCATAGGAAGCAAGAGAGGATTTTGTCAATCCTCTTAGAAATACCCCTCGGAACTCCAGAAGCCGCAGCAGAATAAACTGTAATAGATGAAAGGACATGTTCAATGAGGAGATGCCTGCCTGCAAAAGAAAGAAGACGCGCCTTCCAGCCGGCTATCTTCACATTAATCTTCTTAATCAGGTATTCATAATCACTCAACTTGGCCCTCCCCTTCTGAATCGGGATGCCTAGGTATGTGAAAGACTCCGACGCCTCAATGATCCCTAGCTCGTTGGCCATATGGTTAGCTAATCTCGAATCAGGGGTACCCACCACGCAAGCCGATTTAGAGGCATTCACCTTCTGCCCCGTTGCTTTCTCGTACGCACGGAATGTATCAGTAATGTACTGTAAGGATTGTTGATCGGCGTTAACCGCGAGAGTGATATCATCAACATAAAGGAGAATTGAGGGAGCCACCCCACCACCCCGAGTATGAAACACCGATATCATGCTGTTGGCTTGCAAAAACTTGAAACGTCTACAAAGGATTTCTTCAAATAAGATGAACAAGAAAGGAGATATGGCGTTCCCTTGCTTCAGCCCTTTTTGAATATGAAAAAAACCTGCCACTGTGTTGCCCAAAGAGACTGTCGCCCATGTATCTTTAAAGAAACTGAGGCACAAGGAAATCGACTCATGTGTAAAACCAAACCTGTCCAGAATTTTAGATAGAATCTCCCAGCTCACTCTGTCATACGCCCTGGACATGTCCATCTTAATAATCATGTTAGGATGATTGGTCCCCCAGTTAATGTCATGCATCATCTCCTTGACGATTCTCACATGGTTGGTAATATCATTGCCTTTTATGAACGCCCCTTGCTCTTTGGAAATCAGCCTGTGCATAAGAGGAGCCATTCTGTTACTTAGAGTACGAGCAAGGATTCTCAGAGAGACATTTTCAATAGAAATAGGTCTGAAATCCGTATCAAGATTAACAGGCGCTTCCACTTTAGGAATGAGGACCACTCTACAGCAAAACAAGCCTCTATGACATGGTTGTTGCTTGAAGAAACATTCGGTCATCTTCATAAAATCCCGACCAACTATCTCCCATGCCGCCATGTAAAAAGGTACCGTAAAGCCGTCTGGACCGGGTGCGGTTTTGTTGTCCATCTCTTTCAAGGTCCTGAGGATCTCGTATTCCTCCGGAGGAGTCACTAGGGTGAAGTTATCATCAATCGATAAGCTTTGTGGTATCTCTTATAAGAACGGACCAAGATCTTCCTCTATGAAATGTCTGTCTTCCTCGTAAAACTTCTGGAAATGGAGAGCTGCAGCCTGTGCCATATCATTAGGATCAGTGATACTTGCCCCGTCCGAGGCCATGATTTTGGAGACACTCCTCTTCTTCCTTCTTGCTTTAACAACTGCATGATAGAAAGCTGTATTCCTCTCCCCATCAGTAAGCCAGTCTATACGCGCCTTATCCCTCCACAACTTCTCTTCTTGGTCAAGAATGTGTTGCAGTTCCTGTTCCGCCAAACGAAGGTTTAGCTCATTGAGGCTACTCGGATTCTCGTCAAAAGCGATCTGTGTCGTATGCACAACATCTTCAAGGTCTTGCTTCCGCTGGAGGATATCACCAAAAGTTTCTCTGTTCCATTTCTTCAAAGCCTGACGAACCATCTTAAGCTTCTGGCAGAATACAAAAGATGGGTGTCCCACCACATCAACCTCCCAAGCTTTACGGATAACCTCCATGCAACCCTCATGTGATAACCAGGCTGAAAGGAACGTGAAAGGGGCTTTTGGCTTCGGCGGGGAACATCCACCCGGGACAATTAACAAAGGACAGTGGTCGGATACTCTAAATCTTGTCAGATGCAAACAACGGCTCATCGGCTTATCTATCTCCCAAGCTTCATTACAGAAAGCTCTGTCTATTCTCTGCCACAAGGTAGGAGTAAGGTATTGCTTATTAACCCATGTGTATCTGCTACCCTCGAAAGGTATCTCCTTCACATTCAAATCGATCACGGCTGAGTTGAAGTCGAGAATCTCCTGGAAAGGAGTGGGCGTACCACCTCTCTTTTCATTTTGCTCTCTGATCACATTAAAATCTCCTGCTATAATCCAATTGGAAACCCCAATAGAGATGGATATATCGTTAAGCTCCTCCCAGAGATGTTGCCTATCACGATAATTGCAGCTAGCATAAACCGCTGTAATAAATCTCTTTGATCCATCAACCTCCTCGACGGTGATAGTGATATGCTGACGATGAACCCTAACCACCTGTGGATTTCTTGCTATATCAGCATATATCCATATCTTACCTTCTTCAGTCTGGTTATCCGCCGCCCAGTCCAGTCTAATAATATCAAGCAACTCCACCGCCTGGTTAGCATGAAGAAAAGGTTCTGACAGGGCAACCACTGCAGGACGATGTCTTTGGCAAAGATTACCAAGTACCTTACGTGTCTTGTTGTTAGCTGCTCCCCTTATATTCCAGAATAAAAGAGACTGATCCATAGATGAGAGAAACAATCATCTCGGTATCCTCTAGGCAGCCTATCAAAAGTTGTCCCTCCTCTCCTCGTCTTCCTCTTCCTCGTAGAAACATGATATATCGCCTTCCGAAAATCTTCTCCTGGTGTAGCCATGTCGATCTGGCGTACGTCTTCTATGTGGTGTGTAACCATGGGGTTCAGCTCTTTGAGATCTGGTACGGGTCCTGCTGTGCTCAATTCTTCTATGAACATCCTCTTCGAATCCTCCCATAGAAATAAAATCCGCCACTGTATTATTCTGTAACCTCCTCCTTGTGCCTTCTTCATCTATCACAACGCGGTGATTCCTACCTTGGTGCATTGTCCTGTCAAGTTGTTGTAGTTGGCCTTTCTCGTTCAGGATTATCTGTGAAGCAGAATTTTCAATCACAGTTTCAGCAGTATCCCCTGGGCGTATACCACCAATCAGAGCTTGTTCAGGAATATTCATCTCCTTGCCCGTTTCCGTCATCTGCATTTGCGATCCCACTGTTCCCCTCGCCACCATATGTAGTCTCACCAAAGCTCTGTTTGCTCCGTAAGTAAGAGATACGAACTGGGGTACATCCTCGCTGAAAGCCTCCACCTTGATAAGGATTCCGGATATGTCGTTCACACTCCTCTGCCATGGTGACATCTCAACAATCTTGCCAAACGGCCTGATCATCGCCTCAATAGCTGCGTCGTCCCTGCAAGTAATGGGTATCTCCGTGATCCAAAACCAGAAAAACTCCATCTTCGTGCTCGCTTCTCCTGTCGCCATAGACCTCAGCTTAATTTGATGTCTATCAAAAGGAACATCTCCGGATTGGACACATGCTCTGACTTCATCACTGGAATTAAAGAAGATTACCGCTTTGCGATCTGCGAAGCGATACAAATCTCTTGCTTCCGGCCATTTCTCTTGTAGAAACTTACAAAGATGCTCCCAATCTACTCCTACTGGCCAACTAGCCTCCACAGCCAGACGTAACGCCTCCTCTTTCCTTTTTCTTTCCTCATCTGCAGGTCCCAAATCTACGTGAATCCTCTTTGGAACATGACTCGTTGCACCCCTGGCCGGTATGCCCACCGGCAACGGGGGAAACGCCGTCAAGGAGAGCAGGTTTGGCGGCCTTTGTCTCGCCATACAGCTTCTTGCTAGGTGGCCTGGACGGCGGCAGATGTAACACACCTTCTGGGCTCGGCACTGTGACTGCCAATGGCCCTTGCCCATGCATCTGTAACAGGTGTCCTTGGGTATGTCATATAAGGGTTTCCTTCCTCTCTGCTGTGAAGATTGATATTGCGTATTTGATTGCTCCGTTCTTTGTATTGGTGGCGACTCCTGCATGTTGCTCGTCTGTGTGTGTTGCACTGTCACCGGTATGGTGACCCCATCTATCATAGGGTTCACCGTAGCCTGCGCATCATTCCCTGTCTCATGTTCTTTGTCTGTCCGGGCATCTTGATTCTCCTCTTCGGGGTTTCCAGCTGAAGCAGCCGACACCGCTTGTGTCTCCGCCATCTCACGCGGTGCCCGTTGATCCGTAAGGATCCTAGGTGGGAGTTGCGCCGCGTCCGCTCGACTTCTTCCTCGACGTTCTTCTTGTTCGGGTACAGTAGGCGATGATACACGATACTCCTCTGCATCGTTCTCCAGAACCATCCTTAGATCCGGTAGAATCTCCTCCTCGGGCACGTTGGTGGCCTCCCTATTTGATCGTCTCTCCGCAACGGCTTGCTGGGCATGCCCTCCGCGCATACTCAGCCTGGTAACTCTCCTCAGCAACGGTGAAGGCATCATCGCTTCCCGTATGATCGTCGATCAGGTATATGGTAGACCCCGACTGGCGGATTACCAAGTCGGAGTGGCTGGCGGCGGCGCCGCCACAACGCGATCGCCCTAGGGATCAGCGCCCCAAAAAAGATGGACAAGTCGAACAAAAAAATTGTCTGTGATCCTGCAAGCAAACATCGATGATTAACAAGAAGATACAACATCCAACTAAGGCTTTGGTTCTCCCTAAGGGATGTTTAGGCCACATAAGCATCACCATAGGTTAGATGGCTCATCCCCTCACGGGTCACACACTTACGACCTCAAGAAACCCTATCAGATTTCTCATCAAGGAGTCTACCTCATTAATCGACATTCTATGCTACGAAGAGAAGAACAAGATGAAAGCAAGCAGGTAATCAACTACAAGCATATCAATTAGCAATGAAATGAAACGTTATATACATTTCTTTGGAATGTTAAATGAAAAGACATGAATGCATGGGCAGTGGGGATAGTCCTCACACCCTAGTGAAAAGGAACTACTCACTCATAATGTGAGAAACAAGAAGAATAAGAAAGAGAGAGGATTATGCCATGATCATGATGTAGAAGGTGGTCACAACTCGGTGAAGATGATGTGGTCTCCTACGTCGTGTCAGAGCAGATCTAGACGAAGAACAAGGGATGCCAATATAGATCGGGCAGTCTTTCTCACTCCTCCTTCCTTCTCTTCTCGGTCTCCTTGAGTTGCAGTAGGAACAACATGTGAAGTGATAGTAGCAGGATTGGACCAGCGTACAGGCAGCCTATCGGCATCCTAGAATCGATGCCCAAATGAGGACCCTGTTGGTCCTATTTATAGGCTCAGATCTGATTCACACATTTTTGGTGTGAGAGATCCATTTGGTTTGATCCAAATGGTTTGGTTATAATTGACCAAACGATCTTGATAAGTGAAATTTTCAAACGGTCTTGTTTGATTTTTCATTTGGTTTGGCAGAGCCAACTTTTCCAACGGTTTGCAATACATGTCCATACATTTTGGCTTCTATTGGCTCAAACAGTTTGGTGTATTTTTATCCAAACGGTTTGGTAGTGCTTGCTCCATATGGTCTCATGCATACTACTTTATCAAACAGTTTGGTATGCTAGCACTTTATCATTTAGTCTCATGATCAACTCTATCGGTCTGGCTTCCAAGGCTCCAAACGGTTTGGCATGCTTTATCAAACGGTCTGGCAATGCATTCCTCCATACTGTAAAACCCATTTCGAGCATATAGGTAGCAACGGAAGCAACACCCACATTGTCTATAATATGGGGTACTCTTTCTCAAAAGGAATGTCACAATCATAATAATCATTGCAAATAAAGAAAACAAACACCATGCATTGATATTGGAATTGATTTATACATTGTTCAAAATTGGTTTCTTGAATTAAAGCTAACTAGGATATACATGATTAAAAATAATTAACACATGAAGTTATCTATAACATCAGGATCTTCTATCGTAGATGGCACCCCAACATATGCATCTTTAGGAAATGTTGATCTATTCCTTAAGCTAACCTTGATATAACCCTTTCTTGAAAGTTGCTTTGTACCTGCAGGCATCCCGCCCCCAGCCATGCATGCAATAAAAACTATGTTAGAGTAAGCATCATTGAGTATTGTTGTACTATGTAATAACTTGGCAATAAGGAAATTACTTGAAGCTAACTAAACAACAATTTTAGATTCACACAACTTAATCTTGGTGGTTAATTATAGTGTCCTTGATACTTATGCACCAATGGGGTTCATAAAGCCCATAGCCTCAACATCAACATGACAAGGATAAAAAGTATTGCAACTAATTACATGATTCACTGTTTACTTAATAATCCTTCACTTTTAAAGAAATTTCACCTTACAATGGCACGATTATCTAAAATAGAACTGGAAAGCATGAGAAACATATAACAACATTGATGCAATAAGAATTCAAATTGAAGTACATGGATATGCATATAGTTTAACTTTGTTCATCATGATAAAATAAGCATAAGGCAGATTGAAAACTTATACTAAATACTCAAAGTACATGGACCCACTTACCTCTCTCATAGGGGAGATCTTAGATGTTTTCTTTGGGTTGAAGGAACCCTACTCACGTCCATGGGTTGTTTGTACCCTAACTACCATGTTAATTCAATAATCATCCATTAATGAGTAATCCATAACTTTATTTCTAGAGTTTATGATTTCTTAAATCCTAATAACACTAAGTGACATTTCGTGAAAAGCAAAGCAAAATTAGGATCTAAAACATTGTCCATCACCAATATCTCAAAAAAATCGATTAAAAACCATATACGGTTCGACCCCATTGGAGTTACCAATAATTAGTTCTGAAAATCCGAATATGGACCAATTAGAAACTTGATAATTCATTTATCTCAAAGTCGAGGACAGGATAATCAAAAACTCAAATGACCAGAACACCCTCTGATCATATCATAAGCCACAGCGGGATAGGGGCAAAATCGTAAATCAAAAACACTAGAAATATAAATCATTAACCATTCTACTACCTAAGTTATTAAACTAATCGTGTCACATAAAATCATAGTATAGGGACATTGGGTCCCTCTTTCTGTTTCACCCCGACTCTTTGAGAGTCTTGCAGCCGTCCATGGAGCATAGCTCTCCTCGCATGGTGCTAATAACTTCAATCCAAAGCGAAGCAGAGAGAATAGAATGCATCAGAGTAACTCACTACTTCACTCTGTCCTTGTGATCCCAAGGAACCACAAAAAAGGTTCTCGGGTACCTAGATGTTTCCCCCTCCATGCCAAAACTATGGTAAGTGGTACTAGAGAAAACAAATTGTGGATTCATGATCAGCGTAAACTAACACACAACAGGAGATTGTGAAAGACAACCAAAGCTGATGGTGTAGACCATTGTTCCTAGAACTCCTTGGAACATAGAGCGTCATCTCGATTTACAGGAAATAGAGGTCTGTGGGGGGTTAAAACTAGAAGATTAGGAATAAAGTAATGAAAGGATC
This sequence comes from Alisma plantago-aquatica, assembly GCA_963693085.1. Lineage (NCBI taxonomy): Eukaryota > Viridiplantae > Streptophyta > Magnoliopsida > Alismatales > Alismataceae > Alisma > Alisma plantago-aquatica. The sequence goes on from OY856412.1 coordinate 1,223,249,462, forward strand.
AAACAAACATGGTATTAGCTTCGGAAGGATCTGTAGAATCTTGATGATTGGTTTTCATTTCCTGAAGGTGGCCGTCTGACCCAGTCGGAGGAAGAGTTGTACTACTAAGAACTTGGCTTCGTGGGAAGGGCATATAGGGGCATCACAACACTAAATGGCATGTCGTATAGAAAACTCAGTGTAAAAAGATGCTTACAGGAGGTTGAATTGAACTGGGAAGGTCGGAGCTCTGTGCTCGAGCTCGTCGATGTTAGTGAGGAAGATCTCGACAGTGGTGCTAGCTTGCAATGATTTCGATGAAATTGATGGAGTAGGAGGGCCTATCGGGGGCCGTCCTTGCTTTCTGGATCTCTTGCCCTCGGTCTGATGGACCTACTTGGCCTGGGGAAGGCGGCGCCGTGGACTGGAGGGAGAGGGTTTTTGGGCGTCCTCTCAATAGGCACTTATAGGGGTCGAGCTAGGGCTTGTTAGGTACGTGAGGATCTCACGAATCGATTGGAGTTTAGATAAAGGCAAGCTGTTGATGAGGGAGAGGGATATCACAGGCGAGGGATTGGGGCTCTATTTCCCCCTTCCACACGGATTCTGTGGGAGGTAAGGGATGAGGTCCCTGCCCTCAGATCCCCATTCAACGGCTCACAAGGAGCCCAACTGTAACTTATTTGTGTGTGACAATTAAATCTGAGACTTTGGAAAAGTCCAATGATAATCGCAAGGATTATCAAGTTAATTAATCAATGAAATGTAATTATCTCATATTTTCTTCCTAATACCATTTGGGGCCTTTAGGATTATCCAAAAGTAACCAAATTTGGTAGGTAAGCTAATTCGACCATGCGGAATTCAATTATCCAATTAGATTTCGGATATGAGTTAGGGAAATATGTGTTTTACATCATTAGCTACTTAGGGTAATTAAAACACTAATAATCATTGAAAATGAGTTTTATTACCAAAATCCAAGGAAAGCTCTATTATTCTATTATCTACTCATATACCAACATGTGGGACACATTATACATATATACATATCCAAACTATCACTCAATCCCAACTAGTCACCATTGCATAATGAGGGTTAGGTTTTTGTGCATTATACATGACGTTAATATGACTAAGTATTGATGTAAATGATTCAATTCAAGGTCCACTTAATATCTTTGGCTCATTTTGGAATATGAATTAAGCATGGTCTTGACTTAAGTCAGCATATGAAAAATGGATTCTTTCAACTTAGGGTTTCGTCTTTAGTAAGGGTAAGAAATTTTGGGACTAAATTTTGAGGGTCGTTACAACCTACCCACCTTATAGAAATTTCGTCCCTGAAATTTCCAAGTACTACCCACCTTAGGGTTTCACATAGTATGTGCATGTAAAATCTCTAATATTATCTTAGAGTCTTATTAACATACTTAAGACATGACTTACTCATAGTTAACATAATTTCATGAGAACTTGATTAACTTGACATAATTTCATAATATGATGGAATTTTACTTGAGTTGATATAGTCACTCTCGTGATTGCACCCACAATGCTCATAAGGCCGGTTAAGGCTCACATAAGGCCAACTAAGGCTCACATAAGGCCAATTAAGGCTCACATAAGGCCGGTTAAGGCTCACATAAGGCTGGTTAAGGCTCACATAATACTCCCACAGAGCTCATAAGGCCAATTAAGGCTCACATAAGGCCAATGAAGGCTCACATAACATGATGGAGAGGACAATTATCAACATAACATGATTTCTTATACTTAAACATGATTTTCATAATTCCATAATTCATAACCATATCAATGATACATGATGTTCAATTCGAACACATAATCATAAAATAGAAGAGAACATTATTTAGTAGCATGTGCATCATTTTTCTTTTGTATCACTGTCAAATTATCTACCACTTGTATGCATATTTGGTCTTATTATGTAATTAATTATGTTTAGATGTCTATATGTATCAAACTTTATTGTCAACTCTTGTCTCAACACCTCCCTCATGCACATGTCCCATACCACATGCACTTAAGAGGACGAGACAAGTATGATTTTGCACATTACATTCTCTCTACAAAAGCCCATGAGCATGTGTCCCATACCACAAACACTTGGGAAGAAGAGAGAGCATGCTATGTACACATTCAAAGTTAACACAAAGTCTAAAACATTGAGGTACATAACCCTAACCCTTATTTAACTTGTGTATTCTAACTAGACCCTACTTTGATTTCCCATATCTTGAACTTAATATTATATACTTATGGCTTATAACATGTGGATGTGATTTCTACATGGTGGCCATCTACTTATTTGCTCTGATACCATTTTGTAACACCCCTTTCAAGCATATAGGTAGAAACGGAAGCAACACCCACATTGTCTATAATATGGGGTACTCTTGCTCAAAAGGAATGTCACAATCATAATAATCATTGCAAATAAAGTAAACAAACACCATGCATTGATATTGGAATTGATTTATACATTGTTCACAATTGGTTTCTTGAATTCAAGCTAACTAGGATATACATGATTAAAAATAATTAATACAAGAAGTTATCTATAACATCAGGATCTTCTATCGTAGATGGCACCCCACCATATGCATCTTTAGGAAACGTTGATCTATTCCTTAAGCTGACCTTGATATAGCCCTTTCTTGAAAGTTGCTTTGTACCTGCGGGCATCCCACCCCCAGTCATGCCTGCAATAAAAACTATGTTAGAGTAAGCTTCATTGAGTATTGTTGTACTATGTAATAACTTGGCAATAAGGAAATTACTTGAAGCTAACTAAACAACAATTTTAGATTCGCATAACTTAATCTTGGTGGTTAATTATAGTGTCCTTGACACTTATGCACCAATGGGGCTCATAAAGCCCATAGCCTCAACATCAACATGACAAGGATAAAAAGTATTGCAACTAATTACATGATTCACTATTTACTTAATAATCCTTCACTTTTAAAGAAATTTCACCTTACAATGGCACGATTATCTAAAATAGAACTGGAAAGCATGAGAAACATATAATAACATTGATGCAAGAAGAATTCAAATTGAAGTACATGGATATGCATATAGTTTAACTTTGATCATCATGATAAAATAAGCATAAGGCAGATTGAAAACTTATACTAAATACTCAAAGTGCATGGACCCGCTTACCTCTCTCATAGGGGAGATCTTAGATGTTTTCTTTGGGTTGAAGGAACCCTACTCACGTCCATGGGTTGTTTGTACCCTAATTACCCTGTTAATTCAATAATCATCCATTAATGAGTAATCCATAACTTTATTTCTAGGGTTTATGATTTTTTAAATCATAATAACACTAAGTGACATTTCATGAAAAGCAAAGCAAAATTAGGATCTAAAACATTGTCCATCACCAATATCTCAAAAAAATCGATTAAAAACCATATACGGTTCGACCCCATTGGAATTACAAAAAATTAGTTATGAAAATCTGAATATGGACCAATTAGAAACTTGATAATTTGTTTATCTCAAAGTCGGGGACAGGATAATCAAAAACCCAAATGACTAGAACACCCTCTGATCATATCATAAGCCACAGTGGGACAGGGGCAAAATCGTAAATAAAAACACTAGAAATATAAATCATTAACCATTCTACTACCTAAGTTATTAAACTAATCGTGTCACATAAAATCATAGTACAGGGACATTGGGTCCCTCTTTCCGTTTCACCCCGACTCTTTGAGAGTCTTGTAGCCATCCATGGCATAGAGCTCTCCTCGCCTGGTGCTAATAACTTTGATCCAAAGCTAAGAAGAGAGAGTAGAATGCATCGGAGTAACTCACTACTTCACCCTATCCTTGTGATCCCAAGGAACCACAACAAAGGTTCTCAGGTACCCGGATGTTTCCCCCTCCATGCCAGAACTATGGTAAGTGGTACCAGAGAAAACAAATCGTGGATTCATGATCAGCGTAAACTAACACACAACATGAGATTGTGAAAGCCAACCAAAGCCGATGGTGTAGACCATTGTTCCTAGAACTCCTTGGAACACAGAGCATCATCTTAATTTCCAGGAAACAGAGGTCTATGGGGGGTTAAAACGAGAAGATCGGGAATAAAGTAATGAAAGGATCAAACAAACATGGTATTAGTTTTGGAAGGGTCCATAGAATCTTGATGATTGGTTTTCATTGCCTGAAGGTGGCTGTCTGACCCAGTCGGAGGAAGATCTGTACTGCTAAGAACTCGGTTTCGTGGGCAGGGCATATAGAGGCATCACAACACTAAATGACATGTCGTATAGAAAGCTCAATGTAAAAAGATGCTTACAGGAGGTGAATTGAACTGGGAAGGTCGGAGCTATGTGCTCAAGCTCGCCGATGTCAGTGAGGAAGATATCGACGGTAGTGCTAGCTTGCAATGATTCCGATGAAATTGATGGAGTAGGAGGGCCTATCGGGGGCCGTCCTTGCTTTCTGGATCTCTTGTCCTCGGTCCGATGGACCCACTTGGCCTGGGGAAGGCGGCGTCGTGGACTGGAGGGAGAGGGTTTTTGGGCATCCTCTCAATAGGCACTTATAGGGGTAGAGCTAGGGCTCGTTAGGTATGTGAGGATCTCATGAATCGGTTAGAGTTGAGATAAAGGCAAGTTGTTGATGAGGGAGAGGGGTATCACGGGTGAGGGATTGGGGCTCTATTTCCCCCTTCCACGCGGATTCTGCGGGAGGTAAGGGATGAGGTCCCTGCCCTCAGATCCCCATCCAATGGCTCACAAGGAGCCCAGCTATATCTTATTTGTGCGTGATAATTAAATCCGAGACTTTGGAAAAGTCCAATGATAATCGCAAGGATTATCAAGTTAATTAATCAATGAAATGTAATTATCTCATATTTTCTTCCTAATACCATTTGGGGCCTTTTGGATTATCCAAAAGTAACCAAATTTGGTAGGTAAGCTAATTCGACCATGAGGAATTCGATTATCCAATTAGATTTTGGATATGAGTTAGGGAAACATGTGTTTTACATCATTAGCTACTTAGGGTAATTAACACACTAATAATCATTGAAAATGAGTTTTATTACCAAAATCCAAGGAAAGCTCTATTATTCTATTATCTACACATATACCAACATGTGGGACACATTATACATATATACATAACCAAACTATCATTCAATCCCAACTAGTCACCATTGCATAATGAGGGTTAGGTTTTTGTGCATTATACATGACGTTAATATGACTAAGTATTGATGTAAATGATTTAATTCAAGGTCCAATTAATATCTTTGGCTCATTTTGAAATATGAATTAAACATGGTCTTGACTTAAGTCAGCATATGAAAAATGGATTCTTTCAACTTAGGGTTTCGTCTTTAGTAAGGGTAAGAAATTTTGGGACTAAATTTTGAGGGTCATTACACATACGGTCTCGTATTCTTTTGCAAACGGTCTTGCAGGGTCTTTTCCATACGGTTTGTGTTATCTTGCCTTCAACCGGTTTGCTACTTATCTCAGTCATACAGACTGATATTGATCATACGGTTTTAGTAGTCAACCTCTGGGTAAACGGTTTCATGCGATCTTGGCTTCAAACGATCTTGATTTCATGATCCATGTGAGGTGCGTCAAACGGTCTTCAGAGGACCTATGCAAACGGTTGTCGTTCCTAAATGATCGTCACTCCTTTCTCAAACGGTTTACCATCTGTTGGTCACTTCAAGGTCTTGAGCGCGGGCACTGGCCAAATGGTCTTGAGGATTGTTTGGCGATGGCTGCTTGTAGGTAGAGAAGGTGGCGGAGGAGATGCAGGGCAAAGGGAGAGGGTGGTGTGGCTGGTGCCAGGCTGCAGGGGTACTCCGGATGTGTGATGGCGGTTGGCGGTGCAGTTGTAGGTCAGGTTGCAGGAGCCAGCGGTCGATGGAGGAGGTAGTAGGTAGCGTTTATGGCTTGCTGGAGGTAGAAGAAGGCGGAGGTGAAGGTGGATAAGGAGGTGTGATGGAGCAGCGCCAAGACTTGCAAGTTGATGGTGGCGTTGTAGTTGCTGGTGCGATGGAGCTAGGGTATTGGTGGGAGGAAGAAGGGAGGAAAGTAGGAGGTGCTATAAACGGTCTCATGCATAGATTTATCAAACAGTTTGCTAATGTTATCCCAATCGGTCTCGAACGTTGGGTGATTGAATGATTTCACATCTGTGTCAAACGGTCTCACTACCTCACCTCCAAAAAGTCTCATAGACCCAGCTCCAAATGGTTTTGAGGTGAGTATGTCCATACGGTCAAGACCGCATGGGTGAGACCATATGTCAAGACCAAGGGTGAGTGAGGGTAGATAAAGGGCATATAAAGGTGGGTCCCAGATGATTGTTCAACCTCATCAAGACCTGCATAAAATCTACATGAACTCACTTAGGAACCTTGATAATTGAACCAATTAGGAAATTTTGCATATTTTGATATTTAGTAACTGAAATTGGATGTATTGAATCAAAAAGAGCACAAGAAGGTTAATGAAAACCATGATGAATATGCATTCATCAAAATACCCTGAACTTAAACGTTGCTCGTCCTTGAGTAACACAAAATCTAAACAACTGCCAAATGAATACTTTCTGATCCTGTGATTGCCTCCTCTTCACATCATGATTTTTTCCTTCTTTGCTCCGTATGACTAAGTATCTCAACTTCTTGAGACCACTGAACACATCTTACCATATCTTCATTCTTGAGTTTGCTTTCCAACATTGCTTCCTCCTCATTTTTTCCAACAAAAAGCATGTCAAAGAGTTTTGTAAGAGTCTAGAGATACCAGCAGAACAACAAGTGTGCATCTGATCTGACACTGGTGTATTTTAGGGTGGTGGAGACATTTATTTGTTCCTTTAGGTAGAAAATGGAGTGAATGGAGGTATGGAAGGAAGAAATAAATCTCTCCTCTATTCGACTTGAGATTTTTATTATATTATTCGCAATTTCATTTATTGCATTTTTTGTGTGTGAATCTCTCCTCTATTTGAATCGAGATTGCATTTCTTTTTGTGTGCGCTTTGACATCTTTTCTTGGTGGTACGCCCCTATTTATTTGCGAGGGGTATGGAAGAAGCGGATATAGAGGGAAGTGGTGTGCCACCCCGAACTTAGGGTTTGGCACTGTTTTGGCTATTTTTGTTTCTTTTTTATGGATGGAGGGGTACGAAGATGAGGGAAGAACTGTAGAAGAGAGTTCAGATCAGAATGCCTCTTGATTTACAATTCTGTACACCGGGTTGTTCTATTTTTCGTACTCTGCTCTAATAATGACTTGATGGGGATCCGGTGGGGATTCCATGTTGTTGTTCCACTAGTCAGTTAGGAAGCACGACGTGTTTTATCCCTATCAGTTCGACAAACACTTGCCATTTTTTGCATAAAGATCATGATGATAGGATTCATAAGCTTCACAAGATGATTTCAATCAAAAGGCTAGTTTTCAGAAGAAGGTCCTTTTGAGGGTCTTCTTCAAATAAGGAGGGTATAATGATTCAAGATGCATAGAAAGTTAAAAAGTGTCAAAACTTCATCAAGTATCTGTTCAAATTTCTTTTGAAAACTTTAAAGATTTTTAAAATTTAGAAAATATTGGTCAATTTTTTTTGAAAATATTGAATTAGATGGGTGAAGGTGGAAAGTAAGATACATACCACCCACCCTCCACCCCGAACTTAGAAATTTGATCGTCCTGAGAAAACTCTAAATCTGATATGGAGGGGAAATTTCATGCCATTTGGACCACCAGATGTGGTTGCATTCCAATCAGTGTGTTTCCTCCATCTGAAAATCTCAAACATAAAGGCCATTCAGAACTCAAAATAGCATCTCGCGATGCAATTTTATTTGGTGTAAAATTATCTAAAAGGTAAAAACAAAATGAAGGAAAAATCATAATTCGAAATTAAAACTAAATACAAATTTATTTATCGGGTTGCCTCCCGACAAGCGCCTTTGTTTTATGTCGATGGCTCGACTTGATTCCTTCAACTTCTATGGTGGATATGTTGGATTGGTGAGATCCAACATCGTTTCAGAGCCTGTATCAATAGAGGTGAAATATCTCTTCAATCATTGACCATTTTCCATGAATTCGCCTGACTTTTCACTCCATAAAGAAAAAGCACCATTTGGAGAGATGCTCTTGACGATGTAAGGTCCTAACCAGTGAGAATGGAGTTTCCCTGGGAATAACCTCAATCTGGAATTGAACAGAAAAACTTGGCCTCCCACTTGTATGTCCTTTCTTTTTAGATGGCCATCATGCCAAATTTTCGTACGTTCTTTATAGATTCTTGCATTCTCATAAACTGTCATCCGGAGTTCTTCCAGCTCCTGGAGTTGTAGAATCCTGGCTTGGCATGCTTCCTTCATATCAAAATTAAGTTGTTTAATTTCCCACCATGCTTTGTGTTCAAGTTCAACAGGCAGGTGGCAAGCCTTTCCAAATATCAATCTAAATGGTGTAGTTCCAAGGGGAGTTTTGAAAGCAGTTCGGTAGGCCCGACATTGATTTTCACAGACCAATCCTTCTGATTGCGGCCTACAGTCTTTTCCAGAATAGCCTTGAGTTGACGGTTAGAAACCTCTACCTATCCACTAGTTTGTGGATGGTAGGGTGAGGCTACCTTATGTGTTACACCATACTTTCTCAATAAATCTTCAAAGCTTCTTTCAAGGAAATGAGACCCTCCGTCAGATATCACAGTTCGTGGGACTCCAAAATGGGGGAAAATGATATCTTTGAACATCTTGATGATGGGTTTGGATCACTAGTGACGGTTGGTATGGCTTCAACCCATTTTGAGACGTAGTCCACCGCCACTAGGATGTATGAAAATCCATGAGAAGATGAAAATGGATCCATGTAGTCCACACCCCAAACGTCAAATATCTCGACTTCTTGCCACAAATTCAGTGGCATCTCATCTCTTTTTGTTATATTTCCTGATCTTTGACATTTGTCACAAGATAAGACAAAGTCATGGGAATCTTTGGATATGGTTGTCCAAAAGAATCCACATTGCAAAACCTTCAAGGTAGTCTTCTTAGAGCTCATATGTCCTCCAACTGGTCCTGAGTAACATTGTTCGAAGATAAGTTGAGATTCTTCCTCAACAATGCACCGTATGTATAGACCATCAGCACATAGTTTGAAAAGTTATGACTCATCCCAGTAGTACTATTTCACATCATGCATAATTTTCTTTTGTGCATTTCTGGTGCATTCAGGATGGATAACCCTAGCAGCAAGGTAGTTCACATAATCTGAGTACCACGGTTTGGCTTCTAAGACCTTCATTAGCTGGTCATCTGGAAGGGAATCATTAATCGAAATCTTCTCGATATCTAGAGTGTGGATGAGACTGAGGTGGTATTCTACAAAATTCTTTGTACCCTTTTTATCTCTTATCTCTAGATCAAATTCTTTCAAGAGGAGAATCCATCTAATTAGTCTAGGTTTTGCATCCTTCTTTGCCTGAAGGCAACGAATAGTAGCATGATCCATGTAGACAATGACTTTTGAACCAATTAGGTATGATCTGAACTTGTCAAAGGCATACACGACTGCCAGGAGTTCTTTCTCGATAGTTTCATAATTCCTCTGAGCTTCGTCAAGTGTCTTCAATGCATAGTAGATCACATAGTGTTTCTTTTCTATATATTGGCCCAAGACAACACCCACTGCGTAGTCACTTGCATCACACATATTTTCAAAAGGGTGGTCCCAATCGGGAGCTCTGATGATGGGCTTTGTTGTAAGGGCATGCTTCAGTTTTTTGAAACTTTTAACACATTCTTTTTCAAAATTGAATTCAGCTTCATTTAGTAACAAATTCATCATTGGCTTGGTTATCTTTGAGAAGTCCTTTATAAACCGTATGTAAAAACCTGCATGACCCAGGAATGCACGAACTTCTCTTATATTCATCAGAATAGCGAGTTTAGAAATCACTTCTATTTTTGCTCTGTCAACTTTGATTCCTCTACTGCTAACTCTATGTCCAAGGAGAATGCCTTCATTTACCATAAAGTGACACTTCTCCCAATTTAATATAAGATGTGCTTCTTCACATCATTTAAGGAAAAGGGAGAGGTGCTTTAGGCACAAGTCATATGAATCTCCATACACAGAAAAATCATCCATAAAAACTTCCATAATGGTTTCAGTGAGATCAACGGATATAGATGCCATGCAACATTGGAAAGTTGCAGGCGCATTGCAGAGTCCGAACAACATTCTTCTAAATGTGTAGGTTCCAAACGGGAAAGTAAAAGTAGTTTTCTCTTGTTCATCTGGATGTATGGGTATTTTATAGAATCTGGAGTAACCATCGAGATAACATAAATATTCTTGGTGAGCCAATCTTTCTAAGACTTGATCGAGAAAAGGCATTGGGAAGTGGTCTTTTCGAGTCCCCTTGTTTAACTTCTGGTAATCAATACACATCCTCCACCATGTGACTGTTTGAGTGGGGATGAGTTCATCATTTTCATTTCGTATCACATTAGTACCATCTTTCTTTGGGACAACATGCACTGGACTGACCCATGGCGAATCAGAGATTGGGTAGATTATTCCATAAGTGAGTAATTTAACAACTTCAAGGCAGATGACTTCTTTCATATTAGGATTAAGTTTCCTTTGGTGTTCTACGGTCAGCTTGTAATCTTCCATCATGGGGATTCTATGCATGCAAAGCGCTTGACTGACCCCGGTGAGGTCACTCATCTTGTAGCCAATGGCTTTTCTCCTTTCTTTTAATTTCGTCAAGAGTTTGTCTTCTTGTTTTGTCGTTAGATCTGAATTAATGATAACTGGATACACTTTGAGGTCATCTAGAAATGTGTATTTCAATCCTTCGGGTAGGGGCTTCATTTCAGAAGCTTGTGGCTTTTCACATGGTTCTTCAGTAACATTCACAGCTTTAAGTTCTTCAAAAGTAGCTTCAACATCTTCTTCTGTAGAGTCAAGAGATTCGATGCAACCTTTCACTTGTTCATCAATAGATTCTTCAACTAATGGGTCTGTTAGAGCAACTTCTAATGGATCGTCTGATTCATGATTCTCTTGAGTGAGAAGTGACATCTTCTCTATGCAATCGACAATATATACTTCTACTTGGATGCTTGGTCTTCACATACTTTCAAAACTTTGAATTCGAGAGTTTCTTTACGGAGTCTAAGAAGCAAGGTTCCTGCTTCAAAATCAATCAGGAATCTTGCAGTGGCAAAGAACGAATGTCCAAAAATGAGAGGGTATCTGGCGTCTTCTTTTATGTCCATGATGGCAAAGTCACACAGAACATAGGAATTTTTTCCCACCTTGATAGGTACATCCTCAATAATTCCTAAGGGTAGAGTCACGTTGTTGTCTGCAAGTTGTATTGTCATGCCGGTTGGGAGCAGTTGAGCAAACCCTAGCCTTTTGTTGAGGCTTAGTGGCATGATGGAAATGTTAGCACCAAGATCTGCTAATCCTTTCTTACATGAAGAATCACTGATATGGCAAGATATCCCAAAAGACCTTGGATCTTTCTGTTTCTTGGACATCTTACTCTGGATGATGTCTGAAGTAGTTGTTGCTAACTTGACTATCTCATATTCCTCAGTTATATATTTCTTGGTGAGAAGTGACTTCAAATACTTCGTCCATGCTGGTATTTCAGCCAGCACATTAAGAAAGGATATATCAACATGAAGTTTCTTCATAGATTCTTTGAAATTGTTGAATCGAGTGTCAAGATTTGTCTACCTTAAACGAGCTGGGAAAGGTATACAGGGCTTGTACACTGGTACTTCTGGCTCTGGTGTTTCTGGTTCTGCATCAGTAGGTTTTTCAGAATTTGGCTCGGCTGTCTTATCAGTAGTTACTGCCCCTTTTGGTTGAGACTCAGATGTTGTAGAGTCTTGGACATCCACAGAGTCATCTTTGTTTGTAATAACTACTGGTGTCTTGATAGGGGGATCTGAATAGTCTTTTCCAGACCTGGTGGTGATAGCCTTAAGTTTCTCGAGATGCTTAAATTATTCTTAGGTTGGCCAGCAAAGGTTCCAACAGGTGGCTTAATGATAGATGCAAGTTGAGCTAGTTGATATTCAATAGCCATCTGATGGGCTTGCTGGTTAGCTATCATTGTCTGTTGTGACTGCAACATCTTCTCAATTGCCAACAGCTTGTCATAAGGAGAGACGGGGCTGGCTTGTTGCCCTTATTATTGTTGGTAGGGGACTTGGTTGGGATTCTGGAATTGAGAATTGTTCTGATAATTATTGTAGTTCCTGTTCTAAAAGTTGCCCCTAAAATTTCCTTGATTCCCAAAATTTTGTTGTTGATTATACTGGAATCCTGGTGGTCCTCGTTGTTGATTGTTTGAACCAAGTTGTCACGAATTTTCCACTCCTGAAGGATTTCCATATTGAAAACTAGGATGGTTCCTATTCTGATTCAGATTGTAATATCCTTGATCAGGGATGGTGTTGACAACATTGAGATTTTCCATTTGACCATTATCTCCTTGTCCATAAGCATTGCTTAGAACCACATCATATAGAACATTGCATGCTAAAGTGGAATGATCAGTACCTTTACATGCTTCACAGAACAATGAAGCTGACTTGATTTGTTCTTGTTGTTGAGGTGGTGAACATCCTCTTCCAAATGCAGCAAGGGATGATTCGATATGGTCTTGTTTGGATACTAAGAGCTTGAGGGTTTCAACGATAGTCTTGTATTCTGGAATAACTTCAACCATAGCTACCTTCAATACTCCTTTACCTACAGACCTACCCCAATTAGCTTGATTTTCAGCTCCAAGGGTGATGACTCTCCATGCGTTGTCATAACTTTGACACATGAAATTTCCTCCAGATGAGGAATCTACAAAACCTTTTGATATCATCATCCACACCCCTATAGAAAATTTCAATGAGTTGATTCTTAGGAATCCCATGGTGTGTACAGTTGCGTAGAAGCTCTTTGTATCTATCCCATGCTTCTACAAGGGTTTCTCTAGGGACTTGAGTGAAATTTGTAATCCATCCCCTAATTTCATAGGTGAGAGAGGGAGGGTAGAACTTTTCCAGAAATACATTTTGAAGTTGTTCCCAAGTGGTGATGGGTTTACTTTGCAATGAATTGTACCAACTTATTGCTCTATCAACAAGTGAATACTTGAAGAGACGGAGACAAATGGCATTGTCAGATACTCCATTTTTCTTTGTCATGGCACATAGATCAATAAACCTCAAAAGATGTTCTTGATTATCCTCTCCTTGTTTGCCATATAATGGGTTGTTTTGAAGTAATGTGATCCAATGTGCCCTAATCTCAAAATTGGCAGCATTGATGGGAGGAGGTTGTATTGGATGACGAACATTAACAGCTTTGGGGATTGAGAACTCTCTAAGATCTTTTTGTAATTCTGCTGCTTGCACTACTTCTTGTGCTGCTTGGATTTCTTCTTGAACCGTAGCTCCGGCTTCTTGCATGAGCCTTTCTCTCTGCGCATTAAGGGTTTGAGCTACCCTTCAGGCTATTTCCTCCTCTTGAGCCATTTTTGCTTAGTTTTCTCTATTTTGACGATGAAAGGTTATGTCTATCTCGGGATCAAAGCTGGTAGTGAGTCTGGGACTGTTCAAACGGTGCATGCACTAGTCCTTCTTGAAGTACCTAAAATAAAAAGATTTGAAGTAAGATTGATGGAGTAGAGTGAAATTCAAGTAGATGATCAATGGTTTCAAAAAGAAAAAGTAAAATCCTAGATTAGCCTTAAAAGAACTAGATTTGACTAACTGATTCTGTTGTCCTCGGCAACGGGGCCAGAATTTGATGTGGCAAATATCGCACTAACAAATTCACTCGGGGTTGAAATCCCTGAGATTTTACCAAAACCTCATGCAATAATACCACCCGCAAGTGGACATGTCTTATCTCAGTATAGTTAAGGATCAAATCCCAAAGGATAATGTTTTTAAGAATCTTTGTAAGTCGAATCTAGCTCAAGTGAGACTAATATTTAGAACAATTGATTTGGTTTGAGGTTAATTAAACTAATTGTAGGATAGTAAACAAGAAGAATGAAAGTTTGTTTTAGATTAAATGATATGGAATCACTGGGATGGTATCGGGTTTCACCACCACTGCACATGTAAACACATCTAAAAACATAACATCCAGGCAAGCATCTAACTATCCAAATGGAACTGCTGAAAACCCTCCCAGAGGGATGTTTAGGCCCGCGTAAGCATCCCCTTAGGCATCATATTTCTCGTTGCCATCCGGATCATGCACTTACGGTTTTGAAGATACAACATCCAACTAAGGTTGTGGTCCTCCCTGAGGGATGTTTAGACCAAAGAAGCGTCGCCGTAGGCTAGATGGCTCATCCCCTCACGGATCATACACTTACGACCTCAAGGAACCCTATTTTATTTCTAGTCAGGGAGTCAACCACGCTAATTGACAAGCATGTAAGCGATAAGTCTGCAAGAAAACATCGACGATTAACAAGAAGATACAACATCTAACTAAGACTATGGTCCTCCCTGAGGGATGTTTAGGCCACAGAAGTGTCACTATAGGTTAGATGACTCGTCGCCTCACGGGTCACACACTTACGACCTCAAGGAACCCTATTAGATTTTTCATTAAGGAGTCTACCTCATTAATCGACATTCTATGCTATGAAGAGAAGAACAAGATGAAAGTAAGTAGGTAATCAACTACAATCATATCAATTAGCAATGAAATGAAAAGTTATATACATTGCCTTGGAATGTTAAATGAAAAGACATGAATGCATGGGTAGTGGGGCTAGTCCCCACACCCCAGTGAAAAGGAACTACTCACTCATGATGTGAGAAACAAGAAGAATAAGAAAGAGAGATGATTCTGCCATGAGCATGATTTAGAAGGTGGTCACAACTCGGTGAAGATGATGTGGTCTCCTACATCATGTCATAGTAGATTTTGACGAAGAATGAGGGACGCAAAGATAGATCGGGTAATCTTTCTCACTCCTCCTTCCTTCTCTTCTCGGTATCCTTGAGTTGCAGTAGGAACGGTAGGTGAAGTGACAATGGAAGGATCGGACCAACGAACAGACAGTCTGTCGGTGTCCCGGAACCGATGCCCAAATGAGGACCCTGCCGGTCCTATTTATAGGATCAAATCTGATTCTCACATTTTTGGTGTGAGATCTCCATTCGGTTTGATCCAAACGGTTTGGTTATAATTGACCAAACGGTCTTGATAAGTGACTTTTTCAAATGGTCTCGTTTGCTTTTTCATTCAGTTTGGCAAAGCAAACTTTTCCAAACGGTTTGCAATACATGTCCATACGGTTTGGCCTCTATTGGCTCAAACAGTTTGGTGTATTTTTATCCAAATGGTTTGGTAGTGCTTGCTCCATATGGTCTCATGCAGGCTACTTTATCAAACGGTTTGGTATGCTAGCACTTTATCATTTAGTCTCATGATCAGCTCTATCGGTCTAGCCGCCAAGGCTCCAAATGGTTTGGCATGCTTTATCAAATGGTCTGGCAATTCATTCCTCCATACGGTATCATATTCTTTTGCAAACGGTCTCACATGGTCTTTTCCATACAGTTTGCGTTATCTTGCCTTCAACTGGTTTGCTACTTCTCTCGGTCTTGCAGACTGATATTGATCATACGGTTTTAGTAGTCAGCCACCGGGCAAACGGTTTCATGCGATCTCGGCTTCAAAGGATCATGACTTCATGATCCATGCGAGGTGTGTCAAATGATCTTCGGAGGACCTGCGCAAACGGTCGTCGCTCCTAAACAATCGTCGCTCCTTGCTCAAACGGTTTACCATCCCCTAGATGCTTCACGGTCTTGAGCGCGGGCACTGGCCAAACGGTCTTGAGGACTGTTTGGGGATGGCTGCTTGCAGGTAGAGCAGGTGGCGGCAGAGATGCAGGGCAAAGGGAGAGGGTGTTGTGGCTGGTGTCGGGCTGCTCCACTGGGCTGCAGGGGTACTCCGGATGTGTGATGGTGGTTGGCGGCATAGTTACAGGTCAGGTTGTAGGTGTCTGCGGTCAATGGAGGAGGTAGCAGGTAGCATTTATGGCTTGCTAGAGGTAGAAGAAGGCTGAGGTGAAGGTGGATAAGAAGGTGCGATGGAGCAGCACCAAGACTTACATGTTGATGGTGGCGTTGTAGCTGCTGGTGCGATGGAGCTAGGGTATTGGTGGGAGGAAGAAGGGAGGAAAGTAGGAGGTGCTGCAAATGGTATCATGCATAGCTTTATCAAACGGTTTTCTAATGCTATCCCAATCGGTCTCGGACGCTAGGTGATCAAATGATTTCACAGTTGTATCAAACGGTCTCGCGACCTCACCTCCAAACGGTCTCGCAGACCCAGCTGCAAACGGTTTCGAGGTGAGTATGTCCATATGGTCTTGAGACCATATGGAAGAAACTGTATGGTCAAGACCGCATGGGTGATACCGTATGGTTAAGACCAAGGGTGAGTGAGGGTAGATCAAGGGTAGATAAAGGTGGGTCCCAACTGATTGTTCAACCTCATCAAGACCTGCATAAAATTGACATGAACTTAGTTAGGAACCTTGATAATTGAACCAATTAGGAAATTTTGCACATTTTGATATTTAGTAACTGAAATTGGATGTATTGAATAAAAAAGAGCACAAGAAGGAGACTAAAAATCATGATGAATATGCATTCATCAGTTCATATATATTTGCATGAGTGATGATCTTATGCGAGGTATTTACCATACTAGGATGTGTATAAATAAATCATATACACTCCTTCCAATGAAAGATGAGTTACATATTGGTTGTATGCTCCTCATCGATAACATACACCTTTTCAATTATGACAGTGTGCCCCTCTTTCCCTATCTTTTTATAAGAGTTCGGTAATATTAATTATGCCTCTATACAACCACATAGAGGTTGTATGTTTGAGTATGTAGTAGCCTCATATGGTGATAGTAGAGCACAAAAGTTGCCTATCAATCATAAAAAAGATAAATATGAAAGTCTGATAGAGCCATGGGGGTACCCCTTATACATGCCCCACATAATATACTGTTGAAATAAAAAAACCTAATGTACACCAACCTCTTCAAAGATGTGTTCCATAGTGATGATGCATTGTCCATTGTCTTTACCTTCATTGATTGGAGTGGTCTTGATAGTCATAATTTGCCTGGTTCGTGATTCATCTGCATAAAAGGAAGTCACTGCAGTATGTAAGTATATTAAGGAGTAGTTGTTCTCTACTAGACATTTGTTTTTATATTTTCTAATATTTCTCTCCATTCAAATAGTCGAGTTTATAGAGTAAGATATAGTTGGATATTGGTGATGTTTCTATGAGGGCTAATGTCAAATATTTGTTCCATGTTTAGCTTAGTGTTAGCCTTGATATTGGTGGCGGCAGTATAGTGTGTCCATATAAACCTTGCCTCGTGACATGTGAAAAATAAATGTTGATTTGTTTCTTCATTTGCATAGTACATTAGGCATATCAGTGGTCCATGGTATCCTACTCTCCAAAGTAGTGTATCCATGGGATTCTTGTCATTCCATAGGATCCATACGATTATGTGCATTACAGCTTGGGAGACGATGCTCTATATGTTTTCTTGAGGAACAGTCTTTCCTCTAAAATGTAGAAATGGCACACATCTTTGACAGACTATCTTTCTCATCATAACTGATAATATATTCTCATCAAGTATGTCTCTACTTTCTCAACTCCTTACTTACCCTTGTCTGTTCTAATGGCTGCTAATTTTTTTTCTAAAAAAATGGAGATTCATTCATCTGTCACCATGACTTTCAAACTTTTTACCTCTCAGTCATACAACGTCAGCTTTACCACTCAAATCTCACTACTTTAGCCAACTGGCTGCTACCTTGTTAATTAATATGATGAGGCAACTACTTAATATTAAGAACAATGTACGAGAGCCAAATAATCTTATTTACAACCCATACTAGGATCTAAGACAAAAGGTATCGAACTTCTCAAAATATCTTGACAAAAGCAAAATTTGTGAGTATAAATTTTTGAGACATGATACGTGTACCATATTTTAGATTTACTTTTATGTCTGTACTCAAGATAAGATCCAATATCTATATTATAAGAGGCTGACTTTTATTGTACTGATACACAAACAATTTCCATGCAATGGCTCAATTAATTTCATATCACCATTTTTTTATTTATCAAGTAATACTCAGATGGCCTTGTGTATTTTTTTCTTTTACAACTCATTGTTTCTTGGATTATTCATTGACTAGAATACATTTACAATAAACTTTTGTGTTTTAACTAAGAACATATTTTAGACTTTTATTGTTATGTCTGACCCCCACATCTAGTCTTGTTAGACTCTAGAAAAGCTCATTTGGGTTTATATTTTTGACAATCTAGGTCTGATGGTTTAGATAAACTAAGTGAAATTTTAGCATGGGTTGGTATTGGGTTTGAGTCACGTTTTTGGGTCAAGACATGGGTCGAACTGGGCTGCATGATGATCATTTCTATATAAAACCAACTAAAACCTAAATCACCATGGACCTAGATAATTAGCATAGTTACCTGTCAGAAAAGAATGACTGAGTTTTCTGACAGTCAGACCCAAAACTAAACTAGACTCATATTTTGGCCACTCTATCCAACCTGGCTTTCACCTAAATTGTTGATCTTAACCTAAAACTGACCCAAATTCATATTCCCATCAATCCATTCAACAAAAAATTTGACCAATATTTGTTAAAATTACAACATATAGCTTATGTGTGGTAAAATTTGAGTTCTTCATGACCTAAACTTTTACTATTCTAACTTATATATGACTTTAAGATAAAACTTGTTAAATCCAAGACCAACATTGATTGTGGAAACATGACTCTAGAACCGAGCCAGACCTAAATTTTAGTCTCTTTGTTTGAACCTAGAACTGACTTGAACTGCCAAAACTAGAACGTAGAGCTAGTTTTTTTTTGGGATGAAATTGGGTTCATGAGTTCAGATTTATCACGATTGGTCCTAAATGTGGACATCTCCATTAGCATATTGAAGGCCACCACATATTTTCTAGATGCAAAGATGTGGAAGAATGTCAATCTCATCTCACTCATCCATAATCAATTTGCTAGTTTATAAATCATATGTAGAAAAAAATGGTTCAATTTTTCTGTATATAAAAATATTTAACAAAACCCAATAAATGATTTAAATGAATTACAGAAATGCATTCGTAGAAGCAGGGGCAACAAATTAGGCTTCCAATCCTTTCTGGATGGCAAAAAATAGATGACGATAACATAAGATTCCTATTGGTTATGTGTTGGAGGTGTCGAATAAGAGATGTCACATCATCAACCAACACTCCAATGGTATTAAAAGTTGAAGGTAGAAAATTATAGTGTTTTTCATACAAGCTACTCCATGCTTTTTAACCTTTCGTGCACCCATGTTAGAGGCTACCTGACCCACTTTTAAGTTACTTATAAGCATGTCTGTCTAGGGAGACACTCATGTGAGGTCAACACATAAATGTTTTCCATATGAAAAATCGAGTAAAAGGATATCAGCTAGTTGCTAGGAGTGGAGACCACCAAGCATGTGCTAAGGAAAGCCATAGAAACTTCTTTTAGGACCTTTAACTCAACACGAGAAATAAGGTCAAAATAAGTATCATGAACTACATCACGATGAAACTTATAGCCTAGTCTTGTACAGTAGTACACAACATGATCACCAAAGCATCAAGGTCTACAATGTTGCAGAGTGGGGACCATTCATCACTAGAGTACAAGGGGATCACGAGCCTATAATGAATGATAGTTTGATACTCAATGGGTGACATGGACAAACCAAGACCATCTATGGGAATAGCAAGCAGAAAGTATTGTGCATGGTCAACTTGTCGAGAAGAGAATATCTAATTGCCATTGGGAGTGACCACTTGTAGTGAATTGTTGAACCACTATTTTGTAGTAATTGCCTGCCAAAGTAGAGTGGGTTTTTGGAGTGGCAGAAGGCATATGTGACAGCTTGGACCAAAAAAAGGTTGGAAAAATAGTATAGATTGTTACTTGCACACTAGTGAAAGAGGAAACCATAGGCACAGAGCCGATCTCTTGTAGGAAGTGGTCTTGGAATTCCTACATGTGAATCTGAGAGGAAACATATGCAAAGTTACTAACATCATGGGAAGTGTGGCTAAGAACCACTATAGATCACCAAATTGAGGGACACCATGAATAATAATGCATTCCAAATTGAGTGACACTCCACTAACTGTCAATAAAAATTCATCTTTTTGTGTATTTTTGTTTAAAACTTTTGTACTAGATGTATATTTTTGTGTAGGAGATGTATACACAGTGTGTTTTGATCTCTATATGTATTGACATACATTCAACAATTGAGAGAAAATGTTTGCCATGTCTAGATCACCTAGATGTTTTTAAAATAAAGAGTAGTATAATGGATGGTGAATACATTTGCAAGGGAAATGAGGAGTTCTTTTGAATGTTCAAGCCATGATCGATAAGGTAGGATTTAGGTCTTCTTTCTAGTTGTTTCATGATAGGAAGTTCACACATTCGAAATACGCACCTTTATATAGAATGAACCTTGACCACATGCTAGTGACCTAGATACGAACAAAGATACATTTTAATACATTTGTATATTAGAACATGGATTCTCTAGAAATTTCCATCCCAAAAAGACTTGATTAACACAATTCTAGTTGAAAAATAAATTGGTTCTCATTCACGCATCGATTTCATGATTATTTTAAAAAAGAATTTATGCATGTAAGAAAAATCATCCATTATGACCATATTATGTAAAATACATATAATATATGGACAATACCAGGACAATGATTATCAACATCCAACTTGGGATCATCTAGAATCAGGTTTTAAATTTAGCATACCTCCATGCAGACCTTGTTGGTATATATGCTCATAGAGCCATCTTGAGCGATTGCATGGAGTCAAATATTAATTAATCAATTAATACAATTATTTAGTTAATTAATTAATTCCAAAATATTCTAATTAATCCACGAGCATTTTAATTAACACAGTCTTTCTATTTATCGATAGATTTAGGAAACTCTACTTCCTTTCATCTTCTATTTAAATGGGCTTGACAATCGATATCTATATAAGATATAGAGAGAGTCTCTTTAGTTTATGCTCACGTACGTAAACTCTAGCCGTCACCATCCTCTAGAGAGAAAGGAGAGCACTATGATGCCGCACAGAGGCTACTCCTTCCCACTGGGTTAGGAAGTGTGATGTGGAGTTCTAGTCCATCTGCGTGGATGAAGTAGAGATGCATACGTTGAGACACCTGCATTCGGAGGATGTCAACGACCATCCATACACACTATGAGCAGCATATATTATCACACAAAAGGAGCACCGCCGGATCTTCTCGTGACACACTCAGTGAACATGAGAGAAGTACTGTCTGTGTAGGCCAGTAGCATTGTACACTATCATGCAGTGGGACATCACTAGACTTGCTCCACAATAAGGTATATCCCACGAACACTCTTTCTTAATATGTTGTTGTCGACGGGATCTTGTTTTGGGTTGTGTGAAAATTTATTTTTTTGCTCCTGGTGTGCATGTTTCTTGCACAAAATCCAATAGTGGTATCAGATCAACATCGATCTATGACGTATTTGGATTCATTTTAATATGATCGAATTGTTGTATACTATTTTCTGTATTGCATACGATGTGAATCAAAACTACTAATATGAAAATCTAAACCTAATTCCACATACGCCGTAGGCTTCTACTTTCAACATTTCATATGGAGTTGACTATAAAAAATATTGATTTTTCCAAGTACACAGAAGTAAAATTCCATGTACCTTTCAGAGACTCTACCCCTGAGACCCCACGACGAGGAGCCTTCCCACAGGATCCCCACACAGTGGCGTTGCCCCTGTGTACCCCGCATTGTCTGCATGGGAGTTGAAAATTTATTTAATGGGGAATGTCTCACATTAAAAGGACTGCAATTTTAATATATATATACGTATATGTAGATATACCTATGATATCATACACGTCACCTTACAAATCTATTTTATGTGGTGAATGCATGCACAGTTATGGCCTAAAACCCCCTTTTGTGAATGTTGTGAATGAATATGGTTGTGAATCTTGTGGATATGTTTGTTTGGGAATGCTATGGATGTATAATGGTTGTATGTGAATCCTTTGTATAAACTATTTGGCTTGCATGCCGAGCCTCATATCTTATTTCAAAGTGTGATTAATTCTTTCTCTTTATATTTGTACTCATATGATGTAATTGAGATAAGATTAGTTTTAGTCTTTGTAAACTTGATGTAAGGAGGCCACTTGAAGATCCAACTCCAAGGAGCATCCATGGAGAAGCACCATGAAGATCTGATTCCAAGAAGCAACCTAAACATCCAACTCCAAGGAGCATCCATGGAGAAGCAACATGAAGATCCAATTCCAAGAAGCAACTTGAAGTTCTAACGTCACGGAGCATCCATGAAGTTGTTTGTTGTAATGTTGATCCTTACAGGTTGATTCACAGGTGTTATTGCATGAGATGCATAAGACCTTAGGTGGATCGTAATCCTTTGTTGCTCCAAAGGATTACAATAGTATGACCATAATTGATGTATTTGTGTTTGTGATTGCATGTCTATTGTTTTTGGTTGTGGTTATAGTAGTATATGATACATACTATAAGTATGTGGTGTTTGGATATGTGTATGTATTAATAAACCCCTTAATTAATAATATTAATTTTTAGTTGCCTTCCATAAATCAACACACATGAAAAGCGTGATTGACTATGTGTGGGAACACCTCCACATGGTACACTGTCTATCTCATAGAAGTGTGACAGTGGGTGTGTTGCTCTGCCTCTGCAGGGTGCACACTCATCGTGTTGGATTATGGTTCGGACTTAACTAGGGAACCTTGATAGGATCAAGTACCTAGAGGCACATAGATGCATCATGGCAAGGAGTTGTGCATGATCATCTATCCAAGAGTTGCATATGATGCAATTGACAAAAGTTGCGTACCTAAGTATTTGGTCTTTGACGCCGACATTGGCTGGGCATTGATCCAATTATTTTGGATCTTGTCTCACTAGAAGATTATACATTGCAATCTTCCAAGTTGATAGTGAGGGCTATCAATTTGAATAAAATAGTGGGAGCGTAATTAATTAAAAGGCCTAATTAATCTCATTTATCAAATCTTTACAAGTCAAAATGTTTTATACTAAATGCAAACTTTTTCTTTTGTAGCAATCAAATGGCAAACAACACATACTTTCTAGTTGCGATCGGTCCTTAAGAAGGAAAAACTTACCATAACCAACTTTTAAAACTGGTTTAGGACGTTGAGAATTTCTCTCATGCATGTGCATAAGCTCTATGTCCTTGAAACACCAGAGCCAAAGGAACTCGCCTCAAATGCACCCAAGGATGAAAAGGATGCTTACAAGAAGTGCCTTGATGATTGTGTGGATGTCAAGCGCCTGATGTTGTGCTCAATGAACTATGAGTTGCAAGAGCAACATGAGAACATGAATGTCATGGAGACGCTAAAATATCTCAAGAACATGTATCAACATCAAGCAAGACAGTAGAGATATGATGTCTCCAAGGCTTTGTTCAGAAGCAAGATGAAAGAGGGAGACTCAGTTGGCACCCATATACTCACTTTGATTGGGTACATGGAAAGCCTATCCAAGCTGGGATTTCCCCTAGGTCAAGAGTTGGCCACTGATGTGATTCTGCAATCGTTGCCTAAATCATATAGTCATTTTGTCATGAACTACAACATGAATAATCTTGACAAGCCGTAGTTAGAATTGTTGGGCATGTTGAGGATAGTTGAAGCACATATGAAGAAAGACAAGCCCAAGTTTATGATGATGATCAGTAGGACAAAGGGAAAGTTAAAAGGCAAAGGCAAGGTTAAGAAAGGTTCTAAAGCCGGGCAGAATCCAAAGTCATTGGCGCTCAAAGATAAAGGTGGGATCTCCAAAGAAGGCAGTTGTCACCATTGTCACCAAGTTGTACATTGGAAAAGAAACTATCCTCTCTACCTGGAGGAACTGAGGAAGAAGAAGTAGGGGATAGAGATCTCCACTTCAGGTATATATGTTATTGAGATAAACTTAAATACTTCTTCTTCATGGGTACTGGATGCCGGATGTGGATCTCAAATATGTTTAAATATGCAAGATCTAATAAAGAAGTAAGCCTTTACGAAAGGGCCAAGTCGAGTTGCGGGTCGCTAATGGAGCAAGAGTTGTTGCCACTACAGTTGGAGCTATTAGTTTATCTTTGCCTACGGGCCTTGTAATAGAATTAGATAATTTCTATTATGTACCTGCCATTAATAGAAATATTATTTCTATATCTTGTATGGACAAGAGTGGATTTGAATTTCACATTAAGAATGGAATGATCACTATTTCTAAAGATGAGATCTTTTGTCAATGCCCCTATGTCTTATGGTATCTACTTGTTAGAACTTGAAACTAGCATATACAATGTAAATACTAAAAGGCTAAAATTTGACAACTCAAACAAAACATACTTATGGCATTGTTGTCTTGGGCACATAAATGAGAAGAGCATATCTAGACTCCATAAGGACAGTTATCTAGACTCTTTTGATTTTGAATCATTAGAGACATGTGAGGCATGTTTATTAGGGAAGATGACCAAGACTCCTTTCACTGGACACAGTGAGAGAGCCAGTGATCTGCTAGGGCTCATACATACTGATGTATGTCGACCTTTTAGATCAAATGCTAAAGGAGGCTATCAATACTTCATTACCTTCACTGATGACCTCAATAGGTATGGCTATGTATATCTTATGAAACACAAGCCAGAAACTCTTGAAATGTTCAAGACTTTCATGAATGAAGTAGAGAAGCAACTTGGTAAGAGTATTAAAGCACTCTGTTTAGATTGAGGTGGCGAGTACTTAGGCCAAGAGTTTGAGGACCTTCTGAGAGACTGTGGTATTATATCACAATGGACTCCACCTGGTACATATAGCATAATGGTGTGTCAGAAAGAAGGAATTGTACATTATTAGACATGGTACGATCAATGATGAGTTTAGCCGAACTTCCAATATCGTTATGGGGATATGCTCTTGAAACTACAATGTTTACACTTAACTGTGTACCTTTCATATTAGTTCAAAAGACACCATATGAGATATGGAATGGGAATCATCCAAATTTGTCTATGTTAAAGATTTGGGGATGTGAAGCTTATGTTAGGAAACAATTTCCTGAAAAGCTTGGACCCAAATCTGAAAAAAACTATTTTGTTGGATACCCCAAGGAAACTTGGGGATACTACTTATACAAACCAACTGACAACAAAGTGCTTGTTTCTAGGACTGATGTATTTCTTGAAATGTAGGTCTAGTAGGATACGACTTGAGCCTGAGAGATTTGGATTTCTCCTGACTCAAGAGAGCTCAAAGAAGTTCGAGATCAACAAGAAAGTAGAGAACTCGAGGAGGTACATAAGGAACATGAAGACTCACAAACTATTGTGGAATTTCAAGTTCCAAATGTAACACAAGAACCTCGTAGGTCTAGTAGGATACGACTTGAGCCTGAGAGATTTGGATTTCTCCTGACTCAAGATAGTGGCAAATTGGGCATAGCAGGTGAGCCAACTTCCTATATAGAAGCTACTAAGGGACTAGAAATTGAGAAATGGCTTGAAGCCATGAGATTTGAGATGGAATCCATGTACACCAACAAGGTAT
The DNA here is from genome assembly GCA_963693085.1 of Alisma plantago-aquatica. Taxonomy (NCBI): domain Eukaryota; kingdom Viridiplantae; phylum Streptophyta; class Magnoliopsida; order Alismatales; family Alismataceae; genus Alisma; species Alisma plantago-aquatica. Next base: position 1,223,275,331 of record OY856412.1, read on the forward strand.
GGACCTTAGTGGATCCACCCGAAGGGGTAAAACCCATAGGGTGCAAGTGGGTCTTCAAGAAGAAGACCGACATAGATGGAAATGTTCAAACCTATAAAGGTAGATTAGTTGCAAAAGGATTCCGTCAAATTCAAGGTGTTGATTATGACAAGACCTTCTCACCAGTTGCCATGGTTAAATCCATCAGGATCATGCTTGCCATTGCAGCTTATCATGACTATGAGATTTGGCAGATGGATGTTAAAACAACATTCCTTAATGGGAATTTACTCGAGAATGTGTACATGACACAACCTGAGGGTTTTATCAATCGGAAGGAAGGCAATAAAGTTTGTAAGCTACAAAGGTCAATCTATGGATTGAAGCAATCATCTCAGTGCTGGAATCTACGTTTTGACGAAGTAGTCAAAAAGTTTTGCTTTAGTCAAAATGAAGATGAACCTTGTATTTACAAAAAGGTTAGTGGGAGCACAGTCATATTTCTCATATTGTATGTGGATGACATACTATTGATGGGAAATGACATCCCTACTCTTCAGACAGTAAAAGCTTGGTTGGGGAAGACCTTCTCTATGAAGGATTTAGGTGAAGAATCCTATATACTAGGAATCAAGATCTATAGAGATAGATCTAGAAGGCTTCTAGGCCTAAGCCAGAGCACATACATTGACAAGGTGCTAAAGAGGTTTAGCATGAGAGGTAACTTGCACATGTCCCATGGGGTTACAATCTCTAAATCCCAATGTCCTAGTTCATGTGATGAACGGGAGTGCATGAGTAAGATTCCATATGCATCAGTGATTGGATCTATCATGTACGCGATGTTATGTACTTGTCCTGATGTGTCATATGTTTTGAGCATGACGAGCCAGTATTAGTTAGATCTAGGTGAATGTCACTGGATAGCCATAAAGAACATCCTAAAGTACTTGAGAATGACTAAGGATCAATTCTTGGTATATGGTGGTGAGGAAGAGCTCGTGGTAAAGGGTTACATCGATGCTAGCTTCCAAACTGACAAAGATGACTTTAGATTGCAATCTGGATTTGTGTTTTTCCTAAACAACAGAGTTGTGAGCTAAAAGAGTTCCAAGCAAGAGACAGTTGTGAATTCTACAATAGAGGCCGAATATATTGCCACATCTAATGCTACAAAGGAAGTTGTCTGGATCAAGAAGTTCATTTTTGAACTTGGAGTGGTTCCAAGCACTAGTGATGCAATTGAATTAATTTGTGACAACAACGGAGCAATTGTACAGGCTAAAGAACTAAGATCGCACCAACGTTCCAAACATATTCTATGGTGGTTCCATCTCATATGAGAGATCATATAGTGAGGAGATGTGAAGATTTGCATAATACCTATAGAAAGCAATGTGGCTGACCCGCTCACAAAAGCACTTTCACAGCAGAAACATGACAGACATGTTCGAACACTTGGATTGAGATTCATGAGTGATTGGGTATAAGTACAAGTGGGAATATATTGGTATGTATGACCATAGAGACTATCATTTGATGATTGTAATGGGATACTGTGTAAATGATTTGTGTAAAATACATTGATCATATCAATAAAGGCAAGTTTCCAATCTATATGTTTGTGTTTTATATTGTGAGAGGACCACAAAACTTATATATGTCTACATAATAATATACTCAATGACATATGTCTTCGGTTTGATGACCTGAATAGTGAGATCATATGTATGTTAAGATTATGTATTCTTATTTTGTCCCTAATCGGTTGTTATTGTGGAAATATCCATACACATCAATAACATAAGATTAGAATGTATGTTGGTTGATGGAAGAGTCCCATTATCCATGATATGGATGCTTGGCCGGTTATTTGCAATGAAGTCTACAAGGCAATCTTGTGGCTAGCAGAGGGAGGGAGCATGCTACGGGAGTGCAACCATGCTTTTCTTGCACTCATTCCAAAAACAACAACTGTATCAACCATGAGAGATTTCCACCCCATTGCCTGTTGCGGGGTGTTATAAAAGATTTGGGCCAAACTCTTAGCAGTGAGACTCAAGGAGGTGTTTCCCACACTTGTGTCACAGAATCAAGGGGCTTTCATTCCAAGTAGAAACATAGCCGATTGTGCACAACTAGCGGGAGAATTTCTGCATGGTTTTGGGTTGAAGTGAGACAAGCCAAAGGTGTGTATTAAACTCGACATCTCAAAGGCGTATGATCATGTATCATGGATGAGTCTTTGGACATTGATGGAGGACTATGGCTTCCCACCCACGTGGATTCAGTGGATATAGCAATGTATACAATCTGCATCTTTCTCGGTGTTAGACAATGGCCAACCTAGCAGATTGTTTGCGAGCAAACGGGGATTAAGGAAGGGTGATCCACTCTCACTGTTGTTATTCACCCTTGTGATGGAACAACTAACGTTAATTCTTGACGACATGGAGGGAAGTGGCAGATTGAAATCTTTCAAAGTGAGAGGCACACCTGTGCTTTCCCACTTAACATTTGTGGATGATGTTCGTATGTTCCTTGGCGGTAAAGTCAGTAACATGCACGCAGCAAGAGAAGGGATTGACAGGTTCACCTCCATCACCGGGCTACAAGTAAATCCAACTAAATCAATGGTGTTCTTCTCAAAGGTGGCAAGACAAATGGGTGGGCTTCTATCCAACGTGATTGATACGCCCATCCATGACTTACCTTGCACATATTTGGGTTTCCCACTCACGACTAGAACGGTATATGCTAGGAACTATGGAGCATCCACAGACAGACTCAGAACGATGATTGATAAGTGGCCAATCAACAAGACATCCTTTGCGGGTTGATTGATGCTCACCCGATCAAACATCATGGAACTCATCACATTTTGGGTGATGCAAGGATACATACCTAGTGCAGTTATGGAATGCTTGCAGACAATTACCAGCCACTTTCTATGGGGGAGAAGCTCATACCCTATCATGGGATAAGATGGCATATCTGATAATAGAAGGGGGGCTAGGTCTGAAATGCTTCCAAGATTTGGCTAAATGGGCAACAAGAAAGAAGGTGGATATGTTCCTCATCAACACTGAGTCAGTATGGACGACATGGATGAGAAGAAGGTACGGGAGTTCTCTAAACATGCAACACACCATGAGGCAAGGGTTCTCATGCATGTAGAAAAGGATGGTGGAGGAATATAGGGAATGTCAATCCCTGTATACGTTGAATGAACAAGGAGTCCACTGCCGCAAAGATGAGTTCCCAGATTTCTGGGAAGCTATCCTCCCACACAAGCTGACGTGTTCTTTTGCATCTACGTTGTGGCACTCTCACTACATCCCCTGATGGGTAACGATCGTGCACAAAGCACGCAATAGGGGCCTCCTCATGGCTGACAGGGTGATGATATGGGCCACAGATTATGTGACGACTTGTCCGCTGTGCAACACCAGTGAAGAAACAATTGAGCACTTGTTCTTTCAGTGCTCGTATGCATCAACCATATGGGAGACACTCACACAGAGCTAGCCAAATGCAGTGGGCCTGAACCTATGGACACACCAAGACGACATCAAAGAATGGGATGATGAATGAGTACGAGATCTTTACCTCTTGGTGTTGGCAGCTTCTACCTACTTTGTGTGGAAAGAGAGGAATAATAGAAGACATGGAGAACATGGAAAATCTAGTGCCACGATAGCGGTGGTGATCAGAAAATCCATATGTAATGTCTTATTCGCTCACCCGGAATGGAAGGACAACCTTCCATGTGGACTGTTGCAGGCTTGGGACATTCACTAAGAGGGACAAACCGGGTGTAGCAGGGGTGCACGTGCTCGGCCGTGCAAAACTATTCATTCACCCAGACCAAGATCAACATGACAATGGGGCAGATGGCGTGCAACAATGCTCACTCACCCAGACCAGGATCAGAATGGGAGAGGGTAAAATGACACACACTTGGAAGGAAGGCACCTCAACCTCGCCCAGATTCCCTCAGATCTGATCTTTCTTAGAGGCCTCTAGCTGAGTCATTATTGTGGCCAGGAAGTCACTTGTGGCTAGACCTGGATGTTTTGGCTTGCTCATAGCACCTATGGTACTGTTGTACACCTCATCACCAAGTGGATATTGGTTAGTCTGCACGACCCTAGGTTGGTCAGACAAGATAGACAATAGGGAATGAGCTTAGGCCTTAGGGTAATTTCGGATTTGTTTCCTTTCTGTAAACAATTCATGTATGAGCATACTGTGCTAAGGGCTAGGGATTTCCTAGTCCTTCTTTAAATAAATTACCCAATATTCAAGAGATATCAAACCAAATACAAAGATACTTTATTTGTTTCTATCTCAAAACTGGTCTTTAAAAATCTTCCTATCTGGGTAAGGTTGTTCAATCTACCTTTGGAGTTATGGGGTACCGGCATGTTCGAACGTATAGGGTCATTCCTAGGCTATCCTTTATGCACAGACAAATTCACTAAAGACTACAGTCTCTTAGACTAGGCAAGGATTCAAGTCATGATTAGTCCTCTAGCTAAGTGTCTGAAGTTCATCAATCAAGAAAGTGATGAAGGCTGTTCTCACAAGATCCGAGTTGAATATGAATGGGTTCCCAATATTTGTGAGGCATGTAGCTTTTTCGGTCATGAATCTTTTTGCTGTCCTATCCTGAGAACTGAATCAGTTGATAATGCTTCTAAGAATGGTGTCTCATTTTCTGCTCAGGGCACAACTTTCTCATCTACATTCCAGTATGACACTCTATCTAAGTTTATAAGTTGATAAGTAGAAGAGGGTAGTGTGTTTTCCATGCCTTCTGATGTTCAACTACCTAATTTCAACCATGGAGCTAGCAGTACTTCTATTGGTTTGAAATCCATTCTGTCTACACCCTTCCATGTATTCAACGAAATGTCTATGTCTTCTGGAACTAGTTTAAAGAGTTCTGCTAGAGCTGTTTTATTTCAAAGATCTCCTCCATCTATCTTATCAAAGAATGTGGAAGGTATATTCTTGAGAGTTATAATGTCACACCCCGATCTCACATTAACCTCAAAATCATGAGATTAGGGCACGACGGAGGGATTACACACAAACCAAACCACTCAAAGCTTTTAAAACATTTTTTAAAGACATTAAAAGTTGACCTGATTTATGCTGTAAACTAAATCTAAACAAACTGCGGAAGCATTTTTATTAAACTGACTAGCAATATACAGAAAGTCTACAGCATATTACATTGTTCGAGATAAAATAAAGCATAACAGTTAATTTACATCTTTATACACATTCTCTCTCACCCACACCTTGTCCCAAAGATCGAGGGGAAAGGACTAAGAGACCTCTAACTACTAACTACATATTCCTTTTACAGACTAAGCAGTAAGATGAAAGGATCCTTCAGATTCCTGCTGCTGATGATGACCTGAAAATGTTTTGAGTAGAGGTATGAGCCTACTCGCTCAGTGAATAACATTTCACTTAGCTATCACTAAACAACTCATCAGGTTTATAAAATTGAAATAAAACATAAGTGCAGTACAAGCAGGGCAGTTCTAATGACATAGCAGATTTGCAGATAATAATCACATTTCTATGCAACAACAAATATTTAAACCAATAAACAGATATATATATAATTGGCACAAAAGTTCGAATATATTAATTTACTGTGATCCTATATGATTACATATTTATATTATTGTTATGCCCTAATCATATGCAGTGTACCCTGCATATGAAGATCCGTAGCGAACTACGATCCCACCGTACAAGACTTAGCGACACACCCGGGAAATGCTAAGTCTGACGCCAGCCCTGCTCTGCCACAGGACCCCAGGCTCATCGGCCTCACTGCACTACATCGAGTGCTCTAGACTCCTCCTCTAACCTGAGTACACAGGCGGAGAGTCTCACGGGGTTACCTCCATGACTCCGCACGGATCTTGTTGCAATAACCCCCAATTTTCTCCAGTGCCACCGTGACATCGCACGCATTGTTGTTGGACACTGCCTCTCTGTCCTCGTGTCTCCATGACTCCGCACGGATAATGTTGCAACACGAGTTTCACCCCTAAGAAGCAGACTTGTCAAAGGGGTTCTACGGTGTTAGGACACCTAAGTCTATTAAATGATTAACATATAAACATTTAAACATGAATATCACATTTCATACTTATTTTACATTCTGAACATCACTTGAAAGCACATATAAATATCATTTGTCATCTTTAAATATGACTCAATATCACTTGTCCAATTTCAATGCTAACAACCGTCTTTAATCAGTGTATACATTACTACTGTAATACCGGAAAATCTATCATACACTATTGTATGTGCTACACTATTTAGGAGTTATATCAACTGATACTGAAGCAATATATACAATGAATTCGAGTTCGATAGTGATAAATAAATGAAATACTACTCACCCACTTCGGTGTGTTCGTATACACCGAAATCGTCCACAAACACGCCTAATTCTGCTTTTCTGCAACTTTGCACCCCGTGCAACTGATCTGCACCCCGTGCAACTGATCTGCACCCCGTGCAATCTGGGTAGAAACACTTTTGTTCTGTTTTTCTACAACTTTGCACCTCGTGCAACTGATCTGCACCCTGTGCACTGATCTGCACCCCGTGCAACTAATCTGCACGCCGTGCAAACCTGTGCAGAAACAGAAATCAACTTTCTGTAACTTTGCACGCCGTGCAAACTGATTTGCACGCCATGCAACCTGCGCAGAAACGGAAATCCCCGAGGAAGAAGGTGGATTCGGGGTCGATTCGCGGGAAATCTCCGCACGAAATACCTTGGGAACTTCAAGACGACCTAGCAGCAACCCGTAGACGTTGCTTTTCACGTCTTTGGCCGCTCCTAGCACCTCCTTGGCCGGCTCCTATCTTGGCCGGGAAGCAGGAACGGGGAAGAAGAAGAAGGGGAAGGGGAAGAAGGTGAAGTGGCTGGCTGATTCGGCTGGAGAAGATGAGGAATCGAAGAAGAACAGAGAAGGAGGGGCTTGATTGCCCAACTTCCTCCTCTAGCTCGCTCTCTCCCTCTCCCTTTCTCTGTTTTTCTCAAGCGGCAACTGAAAGAATGAACGTATCGTTCATTCAAGGTCGGCTAACAAAGCTAATAAAGGAAAAACTAAAGAAGGGATAAGGAAGGGCGCCCAGGGGGCCGGATGCAAATTACCCAAGAACTTTCAGAAATTACATATAGGTCTCTGCTCGCTAAAAAGCTCATATCTTTTTACTCGTAGGTCGGTTTCGCGTGATTTCTCTGGCAACGGATCAAGCACAAACTTGTCCTCAACCTCAGGACAAGAGAACAAGCTAATGATATATTAACACTAGCTCAAAGCTCAAAACACTATTAACAAAAGCAAGTACTCATCTCAACATAACTAGTTCAATTATGCACTAACCAAGGTACTTACTGGTAAAACGAAATGTGGGTCATAACAATCTCCCTCCCTTATAAGAATTTCGTCCCGAAATTCCTAAAAGAGAAAAGGAAACTTGTTACGCATCTCTGATTCAAGCTCCCACGTAGCTTCCTCTATATTGTGATTCCTCCACAAAACTTTCACTAAAGATAACTCGCGATTCTTAAGCTTCTTGATTCGGTGATCAACTATCTGCACTGGTCCTTCCACGTAGGACACATCTGTCCTAAGCTGCGCCGGTTCTGGATCTAAAATCTTTTCTGTACCGGGATGATACTTCTTCAGCATAGACACATGAAACACATCATGAAGATTTGCCAACTCAGACGGCAAATCCAACCTGTAGGCTATAGGTCCAATCCTTTCAACGATAGGATATGGGCCCATATACCTAGGAGTCAACTTACCCCTCTTGCCAAACCTTAGAACTCCCTTCCACGGTGAAACTTTCAGATACACCTCATCACCAACCTCAAACTCAAGAGGTCGATGTCTTCTCTCTGCATAACTTTTCTGTCTGTCCTGTGCAGCTTTCAACTATTCCCTGATCACAGATATCTTCTCTGTAGTTATATCGACTATCTCAGGTCCAAGAATTTCTTTATCACCAATCTCGTACCAACAAACCGGTGATCTACACTTCCTGCCATATAGAGCTTCATATGGGGCCATTCCAAGACTAGAATGGTAGCTGTTGTTATATGCAAACTCCATCAGACTTAAGTGTTCTTCCCAGTTACCTCTGAACTGCAGAACGCATGCTCTCAGCATGTCTTCAAGAGTCTGAATGGTCCTCTCAGATTGACCATCAGTCTGCGGGTGAAAAGCTATACTGAACCTCAACCTTGTGCCCAATGCACGATGTAACTAATCCCAAAACCTGGATGTAAACTTAGGATCTCTGTCAGAAATAATGGAAACTGGAATACCATGTAATCTGATTACCTCGTCCACATATATCTTGGCCAGCTTCGGAACATCAAAGGTTGACTTGACAGGAAGAAAGTGAGCAGACTTAGTTAGTCTATCCACAATCACCCATATCGAGTCCTAACCTCTAGTCGTCCTGGGTAATCCTACCACAAAGTCCATCGTTATGTGTTCCCATTTCCATTCAGGTATAGGAAGCGACTGTAAGGTACCTGCAGGTTTCTGATGCTCAGCTTTAACCAGCTGACACACTCCACATCTAGCCACGTACTCGGCCACATCCTTCTTCATACCAGACCACCAGTATAGCTCTTTGAGGTTCCTGTACATTTTCGTGTTACCAGGATGCATAGCATACATAGAAGCATGCGCTTCTTCAAGAATCTGCTCTTTCAGCTCATTGTTCCCAGGTACACACAACCTGTCATGAAGATACAACACACCGTCGTCAGAAAACCTGAATTCTGTCCTTTTACCTTCCGACATATCCTGCATAACCTGCCACAACTCGTCATCATTCTGTTGCAACTCCTTAATCTGATCATAGAAAGTAGGTTTGTCCTGCATCTGAGCAATCAACCCACTCTGTCCAGTCACATTCAAGTCTAAGTTCAACTTTCGCATATCTACAAGCAAGTCTCTCTTGAAACATGCCATAGAAAATGCATCTGCAGTTGAACTTGACTTTCTACTCAAGGCATCTGCTACAACATTCGCTTTACCAGGATGGTAATCGATTGTCACCTCATAATCTTTAATCAGTTCAAGCCATCTGCGCTGTCTCAGATTCAAATCCTTCTGAGTGAAGATATACTTCAAACTCTTATGGTCTATAAACACCTGACATGTCTCACCATACAGGTAGTAACGCCATGTCTTAAGAGCATGAACTATAGCAGCCAATTCCAGATCATGAGTAGGGTAATTCTCTTCGTTCTTTATAAGCTGTCTAGATGCATAGGCCACAACCTTGCCTTCTTGCATCAACACACAGCCTAAACCCCTCCTAGAAGCATCGCAGAACACTGTATAACCTTTATATGCCTATGGCAAAACCAACACTGTCGCTGTGGTCAACTTCCTCTTCAAGATCTGAAAACTCTTCTCACAGTTATCAGACCACACAAACGGTGCATTCTTCCTCGTCAAACGTGTCAGGGGTGATGCTAGCACACTGAAGTTCTGTATAAACCTTCTGTAATAGCCTGCTAAACCCAAGAAACTTCTAATCTCAGTAGAAGTCTTAGGCTGTTCCCACTGAAGTACAGAATCAACTTTCTTAGGGTCCACGTTAACTCCATCTCTCGAGATAACATGTCCAAGAAATGCTACCTCAGCCAACCAGAACTCACACTTGCTAAACTTAGCATACAGTTGGTGTTGCCTCAACAACTGCAACACTACTCTTAGGTGTTGCTCATGATGTACGTCATCTCTGGAGTAGATCAGGATATCATCTATAAAGACTACAATAAACTGATCTAGGAACGGTTTGAAAATCCGATTCATCATATCCATAAAGGCTGCTGGGGCATTGGTCAGCCCAAACGACATGACCAGAAACTCATAATGCCCATACCTAGTTCTGAAAGCTATCTTGGGAATATCAGAAGCCTTTATTCTAAGCTGATGGTATCCAGATCTCAAATCTATTTTAGAGAAAACCGTTGCTCCACGCAACTGATCAAACAGATCATCTATTCTCGGCAAAGGATACTTGTTCTTAATAGTGATCTTGTTCAGTTGCCTGTAATCTATACAGAGACACATGGTACCATCCTTCTTTTTAACAAACAGCACTGGAGCACCCCAAGGCAAAGAACTGGGTCTGATGAAACCATTATCCAGCAATTCCTGCAACTGCACCTTGAGTTCCTTTAACTCTGCAGGTGCCATTCTATAGGCTGGCAGTGTTACTGGATGACTACCTGGATATACCTGAATCTCAAAATCCAGGTCTCTGACAGGAGGTAAGCCTGGCAAATCTTCTGGAAAAACATCAGAAAACTCACGAACCACAGGCACATCATAAACACTGGCGGTGCTCTTCTCTGCTCTAGTGTCAACCACATGAGCAAGGAACGCTTCACATCCTTTTTGTAGCATCTTATCAGCTACAGCAGCTGATACTATGCACGTAGGCAGAACTTTCCTGTCTCCAGTAAAGACACAAGAAAATTCACCTAATTGAAAGGTAGCTTCCTTCTTCCAACAATCGAGTTGCACTCGATATGTCTCAAGACAATCCATACCCAAGATGACTTGAAAAGTACTGACATCCAAGGGTATGAGATTAGCAGCAAAGGTGTAACCTCCAAAAGATAACAAACATCCGGGACAGAACTCAGATAAAACTATTGGTCCACCTAGTGGAACCCTCAACACTAACTCATCTACCAATTCTTGAGTTAACAAATTAAGTTTACCAACTAAAGAACGTCGTATGAAAGAGTGAGTAGCACCCGGATCTATCAAAACTGAAACTGGTATACTATTAAACAAAAGCATTTCTCCTGTAACGACTTGTGAAGAGATTATACCTTCCTGAGGTGTCAAAGAGAAGAAATGTGCTGAAGCTCTCCCTCTGACACGCTGTCCTCTCTGACCACTTCTGCCACTGGGCACTCCACCACCTCTAGAACCAGAAGCCACAGAAGAACTCGGAACATCATGGTACTGAGGCTGGAAAGCTTGTGATGCTGCTTGTCGAAGCTGAGGACATTCCTTTCTGAAATGTCCTACTTGTCCGCAGACAAAACAACTTGCACCCCAACACGGACCAGAATGTGGTTTTCCACATTTGTCACATGGCGGTATCCCTTGTCCCTGGGGACCTGTCACTGACATTGACGACCCAGAAGACTGTCCACTAGCGGCACTGCCCCATCTCCCTGGGTTGTATCCCCCTCTGCCTCTAGAAGAAGCAACATCCTCAGGTGTCTGTCTACCGAAACAGCTAAAGCCACGTCCGAGTTTAGAAAAGAAACCTCTACCTCCACCTCTATATCAACTACTGGACTATTCTCTACTGAAATCTGCAGACCTCTTCTTAGACTCAGGCACCCTGTCAGCATTCACAGATTCCTCAACCTGTCTAGAAGCCTCAACAAACTCACCAAAGTTCTCTCTGTTCCTCCTACTAGTAGCAGAAACTGTATGCCGAATCTCTGGCCTTAGCCCTTCTTGAAACCTTCTGCATCTTTCTATGTTGTCGGGAACAAGTTACGGACAGAAGTTCGCTAACCGGGTGAAAAGCGCTTCATACTCAGTAACTGACATGTTCCCCTGCTTAATATTCTGTAATTGCCTGATTTTCTCATTAAGGAAGGTAGGTGGATAAAACTTAAGATGGAACTCTTCAGAGAAGTCCTGCCAAGAAAGCTCTGTACCTCTCCTCTTTTCCTCCACACCACGCCACCACAACTCTGCATCGCCTGTCAAAAGATAGACTGCATGATTAATCTTCTTCTCTTCTGGAAGCTCCATCAAGCGAAAGACCTTCTCTATCTGTCTCCACCACTCATCTGCCTCCGCAGGATCTGTAGTACCACTGAATTCTGTACCACCAAGCTTCTTTACAAGCTCATAAGATCGCATCAGATCCTTACTGCTGGTAGAAGTAGAAGCTCGCCTATCAGATTTGTACTTCTCCCTGGTCTCCAGAAACATCTTATACATACAAGATGCTTCATCTACGTGGTCACCACCACCTGGACCCAAGTACAGAGGATCAGGGCCAACATGACTCTCGGCCTGGTCATCATGATCATAACCTCTTCCTGCCATCTGCAATGATATAACAGAATATTTCCTGCTAGAAAACTACAGATAGAAGGAAGGTGCCTAAACCTTAATCCTATTGGTCTCTTATCATCCCCTGACCTGTACTTAGAGTATTCATATACTCAACCTATGCTCTGATACCAAAGCTGTCACACCCCGATCTCACATTAACCTAAAAATCACGAGATTAGGGCGCAACGGAGGGATTACACACAAGCCAAACCACTCAAAGCTTTTAAAACATTTTTTTAAAGACATTAAAAGTTGACCTGATTTATGCTGTAAACTAAATCTAAACAAACTGCGGAAGCATTTTTATTAAACTGACTAGCAATATACAGAAAGTCTACAACATATTACATTGTTCGAGATAAAATAAAGCATAACAGTTAATTTACATCTTTATACACATTCTCTCTCACCCACACCTTGTCCCAAAGATCGAGGGGAAAGGACTAAGAGACCTCTAACTACTAACTACATATTCCTTTTACAGACTAAGCATTAGGATGAAAGGATCCTTCAGATTCCTGCTGCTGATGATGACCTGAAAATGTTTTGAGTAGAGGTATGAGCCTACTCGCTCAGTGAATAGCATTTCACGTAGCTATCACTAAACAACTCATCAGGTTTATAAAATTGAAATAAAACATAAGTGCAGTACAAGCAGGGCAGTTCTAATGACATAGCAGATTTGCAGATAATAATCACATTTCTATGCAACAACAAATATTTAAACCAATAAATAGATATATATAGAATTGGCACAAAAGTTCGAATATATTAATTTACTGTGATCCTATATGATTACATATTTATATTATTGTTATGCCCTAATCATATGCAGTGTACCCTGCATATGAAGATCTGTAGCGAACTACAATCCCACCGTACAAGACTTAGCGACACACCCGGGAAATGCTAAGTCTGACGCCAGCCCTGCTCTGCCACAGGACCCCAGGCTCATCGGCCTTCAGGCTCATCGGCCTCACTGCACTACATTGAGTGCTCTAGACTCCTCCTCTAACCTGAGTACACAGGCGGAGAGTCTCACGGGGTTACCTCCATGACTCTGCACGGATCTTGTTGCGATAACCCCCAATTTTCTCTAGTGCCACCGTGACATCGCACGTGTTGTTGTTGGACACTGCCTCTCTGTCCTCGTGTCTCCATGACTCCGCACGGATAATGTTGCAACACGAGTTTCACCCCTAAGAAGCAGACCTGTCAAAGGGGTTCTACGGTGTTAGGGCACCTAAGTCTATTAACTGATTAACATATAAACATTTAAACATGAATATCACATTTCATACTTATTTCACATTCTGAACATCACTTGAAAGCACATATAAATATCATTTGTCATCTTTAAATATGACTCAATATCACTTGTCCAATTTCAATGCTAACAACCATCTTTAATCAGCGTATACATTACTACTGTAATACCGGAAAATCTATCATACACTATTGTATGTGCTACACTATTTAGGAGTTATATCAACTGATACTGAAGTAATATATATAATGAATTTGAGTTTGATAGTGATAAATAAATGAAATACTACTCACCCACTTCGGTGTGTTCGTATACACCGAAATCGTCCACAAACACGCCTAATTCTACTTTTCTGCAACTTTGCACCCCGTGCAACTGATCTGCACCCCGTGCAACTGATATGCACCCCGTGCAATCTGGGCAGAAACACTTCTGTTCTGTTTTTCTGCAACTTTGCACCCCGTGCAACTGATCTGCACGCCGTGCAAACCTGTACAGAAACAGAAATCAACTTTATGTAACTTTGCACGCCGTGCAAACTGATTTGCACGCCGTGCAACCTGCGCAGAAATGGAAATCCCCGAGGAAGAAGGTGGATTCGGGGTCGATTCGCGGGAAATCTCCGCACGAAATACCTTGGGAACTTCAAGACGACCTAGCAGCAACCCGTAGACGTTGCTTTTCACGTCTTTGGCCGCTCCTAGCACCTCCTTGGTCGGCTCCTATCTTGGCCGGGCAGCAGGAACGGGGAAGAAGAAGAAGGGGAAGGGGAAGAAGGTGAAGTGGCTGGCTGATTCGGCTGGAGAAGATGAGGAATCGAAGAAGAACGGAGAAGGAGGGGCTTGATTGCCCAGCTTCCTCCTCTAGCTCGCTCTCTCCCTCTCCCTTTCTCTGTTTTTCTCAAGCGGCAACTGAAAGAATGAACGTATCGTTCATTCAAGGTCGGCTAACAAAGCTAATAAAGGAAAAACTAAAGAAGAGATAAGGAAGGGCGCCCAGGGGGCCGGATGCAAATTACCCAAGAACTTTCAGAAATTACATATAGGTCTCTGCTCGCTAAAAAGCTCATATCGTTTTACTCGTAGGTCGGTTTCGCGTGATTTCTCTGGCAACGGATCAAGCACAAACTTGTCCTCAACCTCAGGACAAGAGAACAAGCTAATGATATATTAACACTAGCTCAAAGCTCAAAACACTATTAACAAAAGCAAGTACTCATCTCAACATAACTAGTTCAATTATGCACTAACCAAGGTACTTACTGGTAAAACGAAATGTGGGTCATAACATATAAATTCTACTTTCTCTCCTGTTAACAACCTTGACCCGAATGTTGAATTTGCTGAGGCCACCAGCTCAACGGCCCCAGTGCTCCAATGCATCCTTCATTTAAGGTATCCTCCTAGAATGTACGCGACATTAGCAACAAAGTTAAAAGTGTCCAGGAGGACCTAAGAAGGGTGGGGGTAATATCCATATTATGTTGGAAACCAAACTTTGTAAGAGAAATATTGACACCTTTTTGTCCAAGTACTTTCCTAGTTTTGATTTCATTTCTAGCATTGAGTCCCACACTCTGGGTAGAGTTGTGATTTTATGGAATTCTATTGAGTATTTTGTTACTAAAATTTATGAGACTGATCAATGTGTTCTTTGCAAAGTTATTGTTGATGATCTTGTTTTTCTGCTATCTGCTGTTTATGGTCATAACAATGACTGTGACCGCACTTCTCTTTGGAATGCCTTGGAAGATGCTAGCAGTAAGTTTGACTTACCTTGGCTTGTGTTGGGAGATTTTAATGTTGTGTGTAAGGATAATGAGAGGATTAGTAAGAATCCCCCTACTTCTAGATCTATGAAAGAGTTTAATGATTGGGTTCTTAATAGTGGGGTTTTTGAGCTTGATTTAAAAGGTCCTTTCTTTTCTTGGGATAATAGGCAAGAGGATAAAAGCTTCATTACATCCAAAATTGATAGGGTCTTTTACAATAACTCTTTTATGAATTTATTTGATGATTTTTCTAGAGAACTGATGTCTAACACTACCAGTGATCACAAAATCATCCTTTTTCTGTGGGTCAACAAAGAAAGGTCAAAGCTCCTTTCTGTTTTATTAACTCTTGGGCTATGAAAGATGACTTTCTTAATGTGTTTAATGCTGCTTGGTCGAAACAGATTGAGGGATCTAATATGTTCAGGGTCTATAAGAAATTTCATATTCTCAGATGTCTCTTGAAGGAATGGAATCTGAGGGTTGTCGGAAATCTTTTTGATAACGTGAAGATTGCTAAGTATAATGCTCTGCAGGCTCAGTTGAAGGCTGATATGGATCCTTTAAATAATTATTTGCAAGACGAAGCTAAAACTTTAAGAGATATGTTGTTAGTAGCTGAAAAGGGTGAAGAAAGTTTTGTCAGGCAGAAGTCCAGGGTCCATTGGCTTACAGAGGGAGATAGAAACTCAAAAAAATATTACACATCCCTGAAAACTAGAAGACAAAAAAACTTCCTAAAATGTTTAAATATTAATGGCCAATTGAGGTATGAGCCTGAACTGATCAAGGATTACGTTTTCAATTCTTATAATGATATCTTCAATAATAAACATGTTTGTGAAGGGCTTAAAGATTTTCATTGGCATGGGCTGGTTATTTCTGATAGCCAAAAGATTAATATCATTGCTAGTGTATCACAATCTGAAATTGATGTGGTTGTAGATTCTTTGAATTGTGATAAGGACCCGAGACCTGACAGTTTTAATGCCTTTTTTATTAAGAAGGCCTGGCCTATTATGGGAGGGGATATATCTAATGCTATTAAGGATTTTTTCTATAATGGGAAAATTTTGAAGGAATCAAACAACACTTATATTACCTTGATCCCCAAGAATGTGGATAATTCTGAGCTGAAAAACTAGCTCCCATTTCTCTTTGTAATGTTGTATTCAAAATAATCTTGAAA
Organism: Alisma plantago-aquatica; assembly: GCA_963693085.1. Lineage (NCBI taxonomy): Eukaryota > Viridiplantae > Streptophyta > Magnoliopsida > Alismatales > Alismataceae > Alisma > Alisma plantago-aquatica. The sequence goes on from OY856412.1 coordinate 1,223,291,716, forward strand.
ATTTTGGCAAACACACTTCAATGGATTCTCTCGGACATTATCAGTAGAAATCAGTCTACCTTTATTAAGGGGAGGAAAATCAAAGACGCGATTCTTCTGACGAATCAAATTCTTCATGATTTCAAAAGATCTACTGGGGGTAAAAAACTGTGCCTAAATGTTGATATTTCGAAGGCCTACGACAATGTAAATTGGAAGTTTTTATTTGTTGTTCTCTTCAGAATGGGATTCCCCTCGATATGGATCAATTGGATTTCCAATATTCTTTATTTGACATCTTATCAAGTTTTGGTTAATTGTGAGGCTACTGAAAGAATTTTCCCATCTAATGGTATAAGTCAAGGGGACCCTCTTCCCCATACTTGTTTGTTATTATTATGCAAGCTTTTACTGTCCTTATGGACCAAGTTGTGGACAAGAAAATTCTTAGGTCAATCAGAGCTTCAAGTAATATGTATGTCTCTCATTTAGTTTTTGCAAATGATCTTATGATCTTCCTTGAAGTCAATATTGATAATGCTCATTCTATCTTGGGTGTTTTGAATAACTTTGCTAAGCTCTCTGGTTTGAACATCAATCCCTCTAAAAGTGAAGTCATCTTTAGCAAAAGTTCTCCCAAAGTGGATATTTTAAATATTCTGAACTTCAAAGTGTGTAATTTGCCTTCGAATTATTTGGGGGTTCCTCTTGTCACTGGTAGAATTCCTAGATCCATATGTTCAACTCTCATTGATAAAGTGAAACTCAAGCTTGAAGGCTGGAAATCAAAAATTTTGTCTTTGGTTGGTAGAATGGAGTTGATTCTCTCTACTCTTAGTGTGTTGCATCTTCATTGGTGTTATGATTTTCCTATTCCCAGAGCAATGATGGACTCTATATAAAATCTCTTATGTGATTTCTTATGGGGTACTAAAGATGGCAAGTCTAGCCTACATCTTGTGAATTGGGAAAAAGTGATCAAGCCCAAGAAAGAAGGGGGTTTAGGCATCAGGAAAGTCTCAGAGGTTGTCACGGCATGTCTTATTCTTAATGCTTGGGATGTAGCTAACAAAAAAGACTCACTTTGGGTAAAGTGGGTCAATGAAAAGTACTTATCTAAGGCTTCCTTCTGGTTAGTGGAAAGTAGCTCATCAATGTCGTGGTTGTTCAAGAAGTTGCTGGATTGCATGCCAGTTTTATTGATTCACGTGGAGTTCTATGTAGGAAATGGCGATGATACCCTATTTTGGCTTGACCCTTGGATGAAAGGTAGTAGATTCCTCTGGGATGTTGTTGGGAAGGATGCATACCTGAAACTTGGACTTCCTATTAACTATAAAGTGAGTTCTATTTGGTGAATGGGTGCTAGTCCATTCCTAACAATAGAACAAATAGAAAGCTATGTGAAGCTCTAAACGCTTATTCTTTTGATTCGAAAGTGTCTGATTATTTGCTATTTGCTGGTAGGAAATCTCCAAATCTGAAATCTATTTGGAATATTGTTAGGGTATCAAATTCAGAATCTAAATTGTTCTCTTAGATCTAGAAAGATATATGCCTTCGTAGGTACAAAATTAATATGTGGAAGTTTGTTCATGGCAAGATCCCCACGTTTGAATATGTTATAAGAATGGGTATCCATGGACCTTTGAGATGTTTCTTATGTAAGGCTGAGTGTGAAACTTATGAGCACATCCTTTTCTACTACCCTTTTTCTATGGCCGTTAATGAGTACATTTTTGAAGACTTGAAGTGGAAGGTTCCTATCTTTAATTGGGATTCTATTGTTACTGCAGTGAATTTAGAGCATAAAAGGATTCTGATGTGTTTCCTTCATCATTTGTGGAGGGAAAGGAATCTTAGAGCTCATGATGAAGGTGAATCGAGTGCTGCAATTGTTTATAAGAAGATCATGGAAGATGTGCAGTGTCTTTAGCTCTCTTGTTACAGAGCATAAAAGGATTCTGATGTGTTTCCTTCATCATTTGTGGAGGGAAAGGAATCTTAGAGCTCATGATGAAGGTGAATCGAGTGCTGCAATTGTTTATAAGAAGATCATGGAAGATGTGTAGTGTCTTTATCTCTCTTGTTACAGGTGGTTCTCGTTGAAGATGCCTTCTTTTTCAGTGTGAGTTCATTTTTTCTGGAGTTGCTCTGCCTGTTACAAGTTGTCTTTCTGCTCCCTGGATGTGCTCCCTCAAAGGAGTTTTGGTTAGACTGGAGGTGTTTAGCCTGTTACAAGAAATTTTCCTGGCTGTGCTGTCTCATAGGAGATTTGTTACAAGATGTTTTTCTACTCCTGGATGTTTTATTTCAAAGGAGTTTTGTTCATCCTATTACAAGTTGTCTTTCTTCCCCTAGCTATGTTGGTTCTTTTTGTCTTCTTTAAGTTGTTTGTTGGTTACTAGCCTACTTACCTTGGTATCTTGGCTTTTGGCAAGGAAGGTTATATTGTGCTTTCCTCTTGATTTTTTGAGAGTGAGCTGCCTTGAAGATTTTTGTTGACACTTTACTATACATGTATAGATCTTTTGAAAGGTTTTCATGTGGCCTGCGAGCCATGCCTCTTAACTCTCTTTTCTCTTTATTTTTTGCTTTGTACAAAAACTTTGAAAAAATACAAAAAAAGGGAAAGGAGATTTCTCTGGACCAAAAAAATATACAAAGATACTTATTAGAGAATAGTGTATCGGATAGACCCACCTAGAGAGTGACACATGGATACCATGATTGGTAGTTAAAGTCACATCTCACAATGATGGAAGTAATTGTGGTTCTTAGACCTAAATTCACTACACTTATCACATGTTGTTCGGTGTACTTTGACATCATCCACCGTGATCCTGAATAAGGATCGCCATAAAGATGGTTCTTGGGTGCACTATGACACATGGGGATGAGTGTGAGTGATGTAGATGGAATTTTTCCTTCCTATGGGAGTTTGATATTCTAGCCACTTGATTAGAGAGACTAAGAAATGCATGGCCATGCTGATGTGAGTCAACATGTGATATTGAGCTTACATATATCTCAAACAGTTTGCTCTAATTCAAGGAACATGGATTGAATGTTGAAGAGGATAATATTTCTATGACTCAAGTTTAATCCGGATATCAGTGACAAAGGAACTATACAATCATTATAACACCAGTCATGAATGATAGGTTAAGTTGTTCTCCAACTTCTCCGATTACTTGGGTGGCAATGAAGTCTTGCTAGATACCAATCATTGCTTGTGAAATCATAATATGATTATGGATATCGCTGCCAACGTAATTTGGAGCCTATCGGGTCACACACATAGGATGTGTTGGAATAGGAGTATAATTGTGGATTGGATTGGAATTTCTCCAAATCACATTGATTACGAAAATTTTTATGTAATACATTAGAATGATATTGGAATATATTAAAATGTTTGAGTCAATTAATTGGAGTGTCTGGCTCTAAGTACAAGTGGGAGTCTTTTGGTATATATGCCCATAGAGCCATCCCGAGCAATTGCATGGATTGGATATAAATTAATCAATTAATATGATTATTTGGTTAATTAATTAATTCCAGAATATTCTAATTAATCCACGAGCATTTTAATTAACGAAGTCTTTCTGTTTACCGATGGGTTTAGGAAACCCTGTCTCCTTTCATCTTCTATTTAAAGGGGCTTGACGACCGATATCTATATAAGATATAGAGAGAGCCTCTTCAGTTTATGCTCACATACGTAAATCCTAACCATCATCATCCTCATGAGAGAAAGGAGAGCACCGCAATGCTAGCACGTCACTGCACAGAGGTTACTCCTTCCCGTCGGATTAGGAAGCGCGACGTCGAGTTCCAATCCATCCGCGTGGACAAAGTAGAGACGCAAACACTGAGACGCTTGCATTCAGAGGACGTCAACAACCATCAATACGTGCTACGAGAAACGTACATTACTGCACGAAAGGAGCGCCGCCAGATCTTCCCCCAACACACTCAGTGAATGGGAGAGAAGTACCATCCGTGTAGGCCAGTAGCATTGCACACCATCGTGTAGTGGGACATCACCGGACTTGCTCCACGATAAGGTATATCATGTGAACACTCTTTCTGAATTCATTGTTGTTGATGAGATCCTGTTTCGGGTTGTGTGAAAATTTATTTTGTTGCTTTCGTCACGTATGTTTCCTCCACAAAACCCAGTAGACCTCACTTTATAAATTTTTAACATGAAACATAGCATACATTGTATAGTCTTAAATACATAAACAAATGATATTGATTTATAGAACATAAAATGTCTAAATTTGTCAACATGAAACCAACTTGGGACAAAATCTTAACCCAGAACTGACTCAATTTTAATCTGTACACTAAAGCAAGCTTCCAAGTAGGAAAGTAGGATAGCAAACAATAGTTTTTTATCATATAAATATTATAACTAGCATATACAATAGAAGACAGTTGCAAAATAAATTAACATCTTATTAGGATGAGTTAATAGATCCAAACTGGAAACCTCAAGATCAAACAAAGTAGGAGAACACAAATTTAATCAAATTTATAAAATTAAAACCAAATCATCTGTAATGTTCTATTTTAGTTAGAGGAATCAGTGATTTGGTATGGGTCAAAAGCATAATGTTCTCGTAGTTGATTTAGCATGAACCTATAACAAATATTTATATGAAGTTCATGACAAACAACAAACTTATTCTAGTTACAACTCAATAAGTGTTAGGTCAGACACTCAATAGACCTCAACAATGGAAAATCAAGAAGATGCGAGCCTGTTGTCACTTACTCACCAGAGAATGCCTCTGCAGAAAACAACATGCATATAGGGATCATGATGATTGGTTGTAGAAAAGGTAACTACATCTAGGAATAATCACATGAGTGAGTGAAGAGTGATTAACTCTAAGAGCTTAAAGGCATATTTATAGCACCCACAAGATATCCCACACTCCCAAGAATGTAATCTGACAAGTTATAGTCACATAGTTGCTCTTGTACACATATTAGAAAAATAAAGAGACATTTTCCTATTTGATTTTTGAAAACCTATTAGTAAAGTATTACAGTCCTAAATGAAAAACAATTATTGGTATCATTTTGTGTAAAGAGAGATGAAAAGTTGAAGACAATTCACACGACCCATGTGCTAATGCCTGAGCACAACGAGGTGTAACATGGCAGCGCACCTACTTGCATCTATTGTGGTCATCATACCCACCGTAAGGGTGAGCATACCCTCCTCTAGATATTTGTGATAATAATATCACATGCATTCCCATATAAAAGATATTGCTCTATCATAGAAGGGAGTAATGTGGAACTAAAATTCTATCTCATTTGCATACAAGAAAAAACATTTGTATCTTCAACTCACACATGCTAGCTACACCTAATTTATGGGACTAAAAGTCTTTCTCATTTGCTTAACCCATGTAATTCTTAATTATCTATAAGATAATAAGGCCAACAATATATATATGATAAGTAGAATATATAATAGAAACAAATTCGTGCTAAAAATGGGATGAACATAAGTAAGTGGTGGAAAACCAGGTAAGAAATTAAGCACACAAGAGAAGCAAGCAACCTGATACATGTCATAACATGTTGATAAAATATCCTTTTTATTGGGAAGTAGGATAAGACTGACAGATGATGATTTCGATGAGATATCCTAATTCTTTGGGCAAATTTGGTCTTGGATCGTTGATAAGGTCTGTGAATACAATGTTTTATCCCTTGTACATCTACACCCTATTTGAAAATGATTGTGTTGGCATAGACATGGAATATGTTCTATCTTTTTGTACCAACTGAATGTTTCCCACACAGTGAAGACCAAAAGGGAAATTTGGATGAAATAGTGTTGAAACTTAATTATAGATGGAATCTTCTAATACAAATAATCCTACCCCTGTCTCCACCATGGATTAGGATCATACCTCAGATCAGGAGTTGATTTTTATGCAATGTGGGCTTTTGTTTTAGTGCATTTTTTAATCTTAGAAATTGATACATGGATTTTGACTTATTGGTTACCAAATAGATCATCCTTGGGTAAGAATTGTTCTAGTGGGTAGCACACCATGGTTAAAAATATATGTATCTATTTCCAAAAAAAATCCCTATTTCTGAATAAAGTTTATCATCTTCTTACTAACAAAGCATACAACACTTAAAAACAAAGCACTGAGGTGGTGGAGATGAGGTAGGTTTTATTTTTTTATTTTTATTTGTATTCTTTATATAGGTAGGGTATATGAAAAGATTATTTTAATAGTTGTAGTAGCATAAGAGTGGAAGGAGTGTGGGTTTTCTAGTTGGTTTATCTTTTACCTGTTGTTATGCAAAATGTCTAACACATGATATATATATATATATATATGTGTGTGTGTGTGTGTATGTGTGTGTGTGTGTGCGCATGTGGTATTTGATAAGATTATTTTAAAGTTGCGATAGAATAAGAATGGAAGGAGTGTGGTTTTTCTATATATATATAAAGGTATATACTCACTGCCCGAGCAGGTAAGTAACTTTTTACCTATGGATCTATTTTGTAACAGGAAAGTACATAATTGTAACGAGATGATAAAAATTATAATAGAAAGACTCATTTTGTAAATATGACGTGAAACTTTTATTGTCCCTATGAAAATAGTAAAAATGATTTTATGACAAAACTGTAACAAATTCACACTGTATTAAAAGGTGAGTCTTTATATTAAAATTTTGGTCATCTCATTACAATTTTAGTTATCTTGTTACAAACATGTGCCTTCTTATAAAAAAAATAGATGCATGAATAACTAACCCTAGTCACCTGTTCTTAGCTTAAATGTGAAAGTTTTAATATTTATGAAATTGAGCACTACCCCACAAGTATACGGGTGTGTATAGTAAATGAGATTGTCCAAGGGAGCAAGGAACAATTAGGCACCAGCATATTATGGCACAACAATCTAGATTGATTTGCAAAAGTTGAGTTGGATTATGATTTACCAACCTACAATCAAAAGAAATAAGAACTAAATTAATAGGATATAGATCCAATTTTTAGAGATCTTGGTCATAGGATTTCACTTCCAAACCATTACTCACATGTAACTACTAAATTAACATTTTAATTAACTTGCTAAGAAGGCTTCCATCATCTCACACCTCCTGATGATAAGAGATGATTCTCATTTTTACGTAGCACTTCCATTCTTATATTTAGATTTGAACTACAACCTTAATCCTCAACGCATCCTATCCACTCCCATGGTTAAGGATTCATTTCCAAGAGAACTACTTCATACTCCTCCATACATCCTCCTGGATCGTATAAAGAAGCATAAAACATATAGGTTTGTTGGCTAGAGAAAAATACAAGTAAGTCACACCGTAGAAGCTCTTGGAGAAGTAAATTAACTAACATCAGTTACGAATAACGAGTTCACATGAGTAATATCATGGGAGATACTCACCCATGCTTAAGAAAAAGGATTTTACTCATACATAATGAAGAAACACAAGTGTAGAGCACAAATTTCAGAGTTTAGCATAATTATTGAGAGGAAATAGCAAAAGAAACCAAAGAATGAAGTTGAGTGAGGTAAAACTTCAGCTTGAGAATGGAATTCCACCCTTGTAGCTATTTATACATAGACTGATTGTCCTCCCAAGAAGCTCAGATGGAGTAGAGAAGCTTTGTTTCACCCTTCGAAGAAGAAATGGTGAATAATGGAGGTTCTCTCCCAAGAAACCTCTTCTTCCACTCAAAATCACATTCTTCTTGTTGTGCACCTTTCTCTAGTGGTAAAGTGTTTCAAATGATGAAAGATAACCATCTTATCCAAGTGTTCTCATATTTAAAAGGTGGGACAATTTTCTTTATAAAACTGCAGAATCCGTCAGGGACATGACGTATCTGAGAAGGCACACAGTGTGTCAGCGTGTATAACCACCAACTGAAACTACTCTCACAAAAAGTACACACTGTGTCGCTAAAAGACACATCATGTTGTTGTTGGCTGAAGTTGACCTACATGATTAATGCACACAATGTGCTATTTAGCACACATCGTGTGTCTTTGAAGTAGGGCTTGTGAAGTCGTAAGACACGTCGTATGTATTAAACACACATCGTATCATCTTGATACAATAGCCATGTCGGTTTCTTGAATGTGCGGACACCTCGTGTTTCTACTTTGTCACTGAGGAATCTCCTTTCTGGAACGATACAGGGTGTGTGTAAAATGACACACGATGTGTCATACTCTGAAACTTCAAGAACTTCTCTAGATGGATTGCAACTCATGAAGAAAAAATGGTGAAGAACAGAGGTTCTCTCCCAAGAAACCTCTTCTTCCTCTCCAAAATCACCCTCCTCTTTCTCTGTACCTTTCTATGATTGTAAAGTATTTCAAATGATAAGAGATAGTTTTCCCATCCAAATGTTTTGTATTTAAAAGGTGGGATAGTTTTTTTTTTTAAACTGCAGAATCCGTAGGGGACACGTGTCTTAGAAGGCACACAGTGTGTCAGTGTATTTACTACTGATTGGAACTGCTCTCGCAAAAAGTACATACTGTGTCGCTAAAAGATATGTCATGTTGCTTCTTTTTGAAGTCGACATGCCGCTTAGCACACGCCATGTGCTAGTTAGCACACACCGTGTGTCTCTGAAGCAGGACTCATGAAGTTGTAAGACACGTCGTGTGTATTACAGACACATGTCGGCTTGATACAACAACCTTATCGGTTTCTTGAATGAGAGAACACACAATGTTTAATGAGGAACACATTGTGTTTCTACTTTCTCGTTGAGGAATCACCTTTCTGGAATGATACAAAGAGTGTGTAAAATGACACACGATGTGTCTTACTCTGAAACTTTGAGAACTCCTCTATATCGATTGTAAATTACCAGGGAATCCAACTAAGATCGGATTTGAGATAGATTATTCCTATTTCATCATCTTTACCATGTACCTATAGTTAGAATTATGCAACGAGTAAAACAACTCAAATAGTGAAAAATTAAGTATTATTAGAGGCAAAATAGAGAACAAAAATAGACTAAATTTATGTACATAAGTAGACAAAATTTATATAAATTATGCACATCATCTGCATGGGTAGTGAATGAATGGCCATATATATATATATATATATATATATATATATATATATATATATATATATATATATATATATATATGTATATATATGTGGCTTATGGATTGTGGAGAATGTCTTCTATCTTCTTTTTACACTAAGATACAACTACATAATTAATTACTCATTTAATTAATTGTTTCTTTCCTATTCAAATTTATTAATCCTAATTGGAAAGTGTCTCTTTTGCATAATTTTTCCTAATGTGTACAAGAGAAATCGAGTGGTCGCATCTTAACATGAATAGGATTACTGGGGCGTGTAAAGCTATAAATAGGCATCCGGTCATTATGGTTAAACACATCTTTCGAACACACAACTGTCAGCCATTCGAGCGTGTTTGCAAACCCTAAAGTTGGAGTCTCTCTCTACCGCCATCAATTTTGTGGTTCTACGTGGAGACCCTTTCCTGGACGTACCAAGTTCATCTCCTTTCCTTCCAAGGCGCGACCTGTCAGGTGGTGGTTCCTGCAGTTGCTGAGCTGCACTGGTGGTGCGCTGCTTCGTTTACAACGTTCGTCATCAACACGAATGTGACGTTCTTCTTTAGATTTGTACCGGTCCGACTGGGAGAATTGTGCCTATCATGAAGGGTTGCAAAGCACTGATTTCTTTAAGTATATCACATTCATTTCTCAACGAACGACCTAGTTTGATTCTATATTTATTTACTTTGTTTTCCTGCATTGGTTTATTCTACGTTTTCTTATCTAGATCGGCCTAAAATGTTAACTTAATTACACGTCTCGTTGTTGCATGTAACGACTTAATTCAATATTAACAACATTATTAAAGAAATCATTATCTGTCGTTAGTTAACTATGGCTGCTTCTGGCATGAAAATTGACACGTCTAGTATGCCTAAAAAATTTACTGGAACTTATTTTGCTCGTTGACAAAGTAAGATGCAAATCTGACTTAACATGGTACAGTATGATCAATATTTAGAAGAAGACAAACCCAAAGTAGATGAAACTATTCCTGATAATGCTAATATAGTTGCAACCTGGAAGAAGGGTGACAAGACGTGCTGAGGGTTGATTCTATTTGCGTTAAACAAAAAATTGTATGACTCATACTCTAAGCCGCATGTTACTACATTTAAGGTTATGTGGAAAGCATTAGAAAAGAAATACAATGCTGAGAATCAAGGAACTAAAAAATATTGTGTTGTAAAATTTCTTAAGTTTCAAATGTCTGAGGGTAAATCTGTTTCTGATCAAACACTAAATTTTTAACTCTTGCTGCAAGAGCTCGCTGATGCAGGAATGACACTTCCTGAAAAATTTGTTGCTATGTCAATCATTGAAAAGTTCCCAAAATCTTGGGAGTCATTTAGCATGACTCTTAAGCACCACAAAGGAGATATGTCAATGAACAATCTCATGATTGATATCAACATTCAGGAAGAGCTTCTGAAAGAGAAGACTATCAAAGTACCGATTGATGTTAATGTGACTGTTAACTTTACTACTACTAAGAACAAGGATAAGAAATCTAAGAATTCACTTAAACCTAAGGCCAAGATCCAAAAGAAATTGAAGAACAAATCTTGTTGGACTTGTGGACAGATTGGCCACTAGAACAATGATTGTCCTTCAAACAAGGCTAAGAAAGTTGCCGCATCCGCAACTGAGGAGGTTGTGGTCAACATGATGATTGCATCCTTGAACCTCAATGATGGGTACACATCTATAAAACTTGAAGTTCTTTCTATTTTTGAACCACTATATTGGATTATACACACTGGGGCTAATGTGCATGTGTGTACTGACAAGTCCTTGTATCTGTCTTATCATGACTCTAAAGGTCGATCCGTGACTTTAGACGATTCCAGCACTGTAGAAGTCAAAGGTGAAGGATGGGTGGACTTGAAGTTTCCTTCGGGAAAGGTTCTGACGCTTTATAGAGTCAGACATGTCCCATCAATATGACACAATATTATTAATGGCACAATTTTAGTTAGAGATGGTTTTAAAATAGATTGTAAATGTAATAAAGCTATTATTACTCATCTTCGAGATTCTTTATTTTTTGGTAAGGGGTATCTTTGTGATCTGAAGAACTTGTTTAAGATTCTTGTAGGACCTATTTCAAATTCCATTTTAAATTTGAATGACAATAGTTCTTTATGCTTGAATCTTATATTATCTGATATTTGGTATGTGTGTTTGGGACATGTGAATGTTGGCTCAATGAAACACATGATGCATCTAAATTTAATCCCTAAATCTGAAAGTGGCAATAATAAATGTGAAATCTATATGCAAGCTAAATTACCAAGGAAACATTTTCATTATGTGAATAGAAATTCAAAAATATTAGATTTAGTACATACAGATATATGTGAATTTAATGGTATTACTACAAGGGATCAAAAAAATTATTTTATAACTTTTATTGGCGATGCTAATAGATATTGTCATGTCTTTTTACTTAGAAGTAAATATGAGGCATTGGATAAATTTAAAATTTATGACAAAGAAGCTGAAACTCAAACCGACAAAGTAGTTAAACGATTAAGGTCTGATAGGGGAGGTGAGTTGTGATGATCGACTCGTAAAAAAACATTAATTAATTTAAACTAATGCGGAAGCGTTTCGTTAGCAGCGGAATTACTAAAAATCACTAAAAATTAAAAACTTTTTGTAAAGAGATCTACAAATGATAAAACTCTTTCATAAGGAAACATGATAAGTTATTTACAAACTGATCCATCATTACATCTCTGTAATATCACATTTCGAGAGTCACAAACATCAATTGCTCTGTTAAACTGTACATGAGCAGATACAAAAATCTCGAGGTTTTACACCAAAAATCTCAGATCTACTTTAAACATCTACTGCCTCCTAGGACCTGAGAGTACAGAGACGACACATAGGACATTCTATCTACAAGACATGACAGACGGTGTCTCCACCTGAGGATTACTATGGTCCCTGATGTTGCTGCTGCGGTTTTTGCTGCTCACCCACTGATGGGTTCCTTCGTCCTCGGCGCCTACCTAAAAAGTCAAATCCCACGGGGGTGAGACAATTGAATAATTGTCCCAGCGATAGTTATAACTCTCTGCCAGAAGCATTGTTATTGCAATAATGGAATAACATTGAGTAGTAAAACTATAATTATTCAACAGCAGGTAAAACATTGCATAAGCTAAGTAGAACGGTATTTCATAAGCAATCATTTCAATTATAACTTGATTGAATGACAATACATATATCAATAAGGAATATGAAGAACATGTATACTAGTTATTCAACTAGAACACTATAAACAATGTATCATCAATCATTGTTTCTCGTAGTTCAACCTAAGCAATTAAGTTATACGGCTGATTCATTTTTCAAACATATTTATGCCCTGAGGAGATGAGTTACACCTCTCATACTCCAACCGACCATTACGAAATCACAATTGGTACCATACATAGGTCATCAGAAGAGCCGGATTCCTATGACCTCATCTTCCTCAGTCAGTATGACGAACAACATGCAGGACATCTTGTGTCTCTACCATAATAGCTTTCTAAGGTATTCTGGCAACTTCGCTATTAGAGTTATAGTGGCGTGATGTACTCTCTTCGCCATCGAGGGATTTCTCATTTATCTCTCTTCGATGTGGCATTAACAACATCATCGGGAGATTAGTGATACATCATCCCGACATAAACATATAATGAAGGATTGAGAAATTAAATGTACATCTCACATCAATTCCCACATTAGGACGTAAGGATATTCACGTCCATAACCCCCACATACTCAAAAGTATGCTCTTCAGGAGTTCCCTTAGGAAAACCTATTTCACCATCATTTAACTTCTAACAATGATGGATCTATGGTCAGGGCTCTACATGATATCATTATAATTGATTATTTAAGTACATTATAGCATTCTTTTAGCATCAGGCATGTTTTCAAACATAAACCATTAAAACAACTGCTATAAAGAAAGAGTACTAATTGTATCAAGTTCATTTCACATCCAGTTATCATTGGGATATCAATCCCTAACCATCTCATCATTATGATTCAGGAATATGGGTGTTCAAACCCTTAGATCATCAAAACACTTGTTACTATGTAATATATTGCCATCAAGTCATTTAACAACATGAACATGATTATAGCAATGCAGATATTTCTCCTGGCTCATACAACCTATCAATCTCTTATGTTACCTATCACTGGGAAACATAACATATCATTACTTTCAAAGCTTATAAGTGCTTTCAATGAATATGACATCATAGCTCTTACCTGGCTATGTTCACCATTTCATAAAAACATGCATTATTAATACATTTGATAATAGGCAAATTATCTCTATATCGACACATTGCAAAACAAAGATAACCTTTCAATTCAAGGATTGTACCACTATGCCCTTACTAGGATTAGGGTTTCCCTTTTTAATTCAATTAGGGTTAACCAACCCCTTTAACTTAATTAGGAAAAGTGATTCCTCATTTCATAGTTCAATCATAGAGTTTCATGCTTACAAGCATAACTTAGAATTAGAGTTTACTGTTCACATCATCACAATACCCTAGATTAGGGTTTACTATTCACATTACATCACATTAAGATTATACTATCATCATATATAAGGATTAATTCCATTAATGCCCTTAATTAGGGTTATGATTCATTAGCTGTCATAACTAGGGTTTCATGATCTCATTATCATGGATCATATCTTAATTAGGTATCCATCCATATTGGGAGTTCATTACTTGATTAATCATTCATATAAGAAGTCTTCTCTCTCTTCTTTCTACTAGATGGTGTTTTCATCACCTTGATTAGGCTAAGTTAAATCAACCTTGACATCATGGTTATATCATTACTATTGTGATCATTTAAAGCTCACTTGATCATAGGGTATTAGTCACTCTATCCCATCAAGGGTACCTTTATAATGATCACCACTGATCATGACATACATTAATCAACCAATTACTTGGTCCATTAATCACTTTAGGTGTTTATGAGGTTTAGGTTAATCAACCACTAAACCATCTTGATTACTAAGGCATCAAACGATCTTGACCTTTTTAGACCTCGAACGGTTTTGCACACTAAACCCCCAAACGGTCTTGGACAAACCTTGAAACTGTTTGGTGTTGAAGACCATTTGGTCTTGTTGACTTTTGAAACCGTTTGGTAAAGTGAACACTCAAGACCGTTTGGTCTTTAAGACCGTTTGGTCATGAAGACCGTTTGGTCTTGTAGATAGTTTGGTCATGTTTGACTTTGAAACCGCATGGACACAATCGACCTTGAAACCGCAGGAGCACCAAACGGTTTGGGATCGTTTGGTCCCAAACGGTCTTGAGACCGTTTGGTCCCAAACGGTCTTGAGACCATTTTGTCCTAAACGGTCTTGAGACCATTTGGACCCAAACGGTCTTGAGACCGTTTGGTCCAAATCACCTCAAAACTGCATGGACCAAAAACTTCAATTGAGTTAGGGTTTCCAATGTTGAACCCTTCAATCGATCATGCACTTGTTAGCCACTCATCAATTGAGTCAATTAGGTCAACCCTAAACTGATTTGACACTCAATTGAACCTCAATTGATCATCAATTAGGGCTAGGATCAATTGAATTAGGGTTTGGAATTGATCAGCCTTCAACATGTTTCAACATGAGTCTAACTGATTTGAAACCATTGAACCATCATTCAATTTGGTCATGATCTGACCCCAAACGGTCTTGGGATCATTTGGATGACCTCCAAATGGTCTTGAGACTGTTTTCTGAAGTCAACACCAAAAACTAACTCAACCAATTAATGTTTGGTTCATTAGATTGATCACTAGGTCAACAATTAATTATACTTCAACGTATTACCTTTCAATCTTCAACCACTTAACCATAGTCAACCCTAGACCTCCAAACGGTCTTGGGTGACCTCCAAACGGTCTTGGGTGATCACCAAACGGTCTTGAGACCATTTGGGTGATCACCAAACGGTCTTGAGACCATTTGGGTGATCCCCAAATGGTTTTGAAACCGTTTGGTCCACTCAACCCAAACTTCAACTTAATTCAATAATTGAAATCAGCAACTAACCCGATTAGGGTTTAGATGGTTGATGGGCCTCCAATTGTTGATTTACTTGGAATTACTTGATGGTTTTGGTAAATGATT
Organism: Alisma plantago-aquatica; assembly: GCA_963693085.1. NCBI lineage: Eukaryota > Viridiplantae > Streptophyta > Magnoliopsida > Alismatales > Alismataceae > Alisma > Alisma plantago-aquatica. Next base: position 1,223,307,016 of record OY856412.1, read on the forward strand.
AGTCTACTTTATTCACAACAGACCTCCAAATGGTCAACGCCTGGTCAACGCCTCCAAATGGTCTTGGACCGTTTGCTTCCATGCGTTCTTGGTTGAAACCGTTTGCATTCAAACGGTTTGAAACCGTTTGCTCTCAAACGGTTTGGGAAACCGTTTGAGCAAGGGGGTTAGAGACCGTTTGCTAAAGTAACATTTTTTGGATAAACATTAGAATTAATGTCATCATCTTCTACCTCAAGAACAGGGGTTGTTCTTCACAGAAATACAAGCAAGAACACACAAAGGTGTCTAAAGAAGAAGTATAAGCAACAATTCTAAGAAAGAAGGATGCAAAAGCAAAGATTAAGGGTTAAAGTTATAAAACCCGCCTTTAGATCTGATCTAGAGCTCCAAGCTTCGTAGCTTTAATGATGGATGAAGCTCCAGTGGTTGTCCAAGGTCCGTTCTTCAAGTTTTGGATGGAGAAGATGGCTAGAAAGAAGAATTGTGTGAAAAACACCAATAAACCAACCTTGTTTTAGGGTTCCCACCATGAATTTGAGGTAGATGATGACCTATACTTACCAAACCAGCTTGGTCATTCTCCTTCTACTCCAGAACTATCCTTTGGTCGGCCAAGGCAAGAAGATATGGAAGGAAACTAAGGGAAACGATCCTTTGCTTTGTTGTTAAGGATGCTTTATATATTTATGGGTATTTTCAAGGAAAGTGAAAAGAAGAGGATTATTTCCTTTTATTTCCAAACTAAAACCACTAAATCTTCCTCCATTCTTTGGCCAAGTTTTCACATTCTATCCACATGAAAAACTCCTCTGTTTATCCAAGGTTTAAAGGAACACATCATAATAAGTTGTATATATGCAAAAGGGCCATTTGCTTAAATCTTGATTATTTTAATATCAAGATTATCTTTCTTTCTTGATCATTCAAATGAAGCACCCTTCTCATTCCATTTGCTTTACTTGATGCCAAGAAACATGAGAGATCCTCTAGAGGGTATATTTTACATGTTGGACCCTAGGTTTTGGGTAAATTGCACTTTACGCCAAAACTAGGTTTTAAAGCACAAGAATTGCTCTACAAGCTATATCTTGGTGCTCAAGCTTGTGGAAGCCATACCACAACATCTTATTCATTCTTATGATGTCTCATTATCAGAGGAACATCTTAACATGTGCAATTTGCAAGTTAATCCCTCTAATTGGGTAATTTGCACTTTAGTCCAAAATTAACAAAACAATGTTGCAACATTATTCAAAAAGGACTGAAATAGAAATATAGGTTCCTCAAAAGCCTTAATTACATTTCAAAGGATAAAATCAAGCATCTAATTACTTAATTAAGAAAAACACCTAGGGTTAGTACATAACCCAGGTCAGGGATGTTACAAATTATCCACCCCTTACAAGGATTTTGTCCCCGAAATCAACAAAACATATTAAGAGAAAAGAGCAGGGTATTTCCTTCACATCTCTTCCTCTAGTTCCCACGTGGCTTCTTCAATACCATGATGATTCCAGAGGACTTTCACAAGACTTATATCTTTCTTTTTTAGCTTTTTAATTCTCTTGTCAAGGATTGACACATGTCCTTCCTCATAAGATACATCATCATTCAATTCCACTTTCATAGGTTGCAGAACTGATTCTGTATCAGGGTGACATTTCCTAAGCATGGAAATGTGGAACACAGGGTGTAACCTTTGTATCTCTAGTGGTAACTCTAGCTTATAAGCTACCTTCCCAGTCTGTTCAATGATTGGATAAGGCCCCATAAACCTAGGAGCTAACTTTCCTTTCCTCCCAAATCTAAGAACTCCCTTCCAAGGTGAGACCTTGAGATACACTCTGTCTCCAACCTGGAATTCTAAAGGTCTACGATGCTTGTCAACGTAAGATTTCTGCCTATCCTGTGCAGTCTTTATCTGTTGTTGTATTGTTTTAATCTTCTCGATGGTCTGCTGCACAAGATCAGGACCTAAAAGTTGATATTCACCAGTTTCATACCAACATAGGGGTGATCTACAACGTCTACCATACAAAGCTTCATAAGGTGCCATGTCAATGCTATGTTGATAGATGTTATTATAGGAAAACTCTATCAAGCTCAGGTGCAGATCCCAACTCCCTATAAACTGAAGAACACATGCTCTAAGCGAGTCCTCCAAAGTCTGTATAGTCCTTTCTGACTGTCCATCTGTTTGAGGATGAAAGGCTATGCTAAACCTTAACTGTATGCCTAAAGCTTTATGAAGTTGCTCCCAAAAATGACTCATAAACTGGGGACCTCTATCAGAAACAATGGTAACTAGGACCCCATGTAGCCGTACTATCTCATCAACATATAACTGTGCTAACTTCTTAGCAGAATAGGTTATTTTGATAGGTAAGAAATGTGTTGTCTTTTTCAACCTATCAACTATTACCCAGATGGAATCATGTCCTTTGTCTATCCTAGGTAGACCAACCACAAAGTCCATGGTTACATGATCTCACTTCCATTGTGGTATGGGAAAAGGTCGCATTGTCCCTACAGGCTTCTGGTGTTCAGCTTTAACTTGCTGACACACAGGGCACCGCACAATGAACTCAGCGACATCTTTCTTCAAACCAGGCCACCAATACATATCTTTCAAGTTTTGATACATCTTGGTGCTCCCTGGATGCATAACATACATTGAAGAATGAGCTTCTTCCAGGACTAACTTTCTCAAGTTATCCACATCAGGCACTATCATCCTACCATGATAACAAGCTACTTGATCATCTGAGTCATGGAAACCATCTCGTTTCTCACTACCATACTCTGATCTAATATGTTGAACTGCAACATCAACTTGTTGTGCCTCCTTGATATGCTATCTCAGAGTAGGTTTTCTATGCATCTCAGCTAACAACCCAGCTAACAATGATACTTTTAACTGTACATTATCTTGCCTTAAGGAGATAAACATATCTCTCCTTGAGCACACTAAGGAATTCAGTTGTGCTCTATCTAAAGTTGGTGTTGTTGATTTCCTACTCAAAGCATCATCAACCATATTGGCCTTCCCTGGATGATAATCAATCGTACAATCGTACTCCTTGATTAACTCCATCCATTGGTGTTGCCTCATGTTAATCTCATGCTGAGAAAAGATATACTTAAGGTTCTTATGGTCTGTGAAAATCTAGAATCTCTCTCCATAAAGATAATGTCTCCAGATCTTCAAGGCATGAACTACAACAGCTAGCTCTAGATCGTGTGTCGGATAATTCTCCTTGTGTTTCTTAAGCTGTCGGGAAGCAAAAGAAATCACTTGTTTATCCTGCATCAACACACATCCAAGTCCATTCTTAGAAGCATCACAAAAAACTATATATCCTTTCCCTTGTTCGGGTAACACAAGCATAGGTGCACTTGTCAACCTTTCCTTCAACAACTAAAACGATTGTTTACACTTATCACTCCAAACAAAAGGAACATCCTTCCTGGGCAACTTAGTCAAGGGTAAAGCTATAGAACTAAAGTTCTTAATGAACCTTCAATAATAGCCTGCCAACCCTAAGAAACTACAGATCTCTGTCAGTGTCTTCGGCTGCTCCCATAGAAGAACAGATTCTACCTTTTTAGGGTCAACACGAATACCTGAGGCAGATATTACGTGTCCAAGGAAAGATACTTCTGGTAACAAGAACTCACACTTGCTAAACTTAGCATATAACTTATGTTCTCTTAACAAAGTTAGAGTCTGACAAAGATGTTGCTCATGTTGTTGAGCATCTCTACTGTAGATCAGAATGTCATCTATGAAGACAACAACACATTGATTGAGAAAAGGTCGGAAGATTCTATTCATGAGTTCCATAAATGCAGCTGGTGCATTTGTTAGTCCAAGCGACATAACCGTGAACTCATAATGACCATACCTTGTCCTAAAGGCAGACTTAGGTATGTCACCATACTTAATACGTAGTTGATGATATCCTGACCTCAAATCTATCTTTGAGAAGAATGTTGCACCACACAACTGGTCAAAGAGATCATCAATCCTCGGCAAAGGATACTTATTCTTTATTGTTACTTTATTGAACTGTTTATAATCAATGCATAACCACATTGAACCGTCTTTCTTCTTAACAAAGAGGACCGAAGCACCCCAAGGTGAAGTACTCGGTCGGATGAAACCCTTCTCGAGCAATTCTTGTAGCTATTTCTTGAGTTCTGCCATCTCAGCAGGCGCCATCCTATATGGTGTTTGTGTTATAGGCTGCGTGTCTGGGATTAAATTGATCTCAAAATCAATCTCCCGAGGTGGTGGCACACTTGGAAGTTCTTCAGGAAATACATCTTCAAATTCCCTGACTACAAGAACTTCGGCAGGGTTAGGACTATCCATGGTAGTATCTATCACATGGGCCAAGAATGCATAACATCCTTGCCTCATCAGCTTCTCAGCAACCATAGATGACACAAGATAGGTGGGTAGAATCTTTCTTTCTCCTTGAAAGATCCATGTGTCACTATCATCAGTGAAAACAACTTGCTTGGACTCACAATCTAAGACAACCTTATACCTTTCTAAGGTATCCATCCCAAGGATTACATCGAATCCATGCATCTCAAGTGGTATAAGATCCACTTGAATGTGATGTTCAGAAAAGAAGAGGATGCAGGGAGAACATACCTCCTGCAACACAGCAGATCCCATCAATGGAGTTTCTAGCAACAAACTATCTGCCCTATGACTTATAGTCAAGTTGCAGTCAAGAATCACTCTTCGAGTGATAAAGGAGTGTGTAGCATCTGGATCAATTAAAACAGATACAACGCAAGATGTAGACATATCAGAATATAACAATTCCATCTGACCTGCCACAACCTGAGGGTTGATGACTGCATCAGGTGGATTCATCGCATAGAATCTTGCCGTCGCCTGTGGTTGATTCGGTGCTCGATGACTAGGTGCCGACGATCTAGCTTGGGACACTTGTCCACGTCCTCTAGCACTTCCTGGAAACTATCGCCTTTGGGATCCTTGCTGACTCTGCCTTTGAGGTTGAGTTACACTCACTTATCTGGCTCTGCAATCTTTCATCAGATGTCCCATCTTTCCACATATGTAACAACTTCTGTTCAGTTGTTGTGGTCTGGCGAGCTCCTTCTAGCGGTAAATTTCATCCTCTACCCCTATTTGATGTCCACTGCGTCTAGGTATTGAATCTAGGTGGTGGTGTAGGTACAGAAAACCTAGGTTTCTTGAAATATTTGGATGAGGATCCTTGGCACTGGGGATGCATCCTCTTGTTCTTGGCCTATCTCTTTTCTGCCACAAACCTCTCTACCCTTCTGCCAGACTCCACAAAGGTAGCAAACCTTTCCATGTTCTCCAGAGCAGACACAGGAGTAGTCAACTCAGCATTTAACCCTTTCTCAAAACGCCTAATCCTTTCTTCATCTATGGTCGCCATGTGCAGACAGAACCGCAAAAGCTCCATGAACTTAGCCTCATACTCGCTAATGTTCATTTGACCTTGTCTTAACCTCTCAAACTGAGAGATTTTCTCATCCAGAAATGTCTTAGGGAAATATCTGTTGATAAATTCCCGTCAAAAAACTTCCCATGCAATCTCCCCACCTAGCCTCTTCTATTCTTCCATGGTCCACCAATGACCAACATTCCCCTTGAGAAGATACACAACATGTCTAACCTTCTCAACTTCTGGGATGTTCAGGATTCTAAAGTCCTTCTCTAGTTCAGTTAACCACAAGTCAGCATCTGCTGGATCAGCTATTCCAACATACTCTGTGGCTCCAACCCGGAGTAGTCGTTCAAACGTCTTTCCGTCTCCTTGTCCTTCAGGATGGGTAGGTGCCCTAGGTGCAGGTATAGGCATCCTATCATTCATATGTGTCATGGTGGTCATAAACTGCCCAAACATGGCTTGGACGGCTGGGTTCCCCATGTTAGTTGGATTGAACTGGGGTGGTTCAGGCACAGGTTCTTCTCTTTCTGGGTCTCTTGCACCTCCTCTAGGTGCAGCAACACTACTCTCAGCAACGTGTTCCTCGTGTGACCCAGATATCTTTAGTTTTATCTTCTCCTCCTAAATGAGCAGAAGACACTATCAGATATACTGGAAGACACTAGAACAACTCTACAACCTAAGTCTTATGTCTCTGTAGACTCAGCGAACCTAGAGCTCTGATACCACTAAATTGTGACGATCGACTCGTAAAAACAAGATTAATTAATTTAAACTAATGCGAAAGCGTTTCGTTAGCAGTGAAATTACTAAAAATCACTAACAATTAAAAAAAATTGTAAAGAGATCTACAAATGATAAAACTCTTTCATAAGGAAACATGATAAGTTATTTATAAATTGATCCATCATTACATCTCTGTAATATCACATTTCGAGAGTCACAAACATCAACTGCTCTGTTAAACTACACATGAGCAGATACAAAAATCTCGAGGTTTTACGCCAAAAATATCAAATCTACTTTAAACATCTACTGCCTCCTAGGACCTGAGAGTACAGAGACGACACATAGGACATTCTATCTACAAGACTTGACAGACATTGTCTCCACCTGAGGATCACTGTTGTCCCTGATGTTGCTGTTGCGGTTGTTGCTGCTCACCCACTGATGGGTTCCTTCGTCCTCGGCGTCTACCTAAAAAGTCGAATCCCATGGGGGTGAGACAATTGAATAATTGTCCCAGTGAGAGTTATAACTCTCCGCCAGAAGCATTGTTATTGCAATAATGGAATAAAATTGAGTAGTAAAACTATAATTATTCAATAGCAGGTAAAACATTGCATAAGCTAAGTAGAACAATATTTCATAAGCAATCATTTCAATTATAACTTGATTGAATGACAAGACATATATCAATAAGGAATATGAAGAACATGTATACTAGTTATTCAACTAGAAAACTATAAACAATGTATCATCAATCATTGTTTCTCGTAGTTCAACCTAAGCAATTAAGCTATACGACTGATTACATTTTTCAAACATATTTATGCCCTGAGGAGATGAGTTACACCTCTCATACTCCAACCGACCATTACGAAATCGCAATCGGTACCATACATAGGTCATCAGAAGATCCAGATTCCTATGACCTCATCTTCCTCAGTCAGTATGAGGAACAACATGCAGGACATCTTATGTCTCTGCCATAATAGCTTTCCAGGGTATTCTGGCAACTTCGCTATTAGAGTTACAGTGGCATGCTGTACTCTCTTCGCCATCGAGGGATTTCTCATTTATCTCTCTTCGATGTGGCATTAACAACATCATCGGGAGATTAGTGATACATCATCCCGGCATAAATATATAATGAAGGATTGAGAGATTAAATGTACATCTGACATCAATTCCCACATTAGGATGTAAGTATATTTGCATCCATAACCCCCACATACTCAAAAGTATGCTCTCCAGGAGTTCCCTTAGGAAAACATGTTTCACCATCATTTAACTTCTAACAATGATGGATCTATGGTCAGGGCTCTACATGATATCATTATACTTGATTGTTTAAGTACATTATAGCATTCTTTTAGCATCAGGCATGTTTTCAAACATAAACCATTAAAACAATTGCTATAAAGAAAGAGTACTAATTGTATCAAGTTCATTTCACATCCAGTTATCATTGGGATATCAATCCCTAACCATCTCATCATTATGATTCAGGAATATGGGTGTTCAAACCCTTAGATCATCAAAACACTTGTTACTATGTAATATATTGCCATCAAGTCATTTAACAACATGAACATGATTATAGCAATGCAGATATTTCTCCTGGCTCATACAACCTATCAATCTCTTATGTTACCTATCACTGGGCAACATCACATATCATTACTTTCAAAGCTTATAAGTGCTTTCAATGAATATGACATCATAGCTCTTACCTGGCTATGTTCACCATTTCATAAAAACCTACATCATTAATACATTTGATAATAGGAAAATTATCTCTATATCAACACATTGCAAAACAAAGATAACCTTTCAATTCAAGGATTGTACCACTATGCCCTTACTAGGATTAGGGTTTCCCTTTTATATTCAATTAGGGTTAACCAACCCCTTTAACTTAATTAGGAAAAGTGATTCCTCATTTCATAGTTCAATCATAGAGTTTCATGCTTAAAAGCATAACCCAGAATTAGAGTTTACTATTCACATCATCACATTACCCTAGATTAGGGTTTACTATTCACATTACATCACATTAAGATTGTACTATCATCATATATAAGGATTAATTCCATTAATGCCCTCAATTAGGGTTATGATTCATTAGCTGTCATAACTAGGGTTTCATGATCTCATTATCATGGATCATATCTTAATTAGGTATCCATCCATATTGGGAGTTCATTACTTGATTAATCATTCATATAATAAGTCTTCTCTCTCTTCTTTCTACCAGATGGTGTTTGCATCACCTTGATTAGGCTAAGTTAAATCAACCTTGACATCATGGTTATATCATTACTATTGTGATCATTTAAAGCTCACTTGATCATAGGGTATTGGTCACTCTATCCCATTAAGGGTACCTATATAATGATCACCACTGATCATGACATACATAATAAACCAATTACTTGGTCCCTTAATCACTTTAGGTGTTTATGAGGTTTAGGTTAATCAACCACTAAACCAACTTGATTACTAAGGCATCAAATGATCTTGACCTTTTTAGACCTCAAATGGTTTTGCACACTAAACCCCCAAACGGTCTTGGACAAACCTTGAAACCGTTTGGTGTTGAAGACCATTTGGTCCTGTTGACTTTTGAAACCATTTGGTAAAGTGCACACTCAAGACCGTTTGGTCATGAAGCTCGTTTGGTCATGAAGACCGTTTGGTCTTGTAGACCGTTTGGTCATGTTTGACTTTGAAACTGCATGGACACAATCGACCTTGAAACCACATGAGCACCAAATGGTTTGGGATCGTTTGGTCCCAAACGGTCTTGAGACCGTTTGGACTGAAACGGTCTTGAGACCGTTTGGTCCAAACCACCTCAAAACCGCATGGACCAAAAAGTGTCTCAACCACTTCAATTGAGTTAGGGTTTCCAATGTTGAACCCTTCAATCGATCATGCACTTGTTAGCCACTCATCAATTGAGTCAATTAGGTCAACCCTCTACTGATTTGACACTCAATTGACCCTCAATTGATCATCAATTAGGGCTTGGATCAATTGAATTAGGGTTTGGAATCGATCACCCTTCAACATGTTTCAACATGAGTCTAACTGATTTGAAACCATTGAACCATCATTCAATTTGGTCATGACCTGACACCAAACGGTCTTGGGATCATTTGGATGACCTCCAAATGGTCTTGAGACCGTTTTCTCAAGTCAACACCAAAAACTAACTCAACCAATTAAGGTTTGGTTCATTAGATTGATCACTAGGTCAACAATTAATTATACTTCAACTTGTTACCTTTCAATCTTCAACCACTTAACCATAGTCAACCCTAGACCTCCAAATGGTCTTGGGTGACCTCCAAACGGTCTTGGGTGATCACCAAACGGTCTTGAGACCATTTGGGTGATCCCCAAACAGTTTTGAAACCGTTTGGGCCACTCAACCCAAACTTCAACTTAATCCAATTATTGAAATCAGCAACTCACCCGATTAGGGTTTAGATGGTTGATGGGCCTCCAATTGGTGATTTACTTGGAATTACTTGATGATTATTGGTAAATGATTAGTCTACTTTATTCACAATAGACCTCCAAATGGTCAACGCCTGGTCAATGCCTCCAAATGGTCTTGGACCGTTTGCTTCCATACGTTCTTGGTTGAAACTATTTGCATTCAAACGGTTTGAAACTGTTTGCTCCCAAACTGTTTGGGAAACCGTTTGAGCAATGGGGTTAGAGACCATTTGCTAAAGTAACTTTTTTTGGATAAACATTGGAATTAACGTCATCATCTTCTACCTCAAGAACAGGGGTTGTTCTTCATGGAAATACAAGCAAGAACACACAAAGGTGTCTAAAGAAGAAGTATAAGCAACGATTCTAAGAAAGAAGGATGCAAAAGCAAAGCTTAAGGGTTAAAGTTATAAAACCCAACTTTAGATCTGATCTAGAGCTCCAAGATTCGTAGATTTAATGGTGGATGAAGCTCCAGTGGTTGTCCAAGGTCCGTTCTTCAAGTTTTGGATGGAGAAGATGGCTAGAAAGAAGAATTGTGTGAAAAACATCAATAAACCAACCTTGTTTTAGGGTTCCCACCATGAATTCGAGGTAGATGATGACCCATACTTACCAAACCAGCTTGTTAATTCTCCTTCTGCTCCAGAGCTATCCTTCAGTCGGCCAAGGCAAGAAGATATGGAAGGAAACTAAGGGAAACGATCATTTTCTTTGTTGTTAAGGATGCCTTATATATTTATGGGTATTTTCAAGGAAAGTGAAAAGAAGAGGATTATCTCCTTTTATTTCCCAAATAAAACCACTAAATCTTCCTCCATTATTTGGACACGTTTCCACCTTCTATACACATGCAAAACTCCTCTGTTTATCCAAGTTTGAAAGGAACACATCATAATAAGTTGTATATATACAAAAGGGCCATTTGCTTAAATCTTGATTATTTTAATATCAAGATTATCTTTCTTTCTTGATCATTCAAATGAGGCACCCTTCTCATTCTCTTTTCTTTACTTGATGCCAAGAAACATGAGAGATCCTCTAGAGGGTATATTTTACATGTTGCACCCTAGGTTTTGGGTAAATTGCACTTTACACCAAAACTAGGTTTTAAAGCACAAGAATTGCTCTACAAGCTATATCTTGGTGCTCAAGCTTGTAGAAGCCATACCACAACATCTTATTCATTCTTATGATGTCTCGTTATCATAGGAACATCTTAACATGTGCAATTTGCAAGTTAACCCCTCTAATTGGGTAATTTGCACTTTAGTCCAAAATTAATAAAATAATGTTGCAACATTATTCAAAAAGGACTGAAATAGAAATATAGGTTCCTCAAAAGCCTTAATTACATTTCAAAGGATAAACTCAAGAATCTAATCACTTAATTAAGCAAAACACCTAGGGTTAGTACATAACCCAGGTCAGGGATGTTACATGAGTATACCTCAAATTTGTTTTTGGAATTTTTTTAATTAAATGGTATAATTCATGAGGTTACTGCTCCATATTAACCACAATCTAATGGGATAGCTGAATGTAAAAACTAAACCCTTATAGATATGGTAAATTATTTACTCAAAACCTCATATCTACCCAACTTCATGTGGGGGGAAAGCTTTGAATACGACTTTCCATATTCTGAATTGAGTTCCCCACAAACATGTAGAGAGTATCTGTTTGAGTTATGGAGAGGAAGAAAATTGAGTCTCAAATACCTTCGAGTGTGGGGGTGCCTTACTAAGGTACTTGTCCTTGAACACAAAAGAAGAAATTGGAACTGAAAACGGTTGATGCCATATTCTTGGGGGATGTAGCAACAAGTTATGCATATAGATTCTTGATTGTAAAATCTGATATCTCAGGCATTGAGGTCAATACAATTGTGGAATTATGTGATGCTACATTCTTTGAGGATGTTTTTCCCATGAAATATGGTGTGCCTAATGAAGTATCTCAAGAGGATTCATTCACCACAAGTTCCATTCCCACGCATGTAAAAAGGATGACAAATGTGGGGAGCGAATCAGAACAAGCTATTTCTGAATCTGATGATTCTGAAGAAATAGTTGAACCAAGGAGAAGTAAATGGTCTAGGACATTCAAGGACTTTGGAAGTGAGTTTCTCACTTACAATGTTGAGGATGATCTTGTAACTTTTAAACAGGCTATGGAATCTCCAGTAGCTAAGTTTTGGAAAGAAGTCGTTAATGATGAAATCCAATCAATTCTCTAGAATGGAACTTGGGAATTGGTGGATTTGCCTCCTAGTTGTTCTATAGTTGGTTGCAAATGGATATTTAAGAAGAAACTTAATGCAGATGGGACAATCAATAAGTATAAGGCTAGGTTAGTTGCCAAGAGTTACACACAGAGGGAAGGAATATATTATGTTGATACCTATTCACCTATTTCCCGTATGACCACAATCTGAGTGCTTATAGCATTAGCTTCCATTTATAATCTATGTATCCATCAGATGGATGTAAAGACTACGTTCTTACACGGTGATCTTTAGGAAGATATATATATGGAACAACCTGAGGGATTTGTGGGTCATGGGAATGAGTCCAAAGTGTGTAAACTTGTTAAGTCGTTATATGGCTTGAAACAAGCCCCTACGTAATGGCATGAGAAGTTTGATTCTGTGATGTCATCATTTGGCTTTGTTTCTAATGAATTTGATAGATGTCTCTACTATAAAATCGTCAATGATGGATTCATTTTATTATGCTTATATGTCGATGATATCCTTCTTTTTGGTTTTGATATGAAAGTAGTAAATGAGACAAAGACATTCTTGTGCAGCAAGTTTGAGATGAAAGATAAGGGTATCGTTGATGTGATTTTAGGACTTAAAATCATAAGGTCTACTAATGATATAACTCTCTCTCAGTCTCACTATGTTGAGAAGATACTGGAGAGGTTTGAGTACACATCTCATAAACTTGTTAAGACTCCATATGATTCATCCAAGGCCTTATTCAAGAATGAGAATGGGGTTCCAGTGTCTCAATTACGATACTCTCATATTATCAAAAGTTTGATGTATCTTATGAACTACACATGTCCAGACATTACGTTTGCCATGATTAAGTTAAGTAGATACACCAGTTGTCCCAATAAGACCCATTGGAAAGCTCTTGACAGAGTTTTGAGGTATATCAAGGGAACTTGTTCCCTTGGGCTGCATTACGATAAATATCCTTCTGTAGTCGAAGGATATAATGATGCAAGATGGATTGCCATCAACTATGGGAGTAATGGTGTCTCAAGATATGTATTCATGTTGAGAGGATGAGCTGTTTCTTGGAGGTATAAGAACAGACCATATTGTCTCGGTCTACTTTTGAGGCATAGTTGTGTACCTTAGATGAAACTGGATTGGAAGCTAAATGTCTATATGGACTTATATCTAGTTTACCTATGGTAAGAAGTCACTTCCTGCAATTTCAATTCACTGTGACAGCAGTACAACCATTGCCAAGATAAAGAGTCACAAGTACAATAAAAAATAGTGTAGATACATCCAAGTCAGACTCAAATCTGTAAGGGAGTTAGTGTCTAATGGGGTCGTGGTTGTAGACTATGTCAGTATCAAAGAAAATATAGTTGATCCTTTCACTAAAGGACTTACCCTAGCTTTAGTGGAAAAATTCAGGTTGGGGATGGGACTGAAACCCCTCATTATTCGCAGGAAGTAACAACCCAACCCAATAGAGTGGAAATCCCACAAATTGAGTTCAATGTGGTAATAACAAGTTGTCAGGTGAATTGGATGACATTATGTATTTACTTTTATGCTTCATGCTTCTGTGTTCCTATCCCCTGGGAAAATTGTCAATTTCATGACTATAAGTTAGTAAGATATAGTCTCTAAATGGTGTCAAGTCTTAGGATAGGATGTTAGCAGTACATCCTTGGAGACTCCAACTAAATAATTGATGTTGTGTAGGCCGCAACAGGAGAATTGGGTTGTTCTCTGTTATCAATCATGACATAAAAATTTTGTATGCATGACCTTAATGCATTGTTTTCTTTTCTACCATGTCTTTATTGTGTTGTTACTAACCTATACTCTTGTACCCAAGGTTCAAGTTCAATACTTTTGTTCACCTAGTTCCAGCGGGGGTTACAGTTGGATAACTCAGGTAGATTCAAACCAAAAGGTATATGCTGAAAGCATAATATGGAGGATTGAATGGTAGAGCACACTACACATTGGACTTTGTGGGGGATTGTTAGATATATGGCTGTTATAGCCATGTATATAGCATGGGTTAAGCCCAATGTAGTGCAGCTAGTACATGTGAGAAAAATAGTTTTATCTCTAGTGCAAATGGCAAAAAAGTTTTATCCCATATTGCTCACTCCTAGAACTTTTGTGGTCCTTATATGTAGGATCACATGGTGCACTAGTGTCCAAGGGGTCCTAGGATGAGGGTATGTTCACCTCCTTGGTGGGGAGGGGGGGTGGTGACCACAACACACAAGCACGCATGTGCGCGTGCCACACCACACCTTGCCTCGTGGGGCCGGGTCGGGCATGGGCTCGGGCTTGTGGATTGTGGATTGTGGAGAATGTCTTCTATCTTCTTTTTGCACTAGGATACAACTACGTAATTAATTCTTCATTTAATAATTGTTTCTTTCCTATTCAGATTTATTAATCCTAACTAGAAAGTATTTCTTCTGCGGAATTTTTCACAATGTGTACAAGAGCAACTGAGTGGTCGCGTCTTAATAAGAATATGATTGTTGGGGTGTGTAAGTCTATAAATAGGCTTCTGGTTATTAGGGTTAAACACATCTTTTGAACACATAACCATCAGCCATTGGAGCATGTTTGCAAACCCTAAAGTCGGAGTCTCTCTCTGCCGTCATCACTTCCATGGTGCTACGTGGAGACCCTCTCCTGGACGTAGCATGTTCATCTCCTTTCCTTTCAAGGTACAACCTGTCAGGTGGTGGTTCTTGCAGTTGTTGAGCTACACTGGTGGTGTGCTGCTTCATCATCAACATGAACGTGACGTTCTTCTTCAGGTTCATACCAGGTCGATTGGGAGAACGATGCCTATATAGTTAAACATATAGCCATTTGGGTCAGATTTAGGCTGTTCTACTAAGAAGTATGGGTCATTTTACCAGTCAACTATCATGTTATACTGCTAGTTCCTTATGATCATTACATATATAAAGTTAAGAATCATAAAACAACTATACAAGGAAATCATAAAACAAAGTCTACATAATATGATGAAACTAAAATTTAAAAGATAGAGAGACAAATGGTATTTAACATATTAGTGGTGATAGCCTATGTTTGCAAGGACTTTTCATATGTGAGTTTTTTCTGGAAATTTAAGAAAAAGAGAAAGAAATTTTGTATGTTTTCACTATAACTATCCATATGACCTTTGATATCAATGCATGCCATTTAAATTCAACCGAGAAGTCAAGTTTCCAACACTATGTTGTTCGTCATTTTGTTCATCAGATTTTTGTAGAAAAAACATGCTTGCTCCCTTGAAACACTTAAGATTCTCTTAAGAAAAGATGGAGAAATGATTTATTTATCAACATTTCCTTCTTTATAAGAATTATAATACCTTCACGTGTTATAAAAATATGGAGGAAGTCGAAGATGAAAAAGGAAAATAGATCAGGGGTGGGTCTATGCTCCTTATACAAGTATCTCATTTATAAGAGTACCAATGTCAGTACCCTTTTTTCTATACCTCGATGTGATTCTCTTCCATCAAATGTTCTATGACTTTGATACCCCTCCACCATATTATTTCTTTGATAACCTTTTGTCCAAATACTTTTTATTTTTTCCAAATATACATGTTTATCAACACTTCTTCATTAATTGTAATTTGTTAGAGACTTATGTGTCCTGAAAACACTTCAAAGAAACCAAGGAAGAAGGAAAATAGATGATGAGTCTATTCTCATCATTGAAGCATTACATCTAGAAGGGAACAATGTTGTTGTTTTGTTTCATGTGGATCATGGTGGTTCTCTTCCGCCATGTTGTTGCTTCTAGACTTTCTTTTACTGTGTTTCATTTTCCTAAGAAAATATACATGAAGTTTTAATTTTTCCTCAATACTTCTATATTAGTGATTCTTTTGTGGCACTCACATGTTGTAAAGAATTATGAGGGAACATAGGAGGACATAGAGGATGAATTTGTGCATATCACAAAATAGTACATTTGGAAGGGGCCAATGTTGTTGTTGTTGTTGTGCGTGTGCCTCATGGTGTTTCCCTTGCATCTCGTTGTTCCTTCTTTGACCATTTCTTACTAGTTTTTGCATTTTTCTCACCACTTCTTCTTGAAAGTTTTGTTTTCTTCCTTAATACTTTTTCAATAATAAATATTTCTTAGATGCGAACATCAAGTGGAAATATGAAGAGAAAATGGTGAATGAGGTATTAGTGCTCATCAAGCAAGTAATGTTGATAATAAAAATTGAAATAAAAGTAGGTATTTAAATATTTTAAGTAAATAATAAACATAAAAAATGAGACAAAATGACATAATTATGTCACTACATATTTAAGTATGTTTGGGAAAGATAGTGTGGGGTAGTTTGTTATATTGAAGTCCAAACTTACTTTTTTATGAGAAGAAAAAATCTAGTAATTTGTGGTGAAAATATGTTTTCATTTAATTGAATTCGTCAATAGATGACATCATTTTGTGAACATTAGTTATGTTTTTTGTTTTGTGAATTTTTAATGCAAAAATTTAGGGTAAGGCATAGACTCCTATGGAACCAACATTTATTATGTTGGTTTGGAAGGATACAAGAGAAATATTAATATGTTAGCAAAAGAGAGAAATAAAAGAAATATGATTGTTAAGATATTTGATGGGGATATTTGTTTAGTTAGTGTTTAATTAAAGAATAGAATATGCAAACGGGAACACAATCAAGATCAATTTTAAGAAATTCATGAAAAAAATGAGTGTTCCGTTTATTGTGTGGGAATTTACTTATAAATGTGAATTGACATGATAGTTTAATTTTAGAAACTTACATAAACATGACATAAATTGTGTCTCAATTATATGAACAAATCATTTATTATGATGGAAATAATTATAATAATTTATTGTTTTACTATATTGTTGTTTGTTATTTCACCAAATTTTCATTGTATTCATGATGAAAAAAATTTCAGATGATTAAGTTGTTCTTTACATTAATGAAGAGTTCTTATGTAAAAATACCATCAAGGAAAAAAGTAGGCCTGGTTAGGAAATCAAACTTGACCATCAGACCAAATCTAACTTGACTGAACCACCCAATTAACTATGGTCTAGATGGGTACAATAGTCAAGTTTGGTTTACAAATTCTTCAGACCATCATTGAGTGTTCTGATCATGTTTTGAGCAACTAGTTAACTGCTCAGACCGAACTTAACCATCTTTATGCATGTGTAACTGTTTGTGTATATATAAACACATACACATATGTGTATGTATTGGAATAAGGTAAGTATATTCTGATGTTCTCCCTAAAAATATAGGAGGTCGACATTACATGTAGGCCCAATGCCATACACCCAAAGCAAAGCTACAACTCACTCAGCTAGCTAATATGTAATCTACGTCTAACACATTTACATATTTTTACAGCAATTCTTATGGCTTTCGTGGAATTTCCTTGGTATCTTCTAGCATTCCTCTCTTCCCAAATATGGTAGCATAAGCCAGAAAACAAGATATTCTTCTTTTCATAACCGCCGAACCTAGCAAGCATTCTTTTCGGAGCAACAGAAAGTTGAATCTGTAATCTGAATTCTCTGCATAGATATGCCCAATTCTCCTTTGTGAAGTTGCATTCTCCCACAAGGTGGTTTTGGATTTCTTGTTTTTCCCCACATAGTAAGAAAACAATAGAGATATCATAATTCCATCTCTTTATTCTATCCAGAGTAGCAAGAACATTATGCAGAAATTTATAAATGCACATGCTCCATTTCAGCACATACCTATCAGTCCATATTTGATTGCCCAATAGGTCCTTTGTGCCCCTTGTCTGGGTCACCTCCCATATGCATATCTTCTTGTCTTTAAGCTGCCATCACCCAAAATCATTAGTGACAAACAAGTGTTTGATTTGTGGCCATGTTTCCCTCATAACATTGATGATCCTTGAATATCCTTCTCTTGTTTTTGGCATAAAATCCAACCCTCTTGGATATTTGTATCTCATCCACTTTCCACAAGTAGACATGCCTTTTTGAAAAGTAATGATCCTTCTCATGTTTCCCATCTAGCGATGTCTCTAGGGGTCTTTAGATTCATCCCTCCTTCATCTGTAGGAAAAGCCAATCTGGAATACTTCATATGATGATATTCACTTCCCCACAAAAAATTAACCATCTTCATTTCAATTCTATCCAGAACGGATCTAGGAATTTCACATTGCCATACCTAGAAAATGAGAAGTCCCTCTATGGCAGCTTTTTTCAAAATCCTACGTCTTGTCATGGATGTCTTTTGTGTTGGCCATCTGTAAATCATTTCCTCCACTTTATCAATGCACTCGGTAAAGTCTTTGACGTGAAGGTTGCCACCTGCGAGAGGAAATCCCAGATAATTTGTTGGGAATTCACCCCTCTCCACTTCCATAACATGAGTAAGTCTATTCTCCATCTGGTAGCATTTCTTAGATAGGAAGATATGAGTTTCGCTTGCATTAACACACAGCTCTGTTTGCTTCCCAAACTTCTCCAAAAGACTTTTAAGATTTTCCAGATATTGTTGTTTGGCTTCTAAAAAACTAGAACATTAACCGCAAAGATCAAATGCATCATTACCTTCGTTCTGTGGACTGTATAAGGCTTTATTTCCTTCTGTTCTTCTGCTTGTTGCATCTTCCTTGTGAAATACTCCATGACAATCACAAAAAGAAGAGGAGATAAGGGGTCGCCTTGGCGTAGCCTGTTATCCCCTCTAAAAAGACCTGCAGACGTGCCATTAACCATGATGGATTAGCTAGTAGTCCCAACACATTGATTCATCTAGTCAATCCATTGTTCATTGAATCCCATCTGTTGCATGATCCACCATAATTTCTCCCATCTCACACTTTCATAAGCTTTGGAAACATCTAGTTTTAGGCAGGCTTTCCTACTTCCCCTCATGACATTATAGTCCAAAAGAAATTCTCCAGCCTGAAGTGAAAAACTACTGGAGGGGGGTGAATAGGGTTTTATGGAGATTTTAAAAATAATTCAACCAAAACAAGCTACCACAAAGATATTGGACAAGGGGACAAGGATTTAGAGTGGTTCCAACATTAGAAAATACTAAGGCAGTCAATCCACTACCCGGTTGCTTACCCAACTGGGATTTTAAAAGTACTTAAATTTTATTACCTCGCAAGGATGTTACATAAAATTACAAATACTTTCACCAAACCATTTGGACAACCTTCACCTAGAAGTAGCCTCACCAATCTCGAAGCAGCCTTCCTTGAAGTAACATCAAGCTCCCCCTTGAAGTAGCCTTCCTCTTGAAGTAGCTTCCCGTTGAGACAACCTTCTTGAAGTAGTCCAAAGTCCACCTTCTCCACCGAGAAGACCCTTCTCCACCTGAGAAGTCAAACCCTCTCCAATCCGCAGCCTCCAACCCTAGGAGTAGCAAGGAGAGTACAAACAATATAAAAGAATAAGAGGAAAAATAGAAATTACAATACCGTTGTAGCACAAGGCTTTATTCCTATATCAAGCATTTTGATCTCCTAACCAATGTATATGAAAGTGTAAGTGTTGTGGGTAGGAGATGCTAGACTATAGGACATGAAATTAGAGCAATGGGAATGAGTAGTAAATGTTGGAGTTGCTCAATTGCTCACAAGAAAGATTGTCAATTGCAAGTAATATACTCAAGTGTTGCACAAGTGTATCTTGGGTTGCCTAAGGCTTGTCCTATTTATAAGAATGGCCTATGAATGCTTAAGGACGTTCTCAACACTTTCTAGGGGGTTCTAAGTGCTTAAATAGCCGTTAGGTATCCATTAGTTGCTTTAATAACAACTAGTTAATTAACTTTGAAAAGTGCAGACAGAACTCTTCTCGGTCGAAGAATTATCGACCGAGAGTCTTTCTCGGTCGAGGACTTGTCGACTGAGGGACTGTCTGGATCAAGTGTATATAATGTTCTAATTCAACTCCCAACTACCTTGTTTGTTGTGTCTAATGGCTACCTGGGTCATTCTCGGTCGAGGAATTGGTCGACCGAGATTGTCTCGGTCGAGAAGTTTGTCGACTGAGAATGACTCTGTTTCAATATTTTGAACTATGTACTAAATGTGTGTATGAGTGTGAAGTTGTGACACTATTGTAGGGGATGACCTATCAAAGTGTTGTGATTGGCTAGGGAAGATCTAAACGCTTGATTTACATGATATCTAAGTACTTGTACATTATATACTTGTACAAGTTTTTACATTTGATTACAATCATGAAATTAAAGCATTTTGAAGCATATAGATCTTCCAAAGGTTTTGTCATCCACCTTGTTCCTGCAACACTCAAGTAGCACGTTAGATCCACAAGAATGAAATGTTTGTCATCTTCAAAACAAAGAGATTAAAATAATGTCCAATTTAGCCAACAATCTCCCCCTTTTTGAAGACGACAAACATTTCCAAAATATAAAATAAGTAAATGTAAATCATATGAGTTTCATACCTAAAGTTTACCTTTTGTAGCCATTCTCTTATTTGCAAGTGTGTGCTTGCCGAAAGATTATGAAGCTCATTGTATTTTATATTTTTATATTATTTCTCCCCCTTTGTCATTTCAAAAAGATAACCAAGATAATTATTAAGTATGGCTTTTATTATTTCCCTTAATTTAATAATTAGATGCTCCCCCTTAACAAGATATTCAGCTTTAAAAGTAGGGATGCAAACCTCTTATTGTCAAATTTAGCCACAACTTATTTCTCAAACATTTGCAAAGGATGTTAAGACTTGAAATGATATGAGATTCTTTTAGATTCATGGCATGTGTTTTTATTTCTCATCCATTTTACAAGGGATGTTAAGCCCTAAAAATGATATGAGAATCCTGAATGTATCTCTAACCAAATACACGGGATGTTAAGCCCGAATTTGTTTAGAGAATTCCATTATATTCATACATATTGTAGGCTCCATAATTACTTTAAAGATACTAAGGTCATAACTAGCCTCAAATTTTCTTTATGATGTTTACAAAGTTTTGTAAGCTCCTTCTTAATCTTATAGTCAAGATAGTTTTTGTGAGCTCCCCCTTAATCTTATAATCAAGATAATTTAAGGATTCTAAGGTCACAATAAGTATTTAGATCATAATAAGTTAACCTTTTATGAGAGTTATGCACTAAAATTTTGTTTTCAATATACTAAGATAAGTGCAAGGAAATGATTTACAATTAAGCATTTTGTCAAGCTTATTTTAGGTCAACCTTGACTTCAACCATAACGCCCCTTGGTAAAACTTAGTTTCTGCAGATTTCCACTTTAAGCATATTCAATGATCTACTTGATTGAATATTATTTTCATAAGCTAATATCATGATCTTTGTGTCATAGATTTCTTAAGCACAAGATAATCATTTAAGATGCATTTGTGCCATAGATTTCTATGGCATTTTCATCATCTTTATATGAGCAGAATCACAATGATCATTTTGAAAACAATATCCATTCACGGTTTGTATATAGATCAAAGATTATTTTAGACAAACCAAGTAAAGAATGGAAAACAGTAAGAGCATATCCATAATACAATGATTATGACTATTTAAAAACAAATTTCAAGGGACATGGTTTATACATATAGACCAAGGAATACTTAGGACAAACCATGTGGATTAAAATAGTAATTAACTCACCATGTTTTATAACAAGTTTAATCAAAGTATATTGGTAAGTCATAATGCAAGCTTATCAAAATGTTTAACAATTTGTCTCCAAGATTCTTTCTTGATTTGCAAATTAAATCAATCATTTATAGCAAATTGATAGCAGACTGGATCAACTAAATAGGTTCAACAGAACTTGATTCGGTCGAACTATTCTTCGATTGAATTTTATCTCGGTTGAAGTTTTTCTCGACTGAGTATGTTGTTGTTTGTACAAGTTTTATCAGATTGTTGTAGGCTTAAAAATAGTAACCTGCTCAATCAACTAATTCTCGAATGACATTGTGCTCGGTCAAACATTTTCTCGACCAAGAATGTTTCTGTATTGTTTTTCAGTAATTATTTGCAAGCAAGGTACTAGAATATGAAAGTTAAAGCTCAATTTTGTTGAGATATGACATTTGTATATCAAAGTAACATTTTAGATCAAATCTCAACTAATCAAATTCAAATCTCTAAGTTTTAGGAACCCAAACTAGATCATCATTCCTTTTCTTGTATGGGCATGAAAAAGAGTAGTGTCCAAGACGTAAGCAATAATGACAACTAATAGAGTCAATCTCATTTCTAAGGATTGATTCATTCTTGGGTACATACATAATCTTGACCTTGGGTGCTTGTGTTCTTCTAGGTTTAGGTTGATATGATTTTCCTTTTGAAACATATCCTAAACCTCTCCTTCCATTATAGCTAGAAGAGTTATTCAGAATTTTATCAAGAACATCATTGTTTCTCAAGCTATTAATCTCTCTTTGTAACTTGGTAATCTCATCCATTTTATGTTTGATATCTAGCTTTGCTTGATCTAGATTAGATGATAAAACATCTTTTTCTTTAACAATAGCATCATAATCTAGATGATTACATAAAACAGGTTGTTTTTGAAGATCATTTACTTGAGTTTGCAAGTTTATCTTTTCTAGGGAGAGAAGATTGCAATTTGCTTCTACTGATTTTAGCTTAATATCATGATCTTCAATAGCCTTTTTGAGATCTTCATTTTCAGATGTGAGAGAAAGAAGTTTAGCCTGTAACTCATTATTTACTTTATTTGATTTCTTTAATTTCTTCTTGCACTCAATATATTTTTCATGTGTATCTTGAAGACTAGCAATTAAATCTTCTTTAGGTAAATCAAGAAGGCTTACCTCTTCTTCTTCTTCTTCATTGGTTGTAGCAATAAGATAGTCTACTTCTTCTTTTCCATCTTCACTATCATCACTTGAATCATCCCATGCAGCTTTTTATGCTCTTTCTTTCTTCTTGTGAGATGATTTCTTCCCCTTCTTGAGTTTTAGACAATCACCTTTCATGTGTCCCTTTTTGCCACATTCAAAGCACCTGGAAGAAGAAACACTAGAAGTTTTGTTAGTTTTAAAACTTTTATACTGCTTATCGTTTACAATGAGAGTTTCTTCTTCACTATCATCTTCACTCGTGTCAAGAGTAAGCTTGGTTGATGCTTTGAATGCAATGTCCTTCTTTCTCCCTTGTTGAAGTTCACACTCTCGTCTTTCTTCTTCCTCCAAGGTTGCCTCATGTGCTTCTAGGTTGCCAATGAGTTGCTCCATCCTTAGTCAGGTGAGATCATTTGCTTCTTCAATAGCAGTCACCTTGGGCTTGTACTTGGGAGGAAGAGACCTAAGAATTTTTGATACTTGATCTTCTTCACTGATCACTTTACCTAAAGCATTTAAACCATTTACAATAGAAGAAAATTTTGCATACATTTCACTAATAGACTCATTTTGATCCATACGAAACTGTTCAAATTTTTGCTTAAGCATTCCGATTTTAGAATTCTTAACTTGAACAGTTCCTTCATAGGTTATAGATAGTCTATGCCATATCCCATATGTTGTTTCACAATTTGATATTATATTGAATTCACCAACGGAAATTGAACAATAGAGTATACTTACAGCTTTTGCATTCATTTGGGCAGATCTTACCGTATTAGCATCCCAATTTGCATATTCTTCTTGAGGAAATTCATATAGATTTGACACCATTCTGCATAAATCCCAGCTAATTCCTTGGAAGCAAAATTGCATCCTCCTTTTCCAGTAGGTGTAGTTAGTGCCATCAAAAGGTGGAGGTCTAGCCACGAGTGTCCCTTCTAGGTTGAGGTTGTTGAGTAGCCCGTCACCCATTCTTCAAGACTTTGTTAGAGTTTCTTGAAGCCCTACTCTGATACCAAATGAAAAACCACTATGGGGGGGTGAATAGGGTTTTATGGAGATTTTAAAAATAATTCAACCAAAATAAGAAACCACAAATATATTGGATAAGGGGACAAGGATTTAGAGTGGTTCCAACCTTAGCAAATACTAAGGCAGTCAATCCACTACCCGGTTGCTTACCCAACTGGGATTTTAAAAGTACTTAAATTTTATTACCTCGCAAGGATGTTACATAAAATTACAAATACTTTCACCAAACCCTTTGGACAACCTTCACCTAGAAGTAGTCTCACCAACCTTGAAGCAACCTTCCTTGAAGTAACCTCAAGCTCCCCCTTGAAGTAGCCTTCCTCTTGAAGTAGCTTCCCGTTGAGACAGCCTTCTTGAAGTAGTCCAAATTCCACCTTCTCCATCGAGAAGACCCTTCTCCACCTGAGAAGTCAAACCCTCTCCAATCCGCAACCTCCAACCCTAGGAGTGGCAAGGAGAGTACAAACAATATAAAAGAACAAGAAGAAAAAATAGAAATTACAATACCGTTGTAGCACAAAGCTTGATTCCTATATCAAGCGTTTTGATCTCCTAACCAATGTATATGAAAGTGTAAGTGTTGTGGGTAGGAGATGCTAGCCTATAGGACACGAAATTAGAGAAATGGGAATGAGTAGCAAATGTTGGAGTTGCTCAATTGCTCACAAGAAAGATTGCCAATTGCAAGTAATATACTCAAGTGTTGCACAAGTGTATCTTGGGTTGCCTAAGGCTTGTCCTATTTATAGGAATGGCCTACGAATGCTTAAGGACGTTCTAGACACTTTCTAGGGGGTTCTAAGTGCTTAACTAGCCATTAGGTATCCATTAGTTGCTTTAGCAACAACTAGTTAATTAACTCTAAAAAGTGCAGACAGAACTCTTCTCGGTCGAAGAATTGTCGACCGAGAGTCCTTCTCGGTCGAGGACTTGTTGACTGAGGGATTGTCTGGAGTAAGTGTATATAACGTTCTAATCCAACTCCCAACTACCTTGTCTGTTATGTCTAACGGCTACCTGGGTCATTCTCGGTGGAGGAATTGGTCGACCGAGATTGTCTCGGTCGAGAAGTTTGTCGACCGAGAATGACTCTATTTTAATGTTTTGAACTATGTACTAAATGTGTGTATGAGTGTGCAGTTGTGACACTATTGTAGGGGATGACCTATCTAAGTGTTGTGATTGGCTAGGGAAGATCTAAACACTTGATTTATATGATATCTAAGTACTTGTACATTATATACTTGTACAAGTTTTTACATTTGATTACAATCATGAAATTAAAGCATTTTGAAGCATACAGATCTTCCAAAGGTTTTGTCATCCACCTTGTTCCTGCAACACTCAAGTAGCACGTTAGATTTAAAAGAATGAAATATTTGTCATCATCAAAACAAAGGGATTATAATAATGTCCAATTTAGCCAACAAGAAGTGTACAATCACTGATGCTTCTACCTGTTACAAAGGCTCCTTGGTTTGTAGAATTCAGATAAGGGAGGACCATCTTCAATCGGGAAACCAAAAATTTTGCAATAATCATATATTATACCGAGCAGCAAGCAATAGGATGAAAATCAAAAAGAGAGGAGGTGACTTTCTTCTTCAGAATAAGAACAAGGAATGAATGATTGATCTGTCTCACCATGTTTCTGCCTTACATGAACCAATTCACACAAGCAAGCAATTCATCATTGATAATTTCCCAAGTCTTCTTATAAAAGAAAGCATTGAAACCATCAGACCCAGGTGACTTATTGTTGTAATTGCTCCATACCGCTTCCTTGACCACCTGTTCATTGGTTCTTCTTATAAAAATGTTGTTATGGGTGCTTGTGAGTCTGTACTTCCATTCAACTTCCTCCTCTTCATCAATGTCATTAGAGAAGTTTTTGTTATACAA
Organism: Alisma plantago-aquatica; assembly: GCA_963693085.1. NCBI lineage: Eukaryota > Viridiplantae > Streptophyta > Magnoliopsida > Alismatales > Alismataceae > Alisma > Alisma plantago-aquatica. The sequence continues at coordinate 1,223,332,765 of OY856412.1, forward strand.
ATACGTGTAGAAGTTTATAGCTTGTTCTTCAAGGTCCTCCTGCTTATTGACCACCATCCCTTCAGCATTAATTAATTTAGAAATAATATTACCTGCCTCTCTTCTTCTAACCACAGTACAATAGAGCTTTGTGTTTTGGTCCCCATCCTCCATCCATTTTTCCTTGCTTCCTTGCCAGTAGAATTTTTCCTCGCCCTTTTTTAGATCTTCAAGCATCATTTTTAACTCTCTATCTTTCTCTATCAGATTATGATTTAGTGGATCAAACAACATTCTTTCTCTGACGTCTTTGCACTCTCTTTTTGTCTCCTTCAGCATATTTGGGATATTCACCTCCTCCTTTGCCCAGTTTTTAAGAGTCACCTTGGTGTTCATCAACTTTTTAGCAAACACATACATAGGATTACCAGTCACCTGAGTGTTCCAGCTTTGGTTTATGACATCATCAAAACCTTTCCAGTCTACCCAGTAGTTTAGAAATATGAAAGACCTCCTTTTCTACTTTTTGTTCATAATCTGAACTGAAATAGGTGCATGGTCACTAATATCAGACCCTCCAGCCTTTACCTAGACATTAGGAAGAATTTGTAGCCAGTCATCATTCACCAAAGCTCTATCAAGTTTGCTTCCTATTCTATACTCTGGAGCTCTTTCATTATTCCATGTGAACAAGTCACCACCCACCATAGGTAACTCATATAAACCTACTTTGTCAATGGCCCGATTAAATGGGTCCACTTCAGCAGTAGTAGCAAGTCTTTTCCCCCTTTTTCCTCCTGTAACCAGACAGTGTTAAAATCACTAATAACCAGCCACAGAGTCTTCACCTATTTGGAAAGTGTAACCAAATCTCTCCATCAATCAAGTCTTGATATGCCATCATTATGACCATAGATATCCATCATCCATATCTACATTCCACCATTATTTATGCAATCAACTGTGACATGTTGATCTGACATCTGTATCAGTGACACCTGCCAAGCATTGGGCTTCCATGCAACACAGACTTTAGCAACATTACCACACTCCACGTTAGACACGTGGTTCCATCCTTGTGGGAAAAGATATTTAATATTATTGTTATTTTGGGTCTTTATTTTTGTTTCAACCAAAGCAACTAACGAGTGGCCACTAGCAGCAATCCACTCACAAATCTCCTTCTTCTTATTCCTGTCGCACCCTCTCTTAATATTCCAAAGAAGCATGGACATATCAAGGGTTTTTGTAGACCTAGTTCACCTGCTTGGCTCCTCCTTGTTATCCTTCTTTTTTGCCCCTTTTTCTTTCATGATCTCTCCCTCTTCTTTGTCTGAGTCTGAGAGTGCCCCAAAACTATTTGTAGTATCGAGAATCGACCCCACACCTTGAGATTTTGGGATACCTGTTGTTCGTGACCCAGACCTATTTGATGCAGGTGTGAAATCACCTTTTGTTCCCCCTGAGTGAGTCTTCTTTGTTGCGTCAGGTTCTTTGTTCCCAACACCATCCAGGTTGGGAACACCCGACCCTTCTTCCCTTCCCTTTGCTTGTTGCTCTTCACATTGTGTGCTCTGAGACACTTCATGAACAATAGGTTCACCTTTGTTTAGGCTACTCGTGGATGAGTTACCTTTGACCTACAGTTGAGGTTTAGCCCGCCAAACCTACTTCTTCTCCTCCACCCAAGGTTCTTTCCTGCAGTGCTCGTTGCCATGGCCAAAGGCGCACCAACTTGCACACCTTGGGGGGATAAAGTTGTAGCTGATGCGCACTAGGATAGGCTCTTTTCCTCCGACTTTCAACCATACAGACTCGTGCTCGCTGTCGTCAATCTCAATGATTACCCTGGTGTTATCGCTCTCGAGTGATCGTCTATCGATATACAGCACCCTCCCAACGCCTGCCGCGATAGTGTCGGCGGCCTTCCATGTCCAGGACCTCCCAATCGAGTGGAGTGTGATCTATGTCGGGACTGAAGAGAACATGTCCTTCTTCATCTCATTTCCGTAGGAGTAGTCCTTCATGACGACCAGTTGTGCATCGAAGAACCTTGGTCCAAGGTCCAATGTGGTCTTCTTGTCCACTGCCATTGCAAATCGCACCAGAAAGATGCCATCTTCTTTTGAGATCAGTTCAAACGACCCCTTGGGTCTCCAAGTCTGACGAATCCAAGCCAGGAGATGGGGGTAATACGACCTCTTGCCTAGGGTGTACAAAAGCACCGTATGCTCCCAAACATTCTTCATTCTATCAAATTCCTCCGCCTCCAAGTCGACGTGGATCGCGCCATCAACAAGTCACGGTTTGGCGAACTCCAGTTCCTCCTCGCTCAGCAGTGGTGGTTGTTTCAGGACCTGAGTCTACGCCTTCTTCTGCTCTCGCCCGACGGCGGCGCTGCTACCGTCCTGGCTTCCTTGGTTCGCACCAATCGTTGGTGGTACCTGTCTATTGGTCATGGTCGGGGTAGGTTGCTTAGCGATGGTGGGGGGTTGCAGGGCGGTGGACGCCACCGATCGGGGTGATCGACGGTGTGGGCGTCGTGGTCGCCAGGATCGCACGGGCTATCCCACATATGTATCTGTATGTCAATCATATTATTTTAGTCTAGTTGATATATAAACAACATTTACATTTCTTCAACATTATGTTTATTAGCATGTTGCAAATTTCTTTTATATTAATGACTTCATTGATATTTAGATACATTTATTTCACCATCTATTTATTTCATTTTATATACAAAACTTTCAAAGTGTTTAAACAATAAAATTTTATTTCATGTTATCATAGTAGACTTTTTTTTATCTAAGAGCATCAATAAATTAACCTCATAATTGAATAAATTTCTTATTGGTCTCTTTTATAGAAATAATTGACCTACATTTGAATGTACTACTAGTAAATACTAGTTATGTTTGATTTTAGACCAGACTTGACCGAACTTGACCACAATTTAGAAGTCAAGTTAAGTTTGGTTTGAACCCTTTTAGTAGTCAAGTTTGGTCCCAAAAAAAATTAGACCACTATACATAGTCTAGTTTGTGGTTTCAGGATAAAATCAAACTTGACTGGACCATACCCACCCCTAGAAAAAAGTACTTTGTGACTCTCTTCCCCATAATCAACATATCTGGATGAAAAAAGAAAGAAAGAGGGAGGGCGAGAGTGAGGAGATAAAATATGTGCCTTCCTCAATATTACAAATAGAATATAATAGGCCAAAGTCAGAGACCTCTTTGTTCATGGACGTGAGCATAGTGTGTAACCTTGAGATAGCGGTGACAAGAGAGTTAATACTTGAACACCCGCCACAAGCAATAATGGCATAACACCACCCTAGACTCTTCCTACAAAGATGCATGCTTTGAGAAGACCTCTTTCATCTATGGATGCGATGAAATGGTTTTTATAGTAATCGTATATCACAGTTTTGTAAACTTTTCACAATCCAACAATGGACCTCTTTCATCTATGGATGCCGTAATGTGCGGTAGTATGTGGTGTTTCGCTTCATGTGATTGTATCTTTTCCATTTTGTGATGCCTATTCCTTGAACCACTCCTTCGCTGGAGCAGTGGCAGTAGCAGATTCAGGGGGAGTCAAGCAGGGGCACGTCCCCCCTCTCAATTTTTGGATTTTATAAAGATATATATAATATATATTTAACATGATATCACAATAAATATCTATTTTTAGATATTATCTACAAAACTCACCTATACATATACTGAAATATTTTATAGACTTTTAAGACACATAACGTCATTATAAATGTGGTTAGAAATACATGAAAATAAGACAAGTTTCATATAACTATGATGTTTTCATACTTTCATAAATAAATCTTCATATTTATGAATTTATATTGATTCTAATAAATATATTGACAATTATATCACAAACACATACATTAATATCAATTAACTGGCTATAAATATAACCATATATAATGATGAAACAAATAACCTAACATGAATAGTTAGAGTTATACTTAATTAGAATGTCAAAATTCTTATATCACATATAAATAATTAAATATATAATAAGTATATTTACTACTTAGTTATATGTGTGTATGGTTTGCTTGTGTTCATAATGTAGGTTGATTTTTCAGATATAATACATGCTAAAATAGACAAAATATTACTCAATACTAATATTTTTTAGCTTATGATTTCATGATATATTGTTAATAATGTTGTTAAATACATGTTTTTATATTTTTTGGAATATCAAATGTAGTATTTGATAATATGATGACACATCGTGTATTATTATATGATAAATCCTTAAAACAATATAAATATAAAATAATACAAAAAGAGTAGAGAATTATTGCAATATTATTTAATCTTTATGATATGACTATCAATGACATGTTATTTTTTATTGTTAGATTACCAATATTTTACAACATGTCTTGAATCTTAATCATTAATATCTCACTTATTTAAATAGTTTGTCTATTTTGGTAGATTACTATCCAGTCATACTTCTATATATGATTTTATGTAAATTTTAAATTACACATATAATTTTTTTATAATGTAAGAATTAATGTATTTGGTATTTTATTTATTTTCATCATTAGATAGAAATGCTATATTTATAAATCAATAGTTAATAATTTTTTCATGACATGAATTCAGTTTTAGACAAAATAAAAGAGTAAGTCAATGTCTTAAATTTATTATATTTCTTATCTCTCGACTTATATAATGTAATTATTACTTGGTATCCGTTTTATAATTCAATTTTATTAAATTATATGTTAATATTACTTTTGAACTACTAGACTTGCCAAAATCATCACATACAAAAATATTTGCGCAATATTATAAAATAAATAATAGTCCACAAATAATGTTATGTAGATTTGTTAAGAGGACAATCATGAAGAACTAATTTAAAGAAGTGGTGGTCTCATATAAGAAAAGTTATATATTTTCTGTGTTAGTAGTTTTGGTTTAGAATGTATGTTAATATGTGTAGAATGTTTTAAGATACATTACCTTAGTTAATAATATATATAGATATATCCTCAACTTGTCGATGTAAGATCCATTGATTATCCTATCCAAATCAAGATAAACGGGTTAATAATAAGTCTTTGAGACTAGTATACGCTTTCTTTGTCTCATTGTAACAATTAAATACCTATATCACTTATGATGTAAATAAAGAAATATAAATTTAATACGAACTTTTAATTTCATTTAATATGTGGCCCCCTCATAAAGGGGTTGGCTCCGCCACTCACGGGAAGACAGCTATCATGAGGAGGGAGGATATTTATAGTGTACTACTGACTTGTTTGTCCATCATCGACATTTTTTTTTATTCATGCTTTTTTAGTAGTAAGATAAGTGTATGTTGACGCATACATCTATACGAAGTTAGCATCAGCAGCGCCAAAAATAACAAAAAAGAAAGGAAAACGTAACAGAAAATAAAGCCCACCAAGGAGTTTGGGGCACCGACAAAAGAAAATAATCGGGGATAGGATACCTTTTTTTTGGATGGGGTAGGGAGATAGGATAGGATATCTGTATCGTTCAAAAAGATTACAGAGCAAACAAGAAGCATCAGCGCGTGAGTACCCAAGCCAAGTACGAAGTTCGTACATCTGGGATGAGTCCCCGTAATACAACCCACATCAACATCAACATCAACCTCAACATAGAAAGGCATAACAAAAAAATGATATCACCAAGAGAATGAACTGTCGTCAGTCGCCAGGAGTGCCGTCATCATCAGGGGTTCATATCCTCGCACTGGTATTGGGGCATGTCAATATTATCTTCAAAACTTATGACACCCACCGGAATGGAGACAACAACATGTTGGTATATGGTGAAGGTTTTAGCCTTTTAGGGACAATCTTCACTCTGAGGATTGAAATAGCATCGATTGGATATTTAAAAGAGTAGTCAGGAATGGAATAAATAGTATATATTGGTGATGGACATTCTTATTTTTTGATAGCATTGAAATATCAATAATTTTGTTCAATCCATACTGCAAGCCGCCTGTGAACTAACACATTCTGTATACGAGATCCAGGAAAGAGTTCGTACAACGTAAAGACTATAATAGTATGTCTTGATATTGACGATGTATTTGAGTCAATTGTGAAGACGTGTCTCTATATCTGACGAGAGAGAGAGAGAGAGAGAGAGAGAGAGAGAGAGAGAGAGAGAGAGAGAGAGAGAGAGAGAGAGAGAGAGAGAGAGAGAGAGAGAGAGAGAGAGAGAGAGAGAGAGAGAGAGAGAGAGAGCACTCGAACAAAATATGATGAGCCTCTTCACTTATATTATGGCAAAGGTGATAAATAAAAGGCCCATAAAAGCCTTGACTCATGCAAGAAGAGCATCTATAAAGTATTTTTCCCTATAAGCAATAAGAGGATCTCAATTTTTTGTGTATTTTAGACACCGAAAGTGTGACTCATACATAGAATTTATTCCGAGGGAAAAATTGTAGATCGTATATTCTTTACCACATGACCAGACAATTATTGGCTTATTATGAAGTCTAATAAGGGCGTGTTTGAGACAGGGTATGTGCTCAGTGTGTGTTACAACACATACCATGCTAAGCTGGTTATCAAATAGTTAAATATAACTCTAGTGATAATGATGCTTGTTAATATTTAATTATTTTGTGAATTAAATTAGATTTATTTTTTTAAATCATATTTTGATATTAAACTAAGTAGGCTTTAAATATGAAACCATAGAGATAATAATCGATCATATCATAGTTGAAATAAGCAAGTTAGAGCATTTTCAGCTCTCATACAACGTTTCCATGAGTTGACAACCTATGAATGAGATTGAAGGTCCGGTTGAAGTTGGAAAACCGATGATTTTGTAGAACTCCTAAACCAATGATAGAAAAATGAAGGGTTTCTTAAGATGACAACTCGATGGTTTCTCGGAGCCCTTAAATCGACGGTTACGAATCGAAGGCTTCACTAGTTAACAAATGAATGTTTTGTTGATAGGCAACATGGTGGTTACTGCTTGGGGGATGCCTTCTGATGGCTCAATAAGGAAACATCTTTCTATGATCCAGCGGGGTAATTATCTACCGAAGATTTTGGTTAGGAGTTGTCTACCAATGGTTTGACTGGTGGACATCAACTGAAGGAAAGGCAGACTGAAGGTTTCTTGAACTGATCGTTGTCCTGACAGTCAACAATCGATGGTTTGACAGACGAAGGCTATGATGATGGTTATCCAAATCTGAAAATTTACCTTATGATGGTTTCTCTACATGCCGCCCAAATGCACCAATCGTGAGATCCTTACATCTCTATAAATAGGCGATGCGAATTGATGGGATGAGAAGTATAGTTTCATATCTATTTTCCATCCATCGGAAGCCATTGAACGGTGACACAAGAGGCGATTACATGGGCTATTTGAGGGATGACAACGAGGTAGATAACTGTGTCGATGGAAGCCAAATATTTCGTAGTAGTTTCATCTTGATAATTAAGTTTTAATGATGGATTTTTTCTACTTTTGTGTTCTCTTTCTCAGATATCTTTGTTTCAGCAACCGAAGGTTTTTTTTTTCACTTTTGCTCTTTGTCTTCTACCTCCAACTGATTTCTTAGGGTTTATTTACCTTCTGACATGACGTTCAAAGTTGGTTTTTGTGGTCTGAAGCTCAATTCAGACTTGTGCAAATTAGAATCGGAGATCAGTGAAACAAATCTGAGTACTAGTGATCTTGGACTAAATTTGTGAGTGGAAAATAACCTTCTAATCCTACTTTACAGTATACAAATATGAGATAATGCATTTTTAATATTGAATCTTATTATGTGACAACTGTGATAAATTTTCTAAGTTTATGCAGTGATTTTAGTAGTAGAAATGTTTGATTAATCATATTTGGTTATGTGATACCATATCGAAAGATTGCTATGTGAGATGCTATGTATGACAAGTGATGAATTGGTGGATTTAGAGGCCCAGAGAAGCCACATTCGCCCTAATCCAGATCTAAAGGATTGATTCATGGTTAATGAGAACTATGAAAGTTGCAAATTAGTCAAGAGAAATTTTTTGTTAAATATTAAAGTATTAAGTGTCAAAAGTAGGATAATCATTAGAAAGGATGACGATATTCAAATTAAATAGCATTAGACAATATATACCTTGGATATTGTAGAGTCCTCGCATGAGGCTATGTTGTGGGAGGAAACATGTTTTCTGACTGGCGGTATTTTGTCTAGAATGAGGTAAGCCGGAGTGCACCAGTAGGATGCAGGGGTCTAGGCCAGTGAGGGCAGACTCCTTTATAGTTTTCTAATATCTAACACCAACCAGAGATGTCGGTGGTACATGTGCTGCAAATTAGTGGTCATCTTTGGCAGGACCACTGGTGTAGAATAAGCCTGAGTGTAACGAACCAAAACTTAGCATCTCACCCTATTCTATGATTAAAACTCTTGTAAGTTGATTTCTTAGATTTAACCAGACAAGGATAGAAATTAAAACACAATTACATAGTGATTTAATTATGTGTCAACTAAATAAAATTATAAAATATGTTACACATATTTTCTTTACTAACATAATGGCTAAATAAAATGAATTATATGCTTTGGAGTAACAATTGGCCGTTATATGTCCATAAATACTAATAATGATCTATTATTTAAATAAATATAAATTAATGAATTAAATATGTTAAATATGTAAAATGTGGAATTTTGTGCATAATAATATAAACTCTTTTTGTAACCAATGTAAAACTAATTAGACTCTAATTTAAGATAATCAACAAATATGTAGATAAATTGTTTAAATCATAATAGTGATATAACTCACAAAAAGATATTCCAAAACCCAAATATAATGATAAAAATGTGTTTGTTGGGTCCCAATTAACTTGGGTGCCAAGTTTCACATTCTTTGAACGTTAATAACTATCTTAGTTTCATTTAGAAAAGAAAATGTGAGATTTACACCAATATATTAAATAATATGTTTAAGGACTTCAAAAGTGGAAATGAATCTCAAACTAGAATATCACATACTAAAATCAGTCTATTAACTGGACAATCTTATCTATCATAGTGTATTTAGGAGAGATAATGCATATTAAAGCCCAAAATATTAAATAACATGTTAAATAACCCCAAAAAGGAAAATTGATTATAAAATCGTTAACCTCATGTTTAAGTTTGCTTGTATACTAAGTTTCATATTTTTAGAGAGTTTATAGATGCCACTAATACATTAAACGGACAAAATAGGTGATAAGATTTAAAAATATTAAATCAAATACTTAGATTCTCTAAAAGTAAAATACAATACAAAAATCAGAATTTTGATGTCCTAATTAGTCTAGATGTCAAATTTCACATTAATTGGATCTTGTTTGCACCCTCAATTTGAGTTAGAAAGAAAAGGAAATAATATAAATATCACCTTAGACTAATTCAATTTGGAATGTATTTATTGTCACACGGAGGGGCCTGATACACACACTTTTCTTGGCCATTGGATCCTGATCTGAGGGCCCATAGATCCTCTTCAACCCGCGCTCAGTTTGGAAATTTGGCTGATGACTGGGTGGTCTATAAAACTTGGATTTCTCCCTCATTTTCCCATCTTTTCTCAATTTTTCTTCTGCTAATCATTTGTGATTCGATTCCACACTGTTTGATCCACAACTTGGAGCCTAACATAGAGAATTATAGAAATGTCTACACTTACTCCTCAAGCTTTTAGAGAAACTCCTCGCACACCCGTTATAACACTAACCTATAAATAGATGGCCCCCTTACCCGTTCTGAAGCACCGCCAGTAGTTGAACCCCTGAGTCAATTTCCCCTTTGGTCGTGTGCCACCAAGAACTTTTTACTCTCTTACTTTTGGAACTCCCTAGCTCAATTCCTTTGAAGGTAAGGATTCTTGAGCCCCCCCTCTTTACTTGCGACAAGTTGTTTTGGTGAGAGCACGAGCCTACACATTTTCCCCAATTTTGACCACTACAGCTTCTTTGGGTAGCATCCATGACGCTTGGGCAGGTGGATGAAGGTGGGCCAGGGGTAAAATTTTGATTTTTACCCTCCCGATCATAGCTTCAAGTGTTGTTTTTGCGGTGGCGTTATCATCATTTCATGAAACCTAATTTTATGTGGCATGCTAATGCAAGGATGAAGTGAATGAATATTATACATCATCATGTTATATAGTTCCCAGTTATAATCTAAGGGCATTTTTGTCTTTTTGAAATTTAATTTCTCAAATAAATCAGTAAGTAATGTGAATCTTGAAAAATCCATAACTTTTTATTGGAAGCTCCAAAAATGAGAAACAAATATTTTGGATTCATGATATTTTTCTCTATGTTTTGGTCTAGTTTTCACTTCCTAATTTCAAAGTTTTAGAAACATGATTTTTAGGGTTTAAAAATTCCTATTCACTTAATAATAATTGAAGAAAGAGCTTAATGGTAAAAATTGGATCTTGGCTCGAATCCATGATCAGTAACCTTGTACCCACTTTCTAGACTAAAATTGTCAGTTAATCTAGGGTTTTGCCGAAGGCTTAGATTTCTAGGGGTCACCAAATATGTCATCAAAACCCTAGTTGACAGATTTATTTATATATGTATGTTTGAGTTGATTTTAGTATTTGAAGTGTAGGACTCGATCTATGATTTAACACTGAAGTCAAGGTATGATTGCATTTCCTAGTTTTCTATATTGAGTAGTTAACCCAAATCATCTCTCTCTTGATAGCCTACACAATCTCTCTCTTTTGAGAATTTATTCCATGTGAAATATTGTATTGACTCTGATCTTGTAATCATCCTACTTTGTTAGACTTTATTTTGACTCTAAAATGTACTTTAATTCTTGATGAAACCCTAATTCTACCCACTTATGTGGTTAATGTTTATTTTGTCTGATTGTGTGCTGGCAACTTCAATTATTCAATAAAAGACTACACTTTATACTTGTCTCTATATTATGCATATTATGTGATTCAATAGCCCTAGAGTAGTGTAATTACTTTGGTTTTTTGGTTGTGTGCCCATGTTATAATTTTTTTAGTGGGAGGTTGTGTGCCCCATACCCAGGTTTCGTGCCCACTTTTATATATATAGGGGAGATAGTTGTATGCCATACTCTATTAGGTTTCAAGGTCGTGAGCCTTGGCCACCATTGTTATTTATATGTTCTAGTGCTATGCTTGTCTCACATGCATGAATGTTGATTTTATTTTGACGAGTTTTGTGCCCTAGATTTATATGTGCTTGTGTGGCACAACTTTTATGTTGATTTAATGGCAAATATTCCTCTTTTTTTGTCTTTTGAAATTCATATTCTGTTAATACCCAGTTGGGTAGTCCTTTTCTTTTCTGTGGGAATCTTTGTTTATTTAACATCCTTTATTCCTTCTACTACTCAATATGGATTTAATATGCTTATACCAGTGTTTATGCTGATGTATCTACTTTTCTCCTTTTGTTGGGGTACACTTCCAACCCCAGGTGTAGGTCAAGGAGAAGTTAACCAAGTTGAACCAAGACATTGGGTGTACCTGAACCTTTTGGGAGACAGTTTCAAGGTAGTTAGATGATCCCCTAGTGATCCTATATTTAGTATAGTCTTTTTATGTATCACCCTATATCAAGCTTTGTAATAGTTAGATATTTTGTATTCTATTGCTACATATGGTACCATGATACATACATTTTAAATAAATTGGTCATCATCCCTTTTGCAAAAAAAATATAGTGGTGTTTGATATATGGGATGTTTCCTTTTTATTTAATTTAGTAGGGAGTGGATCCCCTCTCGGGTCCCAATTCTTACAGTAGGGTATCATGCTCATTAGCGATCGGTTAATCTAACTATTTCAATATTATCTCCCTTAGTATGTTTACTCTAGGAGGATTGACATATAAAAAAAATTAGTGGACCCATCCTCCTTAACCCTCTAATATATGGAAATTTTTATTAGGTGAATCTTTAGTTTTGAGTTGAAAACCTTAGGGTTGCTAGGTTAGAATCACAGGGACCTAAAATTTAACCTAGGTGTATATGACATGTTAGTTGGATGCATGAACAACATAAAAAGTGTTCACAATTAAAATATATATAAGTAACCATAATAACTATAAGAGTTTTCTTATTAGGTTAAACCCTTTAAAAGTTGGAGAGTAATTTGACAATAATATATGGATTTTTAGATAATGAGGATGACATCCTTTTAATGGGTGGAATGTTGTAACGAACCAAAAATTAGGATCTTACCCTATTCTATGATTAGAAATCTAGTAAGATTAGTTTCTTAGATTTGACCGAACAAGGATAAAAATTAAAACACGTTTACATAATGACTTGATTATGTGCCAACATGTAAATAAAATCATGAAATGTGTTACATATATTTTCTTGACTAACATTATGGATAAATAAAAATGATTATTACGCTTTGGGGTAACAATTGGTAATTACATGTCTATAAATATTAACATTGTTCTATTATTTAAATAAATATGAAATTAATGGATTAAATATGTTAAATACATAACATGTAGAATTTTGTGCATAATAATATATAACTCTTTCTGTAATAATGTGAATTAACTAGACTTTAATTGAATATAATCAATATATATATGTAGATAAATCATTTAAACCATAATGGTGATATACCTCACAAAGAAAAATTCTAACACCCAAATACAATGATAAAAATGTTTTTGTTGGTTCCCAATTAACATGGGTGCTAAGTTTCACATTCTTTGAATGGTAATAACTATCTTAGTTTCATATGAAACAGAAAATGTGAGTTTTGCTCCAAGATACTAAATAATATGTTTAATGACTTCAAAAGGAGAAATAAATGCCAAATTCGAATTTCACATACCAAAATTAGTCTATTAATTGGACAATCTTATCTATCCGAGTTTATTTAGGAGAGATAATACATATTAAAGCCCAAAATATTAAATAACATATCAAATAACCCTAAAATGGAAAATTACTTATAAAATTGTAATCTTCATGTTTAAGTTTGCTTGTAGACTAAGTTTTATATTTTTAGAGAATTTCTAGAAGCCTCTAACTCATTAAGGGATAAAATAAGTGATAATATTTAAAAATATTAAATAAAATACTTGGTATCTCTAAAAGTTAAAATTAATGCCAAAATAAGAATGTACATATCCTAAATAGTCTAGGTGTCAAATTTTATACGAATATGATTTTGTTTTCACCCTCAATCTGAGTTGGAAAGAAAAGAAAATAATGTAAATATCACCTTAGACTAATTCATTTGGAATGTATTTAATTTCATGTGGGAGGGGGTTGATGCACATGCTTTTCTCAGTTGTTGGATCCCAACCTAAGGGTCCATAGATTGTCTTCAACGTGCGCTCAGTTTGGGAAACTAGTCGATGGATGGGTGGTCTGTAAAAATCAGATTTCTCCATGTTACTCCATCTTTTCTCAATTTTTCTTTATCTAAGCATTTCTGGTTGAATTCCGCACAATTTGATCCCCAATTCAGAGTCTACCATAGATAATTTTAGAAATACCTAAACTTATTCCTCAAGCTTTTGGAGCAACTCCTCGCATGCCCTTTATAACACTAACCTATAAATAGATGCCCCCTATCGGTTATGAAGCACCTCCAATAGTCAAACCCCAGAGTCAATTTCCCATTTGGTCATGTGATCGTCTTCCACCAAGAACTTTTTCCTCTCTTATTTCTAGAATTCATTCTAGTCCTGCTTCTCTTCCTAGCTCAATTTCTTTGAAGGTAAGGTTGCTTGAGTCCCCTCTCTTCTCATAGCAAGTTGTTTTGGCGAGAACATGCGCCTACACATTTTCCCTAATTTTGGCACCGTAGATCTTTAGGTAGCGTCCATGGCACTTGGGTAGGTGGACGAACGTGGTATAGGGGTAAAATCCATGTTTTACCCTTCCATCATAACTTCAATGTTGTTTTATTGCGAGGGTGTTGTCGTAATTTAATAAAACTTGATTTATTTGTCACTATAAAGCAAGGATGAAGTGCATTACTATAATACCCTGTCACATTATATAGTTTTGAGTTCTGATCTAAGGGCATTTCTCTCTTTTAAATTTAATTTCTCAAATAAACCAGTAAGTAATGTGAATCTTGAAAATTCCATAACTTTTTATCGGAATCTCCAAAAATTATAAAAAAATATGTTTTGGATTCATGAGATTCTTCTCTATCTTTTGGTATAGTTTTCATCCTTGATTCCAAAGTTTTAAAACATGATTTTTAGGGTTTAATAATCCCTATTCACTATAATAATTAAAGAAAGAAATTAATGGGTAAAAAGATCAAATCCATGATTGGTAACCTTGTACCCACTTTTTAGACTAAAATTGTGAGTTAATCTAGGGTTTTGCTGAAGGTTTGGATTCCTAGGGTTTCACCTAATATGTCATGAAAACCATAATTGATGGATCTAATTATATATGTAGGTTTAGTATTTGAAGGGTCAATCTCTGATTCAATAGTCAAGTCAAGGTATGATTGCATTCTCTATTTTTCTATATTGAGCACTTAACCCAAACAATCTCTCTCTCTCAATAGCCTACACAATATCTCTCTTTTGAGAATTTATTCCATGTGAAATATTCTACTTGATTTTGATCTTATGATCATCCTACTTTGTTGTACTTTTTTTACTCTAACTTGTACTTTTATTCTTGAGGAAATATAATTCTTACCACTTATGTGGTTCATGTTTATTTTGTCCATTTTTATAATGACAACTTTAACTATTCTATAAAAAACTACACTTTATAATTACCTCTACATTATGCATGTTATGTGATTCAGTAGCCCTAGAGTAGTGTAATTACTTTGCTTTTTGGGTTGTGTGCCCATGTTATATTTTTGGGATGGAGGTTGTGTGCCCCATACCCATATTGTGTGCTCACTTATATATATTTCAGGGAGATGGTGGTGTGCTATACTCTATTAGGTTTCAAGGTTGTGAGCCTTGGTCACCATTGTTATTTATATTGTTCTAGTGCTATGCGTATCTCACTTGCATGTAGGTTGATACTATTGTGATGGATTTTGTGCCCAAGATTTATATGTGCTTGTGTGGTACAACCTTTATGTTAATTTAATGGCAAGTATTCCTCTTGTTTATTGTCTTTTGAAATTCATATTCTTTTTATTCCCACTTGGGTAGTCCTTTTCTTTTCTAAGGGAAGCCTTGCTTATTTGACATCCTTTATTCCTTATACTGCTCATTATGAATTTAATACTGCTCATACCAACATTGATGTTGATGTACCTACTTTTCTCCTTTTTATAGGGTATGCTTCCAATCCCAGGTGTAAGTCAAGGAGAAGTTAACCAAATTGAACTGAACATCGAGTGTAGCTGAACCTTTTGGGAGATAGTTTTGTGGTAGTTAGATGATCTTCTTATGATCCTATATTTTTTTAGTCTTTTTATATATCACCATGTGTGGTGTAGGATGGTGATAATATCAAGCTTTGTAATAGTTAGATATTTTGTATTCCACTGCTACATTTGGTACCATCATACATACATTTTGAATAAAGTGGTCATCATCCCTTTTGCAAAAAAATTATAGTGGTGTTTGATACATGGGATGTTTCCTTTTTATTTAATTTAGTAGGGAATGGATCCCTTCTCAAGTCCCACTCCTTTCATTGAGTGCTTTGACTCTCCGACTGAGTACCCAAGTTTAGAGGAGGAGTCCAAATATCCTGTCACTCCCATTACCCATCGAGAGATAGATCTGGTGATGCCAACTGCAAACATGGTATTGAGATTAAAGACTTTGGGTCCCAGGAAAGCTTATAAGTCTTGTACAGTGAGATCATAGTTTGATGTGATTCTTTCACATTATTGTGGTACACCTCATGTAGGTTTAGTGGCATAATAAATGGATTATGTGAATGGATTTAGTTTAACCTTTTATTGCAGTCAATGTCAGATCAACTGCCATGCCGATTGATTTGTAGTTTTAAAACCACCATGCGTACATTTTAAGTTCTATTAAATACATACGTCTAAAATAGAATGGCTACTGTTGATTTTATATGCATTCAGTGATAAAATTGTCATACTACCTTGCTTGATATCCTTTCTGAGTGATAAAATTAGACAAATAGAGAATATCAAGCAAGGTAGTATGACAATTGGAGAATATGAGGCACCATTTACAAGGTTGGAAAATTTCGATTTATAGCTTGTACCAGATGATAAAGAAAAGTGCAGGAGATTTAAGTAAGAATTAAGACCAAAAATTAGACTTAATGTAGAAGTAATTGGTCAGAGGGACAAAGAAAACTTTGTAGAATTTGTAGAAGCAGTGAGATGTGTAGAAGAATCAGTTAATGATGATAAGTAGTTTGAAAGTAGAAAAAGATCAGGATATTTCAGTAGAGGAGGACATAGTAGTGGTAGATACAGATGAGGTGGTGGTTTCTAGTTCCAGTAGATGGAATACACCAACCAGGTGGGAACCTCCAACTAGGTCTCCAGGATCGTCAGTGTTAGTGACAGGTCCACAGAGGCAAAGTACAATTGTATGTGACAGCTATGATAGGACACATTCTAGTCAATGTTGGGGAGTTAGTACTCAAATGTGTTATCACTATGGGCAAACATGACATATTAACAGGGACTGTCCAAAGCTTCAGGGTATACCTAAATAGAGTCCACAATCACAATTTTATACTCCTAGAGGCTGTATTCAATTAAAGGAGCAAGTTCTTCATTGGCTTTAGGATCTAGGAGGGAGCACCTAGTACCTGTAGTGGACAACATTATAGAGGGAAGTTGCATGACGTTTCTTCTCAATGGCACCATCTCAAGGTGTAGTCTCACCCATAGTTGTGACATGCAAGATGCTTATCTTTAATAGTATTTTGAGTTATAGTTTTGATAGGCCTTGGTGTGACTCATATTTTAATTCAGACGTCACTAAATGTGGATTAAACTTTTTAACCTAGAATTTATCCTATGAGTTGTTGTTAAGAGTACTATTAGGTGAATCATCAGTTTTTACATAAGTGTGTCCTGGATGTCTGTTGAGTTTTAGTGGGTATACAATAATAATTAGCCTCATACACCTAGATACTAAAATTTTCAAATTATTTTGGGTGTGGACTTCCTTGTGGCATATCATTGGATTGTTGGAAAAAAGAATTGTTTTTTCATGTGTTTTTACAGGAGATAGGAAAGTCTTACCCATGTATATAGTATCAGTTGATGTAGTTTATAAGATGATGAGAAAGGAGTGTGAGGCCTTTCTATTACATCTGGTAAATGCTAGGGTAGAGAAAAGAACAACCAATTTGAGGATTTTCTAGTTGTACGTGAGTTCCTAGATGTCTTTCCTGATGAGTTTCAAGGTCTACCTCCAAAAATAGATGTTTATTTTGAGATATAAATCCTACATGGTAATCACCCAATAGCATTACCAACCTATAGAATGGCACCTTCAAAGTAAAGGAATAAAAAAATCACTTATAGGAGTTACTGGATAAGGCTTTTGTTGATCCCAATACATCACTGTAAGGAGTGGGATTCCATAGGGATCCACTCCCTACTAAAAATAAAAAGGGCAACATCCACCAACAAAAACTATTCTCAAAAGGGGATGAAACCAAATTTGTTTAACATGATTGTACCATAACACAAAGTAGCAGCGGAATTGAAAGATTTATCTAACCATTACAAGGCTTCTTAACATTCTAAACTTTCACCACGCAGGGTGACATAAAGGAAAACTAACAACATATGTAAAACTAATTGAGGATCACCTACTTCAAGCAAGGTCTCCCATGAAGACAACTACACTTTTTGTGGTCCAGGTCCTCCTAGATCTCCTTCTCCTTGTCTAACACCTGGGGTTAAAAGCGTACCCCACAAAAGAAAAAGAAAAGAGGATATCAGCAAAAAGCTGGTATGAGCATGCTAAAAAGGAATTGAGCATTATATATTTTAAGAAAAAGGTACATCAAGTATATAAGGCTTCCCATGCAAAGATGTAAGAACTACCCAACCAGGCATAAAAGGAAAGAATCACAAGCATATGATAAAAAGAATACTTGCCATTAAAACAATAATAAAAGTGGTGCCACAAAAGCACTCATAAAGATTTTAGGGCACAAAACCCATAACAACATGCATGTAGGTGAGATAAGCATAGCACTAGAACAACATAAGTAACAAAGGCAGTCAAGCCTCATAAACTTGAAACCTGATAGAGATTGGCACATAACAAAACTCCCAATATATATAAAGGTGGGCCAAACCTCATAAATTTGAATCCTGAATATGGGGCACATAACCACCATCCCAAAATAAACAATAAGGACACATAACCCAAAACCAATGCAAATTATATTACTCTAGGGCTACTAAGTCACAAACATGCTTAATAGGGAGGCAAGTAACAAGTATAGTCAGATTTCACAATTTAATCACCACAAAAGTGATCATCAATATTATCCATCACAAAGTGGACATATAACAACAATTTGAGTTCCATAATGAACAAACCATAATAAAGATTCCAAAAGAAAGTCATAGAAGATATCATGATCAGAAGATCAGCAACAAGTAAGGTACTTCACATGAAGCATAATATTCAAGAGGAAAATATATGGTTTTTAGGGTATTGTCCATAGGACCAAGAGAAAGACATATTAGGTTATTGCTCAATAAAGAAAAATAGGAGATGCTAACATACCTCTCACAAAGTCTTAACAAGTCAAGATTACTTTTGGATCCAAATCTAGGTTTCCAAAGCACCTAATATCATATGTGAGATTAGGGCTAGAAGTGCATTGATCATTCAAAACCCTAAAAAATCATCTTTTTATTATATGTGAATTAGGTTACCAAAACCATGTCATATTTTAGGTTATATTTTACTGAGTTCAAAACATATTTTATTTTATTTTGTTGTCTTCTGATTATTTAGTTATGAATTATACAAGTTATTATCTTATTTAATTAGATCCATTAAAATTACCTCTTTAAAACATCAGATTCAGGAAAAAAACTAAATCCATTAGAAAGCTTGCATTTTTCTGAATCCAACGCGTATTCATTTGTAATTTTTGGACAATTGCACAACAAAAGATATGAATTTTACAAAATCGGCCAATCAAAAATCATGGAAATGCCACATAGACAAGCTGAGAGAGAGAGAGAGAGTGGATGGGTCTGGGATGACTTGGACCAATAGGGACAGGCCGCATCACCAGTCAACCTCTCAATTGACCCCACCCAAAGAAAGGAAAACTAGGTGTGAAAAGATGGATTTGCCCCTCTGCGAGAAGCAAACACACAAAGTGAAAGCGGAGGGTAGACGAGGAATTGCACATCAGGGCTTCTTCCCCCGATCCTTCTCTTGCGCCATGGTGCTGAGAACCTTAAGGTAAAGAACAACGAGGTGCAAAATCTATCAAAACATCTAGGGAACAATTCCACTGGAATCACCCAGAGTCAAGGAAGCTACCAAGCCCGAAACAACCTCACTGCACGGCCATTATCCCTGAACTGAGTACCGCCATGGCATGAACCCAGTTCTGCCCAATAATCGAGCTCACCGCAAAACAAGACCGAAAACATAAGCATCGAAGCACTATGAAGATGTAGGTGCACAAAGGAACAAAACCCAACTGTTGGGGATGAGCACCTGTCACAGGCATCACCAAAAAATAGAGGTGTCACCGATCTACAAGGTAGAGCAACTCAACTGAACCTACACAGAAACGACGATTAGAAAAGAAAGATACGGGTGCCAGGATGCTTACCGGGCAACCAATTGGAACATACAAGGTGAAGAAGATAGGGATGATAGTGAGGTCACCAGAGAAGAAAGTCGAGTAGGCCTGACTACTCCACGCGATCCCTGGTTCAATTGAGGCCAGAGGAGAAGAGAAGGAAGGTTGACGGTTGTTCTAGAGATGTTGCACAAGGAAGAGGAGCAAGAAGAGGGCTTCTGCATAAAATGCTAGAGAGAGGAGAATTGGGCCTTCCCTATATATAGGGAACTAGGTCCTCATCCAGGGATCTTTGGAACCGTAATCACCCGACGAATTCATGGAAAGAAAAATCGTTAAAAACGGTTGAGTGAGCAGAGAGATTCAAATCTAATAAAAGGAAGACTACTATTTGATTGAACCACATCTCCTACCCAAGGTAGGAGACAAATTATTGGCTATCAAATCACAGATCGAATGGTCCGCATTAAATCTAACATCACATGGCCGTGTGACAAGATTATTACCAAAATTGAATTATCAAATAAACTGTGAATATAATTATTTTCCTTTTTCTCTTTCCTCTTTTGAGGGCCCAAACAACTTACAAAATTTACACCCTGATTGATTGTGAGGTGTAGAATTTGAATATGAAATTAGTTTTGACTTTTGAGAACATTTAATTGGTTAAATAATTCAATTACTATTTCCTCTTTCCTCCTTCATTAATAGTGATAAGATCACCCAAATGTTATGAAACTTGACCCATAAGTCTTATTTAATATGTTGGATATGAAGTTTCCAACAATTTTACATGTTAGAGTTATTTGTATAATTATTTATTATTTTGAAGGTTTTACACACTTTCTCTCTCCGGATTTCACCTTTTAATCAAACTTTCTCCAAATTGAGTGGAAATTCACCGAAAGGCATATTTTATTATGTAGATTACGAATCTAAAATTAATTTCCACTTTTGGAGTCATTAAAATTTTTATTTCATATTTTAAAGGAAAACACCATTTTTTTATAAATAAAATAGATATAGTTATTATGATCCTAAATTGGTGAAACTTGGCCTCCAAGCCAAGGTATATCTCAAGAAAATGAATATGAAGTTATTATAATCCAATAAGTTTTCCTTTTAACAAATTATCCATTATTTCTTTTATTTCTTTCATTAATAATCCAATATCTCATTATTCATGTTTTAAGCATTATCTTTGATTCCCTTTTTCTCTTCCTTGCACCCTAAGGCATAGGAATAATCTAGAATGAATCTACACCACCATTATCCCATATAAGATTATTTATTTCGTATTTTGTGAAATTATAACTCATTATTCTCAATTATAGACACTTTGTCTTTTATGCACATATCCTATATACCTTTTATTGCTTTTACGATTAATTTGAAGGTATTGGGTAGTATTAATTTATATTCTAGATTTTAATGTTATTTATGCATGCACTAATACATTTAAGGTCACTAAAGAGCATATAATAATCCTTGTTTGGATAAACCTCAAAGACTATGGATTCTAAGTTATTAATCCTGGAATAAGATTAAGTCCTAGGTTTCAGTATGTTACAGCATACCACCCCTTAAAAAGATTTCACCCTCAAAATCTAAGAAACTATCTACCATCCCTTAAAAGATTCATCCCTATAAGACAAACAAAACTATAGGTACAAGGTAACTTCTTTCATATATATCATGTAAAAGGAAACATAACTTGAAAGTCTACTATAGGACTAAGGGTTACCTTCAACTTGATCATCATCATGGACTTCTTCACCATCCAAAGCAAAAACTCTTCCAGCTCACCTTTCCATAGGTCTCTTACCATTGTTGTTACTATGGTTATGATGAGGCACTTGAGGTTGTTGTTGTTGAGCCAGTACATGCCCATTACGAAGTTGAGGGCACCTAGGGTGAATATGTCCAGGTTCATTGCAATGATGGCACACAACCTGATAGTCAAGCTAATACTTTGCTTGGTTCTTTTCTTGAGAACACTTCCCTGGAGGATGGTAACCATTGCACTTAGCACAATTGTCTCTTCTCAGCTCATCTCCTGAAGGTTTACTCTTCTTATCAAACTCCCTAGGTTGAAACCCTGGGTATGACTCCACGGCCAACGCTTTATCAACCATCTGCTGAAAGGTCAAGGGTAGTTATAGGATAAGAGCATGTCCCACATTGTAGTTGAGCCCTTGGAAGAATAGGTCATCCCTACATTCCTCACCCAAACCAACTGCATAATGCTCCAATAGCAGAAACCTTTGCACATAAGTGAAAATAGATAAGGAACCTTGATTCAAGCTATAGAACTCTACTTCTTTCTTCTTTAAGGAAGCAGTACATATGTACTTTCCATGGAAAAGAGCCAAAAACTCCACCCAAGACATGGTTGAGATGTCTCTAGTCCTTGCAGTCCCATTCCACCAAACTCTTGCAGGTCCATCTAAAACATATGAAGCAAACCTAACCTTTTTATGTGGAGGATATGACATACCATCAAAAATCCTCTATATGGCTAACACCCAATCATCAACTTTGTCAACCATCTCTACCTCACCTTCACCCTTGAAGGAAGGTGGTTGCATCTTCATGAACTCCTTAGGCTTCTCAGTTACATATGGGTCTTTCATCTTCCCCGCCATGGAAGAAGCAAAGAATTGTCGAAACATGGCCAACTCTTACTCTGGAGTCATAACTACTCCTGAACTAGAAGAAGTTGAGGTACCCTAACCAAACCTAAGGGTTTGGGGTGTCTCGTAACTGTACTAGTTGTCAACGGTCGAGTTATCTCCCGCCATTAGGGTTTTGCCTGCACAAGGCAAGGTACTAGGTATAAGCAACCTAAGATAAAGGTAAACATCCTAAGGGAGACATGTTTGAAATAGTTAGATAACTGACAGCTACAGGCTCTGATACCATGTTGTAAGGAGTAGGATCCCATAGTATCCACTCCCTATTAAAACAAAAAAGGGCAACATCCACCAACAAAAACTTTTCTCAAAAGGGGATGAAACCAAATTTATTTAAAATTGTTGTATCATAACACAAAGTAGCAGCAGAATTGAAAGATATATCTAACCATTACAAGGCTTGTTAACATTCTAAACTTTCACCACATAGGGTGACATAAAGGAAAACTAACAACATATGTATAACTTGTTGAGGATCACCTAACAACTTCAAGCAAGGTCTCCCACAAAGACAACTACACTTTTTGTGGTCCAGGTCATCCTAGATCTCCTTCTCCTTGTCCAACAACTGGTGTTGGAACTGTACCCCACAAAAGGAAAAGAAAAGAGGATATTAGCAAAAAGCTGGTATGAGCATGCTAAAAAGGAATTCAGCATTATATAATTTAAGAAAAAGGTACATCAAGTATAGAAGGATTCCCATGCAAAGAGGTAAGAACTACCCAATCGGGCATAAAAGGAAAGAATCACAAGCATATGATAGAAAGAATACTTGCCATTAAAACAATAATAGAAGTGGTGACACAAAAGCACTCATAAAGATTTTAGGGCAAAAAACCCATAACAACCTGCATGTAGGTGAGATAAGCATAGCACTAGAATAACATAAGTAACAAAGGCATCCAAGCCTCATAAACTTGAAAGCTGATAGAGATTGGCGCATAACCAAATATAAAGTTGGGTCAAACCTCATAAATTTGAAGCTCGGGTATGGGGCACATAACCACCATCCCAAAATAAACAATAAGGGCACATAACTCAAAACCAATGCAAATTATATTACTCTAGGGCTACTGAGTCACAAACATACTTAATAGGGAGGCAAGTAACAAGTATAGTCAGATTTCACAATTTAATCACCACAAAAGTGATCATCAATATTATCCACCAAAAAGTGGACATATAACAACAATTTGAGTTCCACAATGTACAAACCATAATAAAGATTCCAAAAGAAAGTCATAGAAGATATCATGATCACAAGATCATCAACAAGTAAGGTACTTCACATGAAGCATAATATTCAAGAGGAAAAGATATCATTTTTAGGGTATTGTCCATAGGACCAAGAGAAAGATAAATTAGGTTATTGCTCAATAAAGAAAAATAGGAGATGCTAACATACCTCTCATAGAGTCTTAACAATACAAGATTACTTTTGGATCCAAATCTAGGTTTTAAAAGCACCTAATATCATATATGTGAGATTAGTGTTAGAAGTGCATTGATTATTCAAAACCCTAAAAATTGTCTTTTTATTATATGTGAATTAGGTTATCAAAACTACATCATTTTTTAGGTTATATTTTACTAAGTTAAAAACATATTTTATTTTATTTTTCTGACTTCTAATTATTAGTTATGAAAAATACAAATTATTATCTTATTTAATTAGATTCATTAAAATTACCTCTTTAAAACATCATATTCAGGCGACCAAACTAAAATCATTAGAAATCTTGCATTTTTCTAAATCCAACAAGTATTTATTTGTAAATTTTGGACAACCACAGTAAAAGATATGAATTTTACAAAAGCGGCCAATCAGAAATCATCGAAATGCCACATAGACAAGCCGAGAGAGAGAGAGAGAGCGAGAGTGGATGGGTCCAGGATGACTTGGTCCAATAGGGACATGATGCATCATCAGTCAACCTCTCAATTAATCTCACCCAAAGCAAGGAAAACCAGGCATGAAAAGATGGATTTGCCCCTCTACGAGAAGCAAACGCACTGAGTGAAAGCGGAGGGTAGACGAGGATTTGCACAGGGAATTGCACATCGGGGCTTATTCCCCCTATCCTTCTCTTGTGTGATGGCACTGAGAACCTTACGGAAAAGAATAGCTAGGTGCAAAAGCTTGCAAAATGTCTAGGGAACAATTCCATTGGCATCGCCCAACGTCAAGGATGCTACTAAGCCTTAAATAGCCTCACTGCATGACCTTATCCCTGAACTGAGTACCACCATGGCATGAACCCAGTTCTGCCCAATGACTGAGCTCACCACAAAACAAGACCAAAACCATAAGTTTTAAAGCACTGTGAAGACACAGGTGCATAAAGGAATAAAACCCAGCTACTGGGGATGAGCACCTATCACAGGCGTAGCTAAAAAATAGAGGTGTCACCGATCTACAAGGTAGAACAACTCAGCCGAACCCACACAAAAACGACGATTGGAAAAGAAAGATATGGGTGCCAGGATGCTTATTGGGCAACTAATTGGATCAAAGAAGGTGAGGAAGGCAGGGACGATGGTGAGGTCACTGGAAAAGAAAGTCGAGTAGGCCCAGCTATTCCACGCGATCCCAAGTTCAATTGAGGCCAGAGGAGAAGTGAAGGAAGGTTGAGGGTTGTTCCGGAGCTATTTCACGAGGAAGAGGAGCAAGAAGAGGGCTTTTGCATAAAATGCTGGAGAAAGGAGAATTGGGGCTTCCCTATATATAGGGAACTAGGTCCTCATCCAGGGATCTTTCAGACCGCAATCATCCAACGAATTCATAAAAAGAAAAATCGCTAAAAACGGTTGAGGAAAGAGATCCGAATCTGAGAAAAGGAAGACTACTATTTGATCGAACCAAGTCTCCTACCCAAGGTGGGAGACAAACTACTGGCCATCGGATCATGGATCGGATGGTCCACATTAAATCTAACATCACAGGGCCGCGTGACAGGATTATTACCAAAATCGAATTTTCAAATAAAGTGTAAATATAATTAATTTCCTTTTTCTCTTTCCTATTTTGAGGGCCAAAACAACTTCCAAAATTAATAAACATTTATACCTTGACTGATTTTGAGGTGTAGAATCTGAATATAAAATTTGTTTTGACTTTTGAGAACTTTTAACGGGCTAAATAATTCAATTACTATTTTCTCTTTCCTCCTTCATTAATGGTGATAGGATCACCCAAATTTTATGAAACTTTACCCACAAGTGTTATTTAATATGTTGGATACGAATTTTCCATCAATTTTATATGTTGGAGTTATTTGTGTAATTATTTAATATTTTGAAGGTTCTACACACTTTCTCTCTCCAGATTTCACCTTTTAATCAAACTTTCTCAAAATTGAGTGGAAATTCACCCAAAGGTATTTTTTATTGTGTAGATTAAAAATCTAAAATTATTTTCCAGTTTTGGAGTCATTAAATATTTTATTTCATATTTTAAAGGAAAACACCCTTTTCTTTTCTAAATAAAATAGATATAGTTATTATTATCCTAAATTGGTGAAACTTGGCCTCCAAGCCAAGGCATATCCCAAGAAAATGAATATGAGGTTATTATAATCCAATAAGTTTTCCTTTTAACACATTATCCATTATTTCTTTTACTTCTCTCATTAAAATCCGTAATCTCATTATTCATGTTTTAAGCATTATCTTTGATTCCTTTTTTCTCTTCCTTGCACCTTAAGGCATAGGAATAATCTAGAACGAATCTACACCACCATTATCCCATATAAGATTATTTATCTCGTATTTTGTGCTATTATAACTCATTATTGTCAATTATGGACACTTTGTCTTTTATGCACATATCCTATGTACCTTTTATTGCTTTTATGATTAATTTGAAGGTATTGGGTAATATTAATTTATATTCTACATTTTAATGTGATTTTTGCATGCACTAATACTTTTAAGGTTACTAAAGAGCATATACGAATCCTTGTTTGGCTATACCTCAAAGACTAAGGGTTCTAAGTTATTAATCCTGGAATAAGATTGAGTCTTAGGTTTCGGTATGTTACAATCACCTTGGGGAGCTCCAATACTATTTATGAAGAAGAAGAATGGAACTATGTGGTTACACATTGACCATTTTTAAATTGAATAAGATAACCATCAAGAAAAAATGTCCTATGCCTAAGATGGATCACCCGTTTGATCATCTACGTGAAGCAACAATCTTTTCAAACATAGATCTCAGGTCGGGTTATCATCAGTTAAGGATAAAGGTGTCTGATGCACCTAAGTCACCATTCAGAAGAAGGTATGCACATTATGAGTTTTAGTCATATCTTTTGGATTGAGAAATGCCCCAACAAGATTTATGGTTATGATGAATACAATCTTCAAACCCTACCTAGATCAATTTATAGTAGTATTCATTGATGATATTATTATATATTCCAAAGATGTAAAACAACATGAGCAACATATGAGGATAGCTCGTTAGTTGTTGAGGTAACATCAACTTTATGCCAAGTTCAAAAAATGCGAGTTTTTGTTGGTTGAAGTTTCTTTTTTGGACATGTCATATCAGGAGAAGGAGTAAATGTAGACCCTAAGAAGGTGGAATCAGTTCTTCAATGGGAGAAACCTACAACATGTACTAAGATCAGAAGTTTTCTAGGATTAGATGGATATTATGGAAGGTTTATAAGAAACTTCTATGCATTAGAGGCACCTCTTACATGCTTAAGCATAAAGGATGTGCCTTTTATTTGGTCTTAATCATTTGAATGGAGTTTTTAAACATTAAAGAAGAAGTTAACCAAATCACCGGTTTTGATTTTACTAGAGGCAAAAAAAAGTTATGTGCTTTTCTATGATGTGTCCAGGGGAGGTTTGGGATGTGTTTTTATGTAGGAAGGGAAGGTGTTGGCCTATGATTCTAGACAACTTAAGAAGAATGAAGAGAACTACCCTACACATGATCTTGAGTTGGAAACAGTAGTACAGCCTTGGTGAGTCATGTCAGGTCTATATTAATCATAAGAGTCTAAAGTAAATTTTCACACAATCTCAACCTGAGACAACACATATCGTTAAACTTATAAAGGACTATGATGTTACCATTGGTTGTCACCATGGGAACAACAATGTACTAGCAAATTCTCTGAGTAGGAAGTCAACATCGTTTGTAGAAATATTTTCTATGGCATGTGTAAAAAGAGACTTGTTGGTTAAGATGAGAGAAAAGAATTTGAATTTAAATGTTTCCGAACAAGGTGGATTCATTGCATAGATTTAGGTTTAGCCAACATTCTAGGATCAGATCAAAGAGCGTCAACGGAGTGACCTCAAATTGCAAGATATCATGCATGATATGGAACGAGGTAAGAGAACATAATTCAAATATTCAGATGATGGATGTTGTATTAGCAAGATAAGCTATGTATGTCGAGTGATCCATAAGTAAGGAAACAAATTTTTGAGGAAGCAAACTCTTCTATATATGCAATGCACCCTGGTAACACAAAGATGTATAGAAACCTTAAAGAATTGTATTGGTGGGTTATGAAGAAAGATTTGGCTCAGTAAATAGCTAATTCTGATGTGTGTCAACAAGTCAAGGCTAAACATCAAAAGCTAGCAGGAACTCTACAATCTCTTCCTATTCCTGAATGGAAGTGGGTTATATTACTATGGATTTTATGGTTGGGTTACCTAAGACTTCATGTGGATACAACTCTATATGGTTGATAGTATCACTTCCTATCAGTTAAGACAGTGTGGGATATGCTAAAGTTAGCTAAATTCTATGTAGATGTGATAGTCAGATTGCATGGGGTACCAATATCTATAATATTTGATAGAGATCCCAAGTTCACATCTAGATTCTAGAATCAGTTGCATCACTCTTTGAGAACAAAATTGAAGTTTAGTGCAACATTCCACCCTCAAACGGATTAACAGTTAGAATAGGCCGTTCAAACCCTATAGGACATGATGAGAGCATGTGTTTTGCATCTCAATGGTAGTTGGGATGATCACCTTATTGTTATGGAGCTTGCTTATAATAATAGTTATCAATGTATTTTAGGCATGTCCTCTTATGGATCTTTATATGGGAGAAAGTACAAATCTCCTACTTTTTGCTATTAAGTGGGAGAAAGATAGTTTCTAGGTCTAGAGTTGGTGGAAGAGACAATAGAAAAAATATCATTTGATCAGACAATAGTTGATGGCTGTAGAGGACATATAGAAAAGCTATGTAGAGAAAAGGTGTAGACCACTTCTATATGAGGTTGGGGACAAGTTTTACTTGAAAGTGTCACCATGGAAAGGTGTAATAAGGTTTGGGAAGAAAATCAAACTAACATCTAGATACATGATCTCTATCTAATCATTCAGAGAGTTGGACTAGTAGCATACAAAATTGAGTTTCCTCCAGAGCTAACCAATTTACATGATGTATTTTATGTATCTATGTTGAAGAAGAGCCATCTAGGTATTGAGAAGATTATAGACTCATAACCAATATAGTTAAGGGGAAATGTTTCCAATGTGGAAGGTGCTATACGAGTTCTATAAGGAACGGTTAATCCTAGAAAGAGGAGGTACCCTTAGTAAAAAAATTTAGAGAAATCATGATATAGAAGAAGCTACATGGGAGTTAGAGTCAGAAATATTTAACAAGTATCCTTTCTTCCAAAAATTGTGAGATGAAATTTTTATTAGAGGGGGAGATTGTTACAACCCATACCATGCTTAGATGGTAATAAAAGAGTTAAACATAACCTTAATGATAATTATGCTTGTTAATATTCATGTATCTCATAGATTAAAATTAACCTTAATATTTCATATCATGTTTCGATATTAAACTAAAGATAATTTAATATATAACCACATAAACAAGAATGGATCATATCAGAACTGAAATGAGAAAGTTATATCCTTTTCAGTTCTCTTACATAGTTTCCATCAATTGACAATTGATGGATGAAAATGATGGTCTAGTTGAAGTTTGACAGATGATGGTTTTGTAGAAATCCTAAACGGATGATAGAAAAATGAGCATTTTCTTAAGATGTCAACTCGAGGGTTTCTTGGATCCCGTAAATCAATGTTTATGAATTGAATGTATCACAAGTTAAAAAATGAAGGTTTTGCTGATAGGTAACCTGATGGCAACTGAGGCTTTACAACTGACAGATGGTTCTTCTTAGGGGATAGCTTTCGATGGATCAGTAAGGAAGCATCTTATGATGGTTCAACGGGGTAGTTATCTACCAAGGGTTTTGGTTGGAAGTTTCCTATTCATGGTTTAAATGGTGGACATCAACTGAAGGAAAGCCAAACCAAAGGTTGAGTGAACCGATGGTTGTGCTGACATCCAACAACTGATGGCTTGATGGATGAAGGCACAACCAATGGTTGTGTAGTTCAAAGGATTTACCTTATGATGGTTTCTTTGTGTGCCATCCAGATGCACCAATTGTGAAATTCGTAGACCCTTATAAATAGGTGATGAGAATAGATGGTACAAGAAGTATAGTTTTGTAAATATCTTCCATCCATTAGAAGACATTGAGCGGCGATGGAAGAGGTGATCGCAGAGGTGATCCAAGGGACGACAACAAGGTAGACAATTGGATTAGTAGAAACCCATAATTTCTTGGTAGTTTTGTCTTAATAAGTAATTTTTAACCATAGATGTCTTCTTCTTTTGTGTTCTCTTTCATTGAGATCTCTATATTAGCAACTGAAGGGTTTTCTTAACTTTTGCTCTTTTCCTTCTGCCTTCAACACATTTCTTTAATGTTTATTAACCTTCTGATCAAATGTTCAGAGTTGGTATTCAAGGTCGAAGCTCAAATCAGACTTATGCAAATCAAAATCCGAGCTCAATGAAACAAATATAAGTACTAGTGATCTTGGACAAATTTTTTGAGTGGAAAATCACCTTCTAACCCTTACTTACAGTATACGAATTTGAAATAATGAATTTTCACTATAGAAACTTACCCTATGAAAACTGTGATAATTGCTAAGTTTTTTAGTGATTTTTAATAGTAGAAATTCTTTATTAATCATATTTGGGGATGTGATACCATATTGCAATATTGTTGTACGAGATGCTATGTATGAAATGTGATGAATTGGTGGATTTAGAGGCCCCAGAGAAGTCAGATTTGTCCTATTCCAGATTGAAAGGATCAGTTTATGGTTTATGATATTTATGAAAGTTGCAAATTTATTAGAGGATTTTTGTGATAGATGTTGAATGATTAATTTGTCAAAGTAGGGTAATCATTAGAATCAATGATGATATTGTAAGAATAAATTAAATATCATTAGAAGATAGATGCCCTAGACACTATAGAGTCTATAGGAGGCTTGTGTTGTGGGGAGGAAATGTGCTTCCCGACTGGAGGTATTTTGTTCAGATAGAGGTAAGCCAGAGTGTACCGATAGAGTGTGGGGGTCTAGGCCAGTGGGGATATCCTCCTTATTATTTGTGGTACCCGACACCAACTAGGGATGATGGTGGTACCTATGTTGCAAATTAGTGGTCGTCTTTGGCATGACCATTAATGTAGAATAAGCCTAAGTTCTTTGATTCTCCACTTGAGTACCCATGTTTAGAGGAGGAATTCAGATATCCAACTACTCCCATTAGTTGTGAGAGCTACATGTGGTGATGCTAGTTGTAGATGTGGTATTGAGATTAAAGACCTAAGATCTTGGGCATACTTCTAAGTCTTGTACAGTGAGATCATAGCTTGTTGTGATGCTTTCACATGTTGTGGTACACCTAATGTAGGTCCAGTGGCATAATAAATGTACTAAAAATTATGTGAATGGATTTAGTTTTTCCTTTTAGTGCAATCAATATGAGATCAACTGCCATGCCAATTGATTTACAGTGTTAAAAATATCATCCCTACATGTGTTTGTATTTAAGCTCTATTAGATACATACATCTAAAATATCATGGTTGCTTGTTGATTTTCTATGCACTGAGCCAATATCTCATCAACCTACTGAAAAGACATTTCAGGCAAAGCTCCAACTCTGGAGGAAGAGTCACAGGCTAGCCATCACTAAGTGTAGATTAGTAGTGGTCTCGAGAATAAATATTTAGCTTAGTTAGATGGTTTCTTATCCTTCCTATAGATATTGGGAATGAGAGTGAGGAAAGAGAGTAGTTTGAATTAGTTGTACTTGATGTATATTACATGGTAACTCTTTCTTCTAAGTGAAAGTTGAACTTTGGTGGTATCTTTTAATGTTATGTTTAAACAAGATGTTATTGTCTAGTTAAAAGATGTCACTATATACCTGAGAAAAAGTGAATGTTACAGTTGATTTTCAGTTAGAAATATAAAAGTAATTGGTTAATCATAATCCATCCATGAGGGCCTTGACCTTGGTTAGTGGGTTTAGGTCGTGTCAGTGTGTAACATACCAATTTTCATAAATACTTATATTGATGTGAGTCCTATTAAGAGAAACTCTAACTAGGTAAGTTTGAGGTGAGTTGGTCAGGTTGCTTAGGTTGTATCCCATATTGGAGTACTTTCATGCTACCTAGGATATAAGGGAATTGTAGTAAACCATGGTATACTAAAATGTCACAAGAAAATTTAGGATTTATTAACATGATGAGACTAAGGTTAATCTGGACTTCAATAACAATCTGATAATTAGAGGAAAAGTTATGATATGCAACGTCATTTTGGGCCTTATGCATAATTAGGCTCAGATGCATGTTATAATGAAACTAGGATTTGTATTATGTCATTTATGATATATATAAGAGGTTGTATATTTTGGTGGAATTTAGAGTTGAATTGATGATTCAATTTTTTCATCTAGATGTGTGAAAAATAAAAATATATATACTTATACTAGGGGTATTTTGTATTTATCAACTTTTTTTCAAGTGAATTAGGTACTGAGGATTTTACACAGGAAAATGTTAGTTATTTTGAGTGTTGGTCAAAATTTGGGATCAATTGGACATGAAGACCATTCTATAAAATTGTAGAAAAATAGAGGGAAACTAGTGTGTTAATGCCGCTTGGGCATTGAACCAAGGAATTAATGGAAGAACCATTTTTCATGGCCAAGAGGATGTCTCAAGTGAGTGCATGCTGGTTAAGTGAAGAGGCACACACACCATAAGTGAAAGTGGGTTTTATCACACATTTGTGTTCTCCTAAAATAGGTCTCCAACAAAGTTCACTAGGAAGAGGAACCTCATCGAGACCTATGTTGGTATTAATGCCCAGAGAGTCAATCATATGATGATTGGAATGTGCCATTAAATACCTAATTTGATAATAATAAAAGGTAATTATGTATATTATGTTTGTCTCATTCATGAGATGATGACACGGACGTAAGTAGATGTCTAAAGAATGATGTTACTCAATGACATATGTCTTCAAGTACGTGACTTGATCAATGAGATCATACAGATGCTAAGAGTACATACATTCTTGTTATACCCCTAGTCGTATATTATTGTGGAAGAAAAATAGACAATATTAATATATGAGACTAGAGTGTGTGTTGACTGATGACAGAGTCTCATTAATCATGATATATGATATCAAGTCACTCACATAGATACATGTTAGAGAACAATGTATCAGACAGACCCACCATGAGAGTGATACATGGAGACCATGGAATGGTAGTCAGAATCATCTCTCATAGTGATTGTAACATCCTCAATTTCATAGATATTGTAAATCTTTAATGTCGAGTTTTCTAGTAAGTGTGACAAGGGACCTAATGAACCTAACCATGGCAAGGTATGTAATTAAGTTCACAATATTTGTAATACAAGTAATGTGGTCAACCTATACACACACGATAGCTTAAATGTATATGATTGTAGTCAGATGTAGATGAATATGAATGAATTATTCTTGTGAACAATAAGGTGATGAACATATATAATATGAAGACTTGAGTTACTGGTTTGAGCTCTAGAGCAACTTAGGTCTCATTATTAAGGAAGTAAGGTAATGTTGACCTAATGTATCATATAAAAGCTTCCATTGAGGGAATATTGTTTCATGCTTTAGTCCCATAATTGAGAATAGATAATTGACCTTTTGAGAGATTAGGGAATGGTCTGGGGGCCTGGAACCTTATTCAATCATGATTGAGCCAATTAAGATTCACATATGGGTCCTTGGAGCTCAAATTTGTGGATTTAGCATTTTGTATTCATAATAAATACTCAATGTAATTTTGAAAGATGGAAAATTGATATATAAGATCAAGGGATAAAATTTAGATGTTTTATATATCTAGTGCCTAGGTGATTAAATTAGTAATTATCTAGATTTTATTTAAAAGATAGTTTTGGATTGTCTATCCACTTACATTCTACCTAAAATCTTTCTCATATAAATATGATGGTGATATAGTGTTTGTACCAAAATTTGGGATCAATTGGAGCTATGAACTAGGATATTTAATTATTTCTTTGGTGTGGACTTTTATCAAAAAGAAGAAGAAAAACAAAATAAAAAAGGGGGGTGACTCCCATCCATATCGTACCAGAGAGTCACGCCCAAGGAAACAGGGGCCCAATAGAGCCCCGAAAAAAGGGGGACCTTGCCCTTGATCTCAAGTATGGGGGGCTATAAAAGCTGCAGATTCCGGTTTATGAGGGGCTGACAAGCCTGATCTTAGGGTTTCACTTGAAATTGAGAGAGAAAGAAGAGAGAGGGGGAATGGAGTAGAAAAAGAGGATGACAGAAGGACGATGGAAATGGATGGGGATCTTTGATTCTAGATTATTTGTGCCCAGAGGCGGTGGCGCCCTAGGTGAGGAAGGCCGTCTGGAGCGGTGGGCATCCCCGGAGTGCACGGCGACGGCCCCATCACAGAGATCCACCTACCGGTAGCATGAACAGGGGTGGCTCGAGGAAAAATAGGGGAAGGACCCCTTTCTTGAGCGGGTGAAGGAGAAGGTGGTCTACCCAGATCCGCCTGGGCTGATGCTAGGACACTGACCCATCTCAGCCATTGGATCTCGATGAACAGCAGTATCACTCTGTTAAGGTAATTGTTCAAAAATTGATATCGTGAGATATAGAACTCAGTTTGGGACAAAAAAGGTACATATGGAAAGATCTTTGAGTGTACTATCTTCTAAAAATATGTCTAAAGTGTGATTTAGACGTTTGATAATTATTACTAGTTGATTTTTAGAGTATATGTGATTTCAATGTTTTGAGAACTAAAAATAGTAAACGACTTTAGAAATTAATGAATAACTTATGGTAAGTATATTTTGATGTGATATACATAATCACAAACCCTGATAATCCTGATTTGAAGTTTATCTATGATTTTGGTGCAAACCCTAATATGGGCATTTTGGGTATTTCACCCATGATTTGATTATGAAATGACCTGATATTTTAATACATGATCCTACTATATTATATGATTAATTTTCTAGAGATTTGATGGAGTTTCTTGTGTTATCATATTAGTATTTAATTTCATACCTGAGTGGCCATTATGTAGAATAATAGATGATTATCTTGACACAATAAGTGGTATATGTATGGCTAATTCGGCCTGATATTAGTAATGTGATGGTATTTTACTTTGACTCCTAACTGAGTCAGTAAGTTTAGAATATGTGACTATGTTTGAGAATTATTCTCATTAAATGAAGTATATGTTCATATTAGTGCATAAGATGATTTATGTTGAGTATAAATATTATAGTAACTACATAATAAGAGTTTATTTTAATTTCAACGCCAAGATTTTATGATGATCATAGATTAAAGTTATGTTTAAGAACCCTAAGTTGGTAAATATAGTTAGGAAGGTGGGGTTTGAGATTTAGAAATAGAAAGAGGGAACATATACTTAGACTAATAAAACTATGATGATATCCAGGTTATTAAAGTTATGGAACTTGGAATCAGGATTTTCTTATAGATACCATCAGTACAAGAGGTAAGTGGTTCATGCCCATGAGTATTTCAGTTTATCAAATCTAGTAAATTTACATACATCTTAATTGAGAACTTAATATCCAATGTTCTAATCAGATATGTAGGTAGGATTTTCTATACTATATGATTGTGATATTTCATAGGCTTAATGTATTAATTAGAGATGTGTCATGAGACGGTAATGAATTAACAGGGATATAAGGTTAAATTACTCTCATGTTTCTTAATGTTGTTCTATATGAATGTTCAAGACTACAAAAAAAGAAATACAAGTTCAGATTGACATACACCCATGGTAATGAGATATAACCATGTGTTAAGATTTATAGGTATGAACATACTATTAGAGTTCCTCACTTTTATACATATAATTGAGTATTAAGATTTCAAATAGAGACACATTATCAAGATTTCTTATATATATAAAGATCTAATAACTAAGGAGTTAATCAGATTTCATAGAATGAGCAACATCTAGAAGAAAAATACAAAGTGAGATTTGAATGTATCAAGACATGATCTATTTTCAATATAAGGGCCCTATTAGAGTGTATTGTGATTTGAGTTTATGATGATAGATATAAGACTATGATGCATTAAGTTATGTTTAAATTTCAAGGTACATTTGTTTAAGATTCCTATTGTAAGTACTTAAGGTTTAATACATAAGTTAATATGAAGACATTAAGATTCAAGTCAAGATCTATTATAATGAGTTTTTTAGAGATTGAATCATCCTCTCAGATGGTATGTTTATAGATAGTCTATTCTTAAATTATCCTCTCATAGTTTATTAAAGTTATTATATGTTCCTTGGTATATATGTTCAGATAAGATCCTCCTTCCTAAGCCTTGAGACTCAGTCATTATGTTTAGTATCAATGAAGTTATACTATCAAATCAGAGATTCAAAATAAGGTTTATCTAGATGATAATAATAATAATAATAATAATAATAATAATAATAATAATAATAATAATAATAATAATAATAATAATAATAATATATTTAGATTCAGACTTAGACTACTCATGGTGTGAGTAGCCAGATTTTGAATAAAGATACATGATAATGGTTTTAGACCCATTCTCAATTATGAAGTAATTAAGATCCGTATTCATATTTAGTTGTAGATTCAGTTTATCACTTAAGAATAAAATATTTAGATTCATATTCAGATTTAGAGTTTAGTATATGATCAATACTCAGTAATTAGTTTTAGATAAGTTTAGTTATCAATATTCAGTTTTAATAAAAGATAAGTTCAGAATTAGAATTCAGTATAGCAATCGGTATTCAACCTCAATCCAGATTAAGAATTATGTAAGTTTAGACTTAAGATAAATAAGTTGAAACCTTCACATAAGACATCATATGATAAGTCCTCACTCAGTAGTCCCAGGACGATTTAGAGGCATCTGTTGCCAATTCAGATGAGTGTTTACTCCAATTCAGAGGTGTTGTAGCACCAATTTAGGGCGTAGCCATGCCAATTTAGAGACACCTCGGTGTCATTCAGAGGCATGTAGTGCCAATTCAGCGGTACCTTGGTACCAATTTAGGGCGTAGATACACCAATTCAGGAGGACTTATTGTATAATGGTGGCCACAATCAGATAAAAATTGTAAGCAAAAGATACATTAGGCTAGAGCATGCACATAATCTCATCCATGAGTATGATGAGAGGGAATTAGATAAGATAAGTATGGCACATGCACAGTGGTGCAGGTCTTGAGATCCGTGTAATAGGGTACATGTCTCAAGAGAAAGATAATGTAGAAAGATAAGAATTCAGATTAAGTAATAAGAGAGAATATGTTACAGACTTTACTCAGAGTTTGATGTTACTTTCATGTTTATAAAATCCAATTTTAGTTCTTTAGCAATGTATATTTTAAAATATTTTAAAATACCAAAAAAAATTAAAATACTCATGCCACTTACTCTAACGACTATTTTTCCCAATGCATGGTTGGAGACGCGATGTTTGTAGGATTTGGAGCAGCTGAGGATCAAAGGAACAAGTAAAGGTCTAGGATATTTTCAAGCTTGCCTAGTCGGGTGCCATCTAGCGAGAAGGTCCAGAGCGTAGACATCTCTTTTTATGCATAGTCTTGTTATTAGTGTATATTAGATGAGTTATAGTTTTCCTTTTATCAAGGATTATGTATGAATCAGTTTTACTCAATGCAAAGAGTTTCATTTGCTTTAATTGCAATGATTACCATGTTTGTGACACTCCAAGATGAAAGAAAATAAAATATAGCTTCTGCTCATGTATTATAAAAATCTGGGTGTTACAGTGATAGTGGATATTGTGGTTCTTAGACCTGAAGTCACTACACTCATCACATGTCATTGGGTATACTTTGACATCATCAAACATAATCCTGAAATACGGGTTGCCATATAGGTGATGATTGGGTGGCTTTGACACATGGGGACTGAGTGTTAGTGATGTAGATTGGATTTGTCCCTCCTACATGATTTTGATATCCAAGGCCTCTTGATAAGAGAGACTGTGACATGTACGGCCATACTGATGTGGTTCAATATGTGATATGTGAACTCATATGCATCTCAGACAATCTGCTCTATTCATGGGCACATAATAGAATTAGTGAATTGCTATTGTGTACTTGCAATTAATGAAAACATCATATGTCTTGTGTGACAAGAACATTACGTTTCATTTTAAAATATATGATCTTTTATGGCAATTCCCTGTGTCTCAAAAATTATATTTGATAGTTCTAAAGACAAATATGTGTATGACATATATATTGAATGACTTGATGAATCAAACATTAAATACCTATAACATTGTCATCTAGAGAACACAAATGAGAAATTCATTTCTAGGATCCATATGATGGATATCAAGAGTCATTTGGTTATTGAAGCAATAGGGACATGCATATCTTATTCATAGTGCAATATGACAAAAGCATCTTCATTAGATGTAGTGGAAGAGTGACTATTCTGTTAGTCCTTATACATACTGATGTAATTAGACCTTTTAGAATAAATGCTTAAGGTAGTTACTAGTACCTCATTATATCTATTGATGTTATCAGTAGATATGGAAATTTGTGTTTAATCAAATACAAGTTTGGATCTCTTGAAGTGTTCAAGGAGATCATAAATGAAGTACATAACTAACTTGGTAAAAGTATTAAGATACTTCAACGTGATGGATGTTGAAATATTTTAAACCAAGAGTTTGAGGACCTTCTGGAGAGATCATGATAACGTATCATGATGAACTCCACCTAAAACACAATGATAGTATATAATGAAAGTGTATCTGATAGAAGGTATCACACCAAGTTAAGTCAAGGTGTGATTATCAATTAAAATCTAGTTGATCTTCCGATTTCTTTTGGGTACATGTTTAACATTAAACAATGTACCATCTAAAATTGGTTCAAAAGTCACCATATGAGATATGGCATGGTAGGTGTTCTAATGTATCTTTTATAGTGATTAGGGATGAATACCTATATAAGAAAATTGTTTCTTAAAAGGCTTTGTCCACAAATCACATAAACGTTATTTTGTTAATACTAATCTTATCCCAATCCTACAATAAAGTTTTTGTTGATCAAGATGGTTGTATTCCTAAAGAGGAACTTTCCAAAAGAATCAGTAGGAGTAAAAGTAGAACTCAAAATGTTCACGACAAATAAGAAAACATTGAACCTAAAATAGTTATAGTAAGAACAAGGAGAATCACAAGCTGGTGTGGAGTCTTAAGTTCCTAATGTAAAACACTAGACTCATAGTTCTAGTAGAACACACCTTGAGTTTGAAAGATGATGATATCTTATAACTCAGAAAGGTGTTAGTTTGATCATAGATGATGAGTCAACAACCAACCTAGAAATTATTGGGGGACTAGAATCTGAAATATGGCTATAGGCCATAAGATCCAAGATAGACTCCATGTATGCCAACAAGGTATGACCTTGGTGGATCCACCTGAAGGGGTAAAACCAAAAGGGGGCATTTGGATCTTTGTAAGAAGACCAACATGGAAGGGTAAATTGGTTGAAAAGAGTTTCAAACTAGTTCAAGGTGTTGAACATGATGAAGTCTTTCACTAGTTACCATGGTTATATCCATCTGGATCATGCTTGTTGTTGTAGCTTAGTATGACTATGAGATTTGGAATATGGATGTTAAAACCAAATTCCTTAATTGGAATAATTATGAGGATGTGTATGTGACACAACCTAAAGGTTTTATAAATCCAATAATGTAAATAGAGTCTATCAGCTACAAAGGTCAATCTATGGATTGAAGCAAGCATCTCAGAGCTGGAAATTTCTATTTGACAAGATAGTCAAAGAGTTTGACTTGAGTCAAAACAAAGTTGAAATATTTGATTACAAAATATTTAGTGGGAGCATACTTATATTCCACATGATGATGGGGAATAACATCCTTATCTTGTAAATGTTAAAACATGAATGGAAAAAACCTATGTTATAGGTATTAAGATCTATAAAGATAGATCTTGAAAGATTCTTGACCTAAGTAATAGAACATACATTGGCAAACTGATGAAGTGTTCAACATGCAAGACTCAGTGAGAGAAAACTTATCCATGTTCCATGGAGTTAGCCTCTCACGAGCCTAGTGTCCTAGCTCTTGTGAAGAATGGCATTATGCCATATGCATTAACAATTGGATCTATATTGAATGCAATCTTATGTACTTATCCCATTATCTCGTATGTATTGGACATGACAAGATCATATACAATTATCTCATATGTATTGGACATGACGACAGGATATCAAGTCATCTCATATGTATTGGACATGATGAGAGGACATATATATACCTACCTAGAAATCTTTTATGTATTAGACATGACAAGAGGGTATATGTCAGATGCCAGTGAGAGTCACAGGACTACCATAAAGAGCATCCTTAGGTGATTATGAAGCACGAAAGGGATCATTTCCTTAGTTATGGTAAAAAGGAAGAGTTGGGTGTAAAAGGTTACACCAATGCAAGCTTTCAAACTAATAAATTAATAATCACAATCTAAATTTATGCTTGTCATTAAATGAGAATCGTAAGCTATAAAGGGTTCTAAGCTAAAGACAGTTGTTCAAATATACAAAAGAATTCGAGTATATATGTGTTATGCAAACAACAAAGGATATTGTATGAATCAATAAGTTCATATGGGTGAACTTATGGGAGGTTCCAACCATTGATGACATAGTAGAAATAGTGATGATAGCAATAGAGCTACTGGTTTGGATGGGAATCTCAGATAGCATACTACAACACTTCAACAACAAAGATATGTGAAAATTGCAAAATACCAACATTAAGAAAACATTGCTAAACCTACTATAAAAGCTCTTGCACAGTAGAAACATGATAAACATGTTATGATCACTTGGAATATGATTCGTGGGTGATTGGCTTTAAGTGAAAGTGGGAGTCTGAAGGTATGTATTCCCAGAGAGATAATCATATAATGACTGGGAATGGAATTAAATACCTAATTTGATAATAATAAAAGGTAGTTCCATCTATTATGTTTGTCTCAGTCATGAGATGATGACACATATGTAAGTGGATGTCTAAAGAATTATGTTACTCAATGACGTATGTCTTCAAGTAGCTAACTTTAACAACGAGATCATATGGATGCTAAGAGTACATACATGCTTGTTATGTCCCTAGTCAGATATTACCACGGAAGCAAAATAGACAACAGTAATACATAAGACTAGAGTGTGTGTTGACGGATGACAGAGTCTCATTAGTCGTGACATATGATATCAAGTCACTCACATAGATACATTTTAAAGTGCAGTGTATCAGATAGACCTAGCATGAGAGTGATACATGGAGACCATGGAATGGTAGT
This sequence comes from Alisma plantago-aquatica, assembly GCA_963693085.1. Classification (NCBI taxonomy): domain Eukaryota; kingdom Viridiplantae; phylum Streptophyta; class Magnoliopsida; order Alismatales; family Alismataceae; genus Alisma; species Alisma plantago-aquatica. The sequence continues at coordinate 1,223,374,106 of OY856412.1, forward strand.
CAAAATCATCTCTCATAGTGATAGTGGTGATTGTGGTTCTAAAACCAAAAGTCACTACACTCATCACATATCGTTGGATATACTTTAACATCATCAAATGTTATCCTGAAATACGGGTTGTCATAAAGGTGATGACTGAGTAGATTTGACACATGGGGACTGAGTGTGAGGGATGTAGATGGGATTTTTTACTCTGTCAGGTTTTTGATATCCAAGGCCTCTTGATAAGCAAAACTATAAAATGTACGGCCGTACTGATGTGATTCAATATGTGATATGTGAACTCATATGCATATTAGATAGTCTGATCTAGTTCAAGGAACATGGATTAAACAGTGAGAGGATGATGATTCCATGCCTCGAGTTCAATTTGGATATCAGAGATAAAGGAACTATACAATAACTATAACACCAATCACACATTATAGGTTGAAGTTCTTCTCCAACTTTTCAAATTACTTGGGTAGCAATGATGTGTGACTAGGAACTGCTCTTTGCTTGTGATTTCATAAGTTTGTTATGGAGATTCATTGCCAACGTAATTCTGGACCAATAGGGTCGCACACATAGGATACACTTGGATTAAAGGAGTATATTCATGGATGATGTTTAATTTGATTACTAAAGGTGTTTAGGTATTCAATTAAACAATATATCAACTGATTGGACTTAGAATCATCAACTTCAAGTGTTGGACTGACTATTTGGAGTGTAGGTTCATTAGAAACTTAACTGGTTGAGTCCTTCTAGAACTAGGGCATGAGATGACCATCTTGCATGATGGTCGTGAGATGACCATCTTGTGTGATTGTCGTGAGATGATATTCTTGTCTGAGAAAGACAACTGGTTTGTGGTTGTGAGATGACCGACTCACTTGAGTGAGACGATCGGTTCGTGGTCACGAGATGACCAGATCGCATGAGCAAGACACCCAGTTTGTGGGGAAATTTGATTGCGTCAAGGATTAGTGTTTACGTCATGTTGTGAATTAATTGGGTTTGAATTGCCTATTTGATTCAGTACAAGAAATTCCACAAAATGACCGTCTTGCCAAGGGAGATGACCATATCGTTCACAACACTACCATTTCACTATGTGAGTCAACTGTCTCACAGTTTGTAGGTTCTAGAACATTTATGATATTGGACCCTTCTACTCCCACACCAATCAAAAACCCTGACTCTAGTCTATACTATAAATCGATGGGTACTAGGGTCTTCCCAAGACACACACATGAGAATCAATTATTCTGACAATTGTTGTCATCTCTAGTTGTGGTAACCAATAGAGATCCCAAGCAAGTCCTACCCATTAGAGGGAAGGATAACAATGGAGAGAACAACTAAGGATCAGTCTTGGGAGACCGTATAAGTGACTAGTACGTTGATAGGAGGGAATAACTCCTTCCTATTGGCTCTAGTAGTGCAATGTGGAGTTCTTGATGGTCCGGGTGGACTTTCATAGAGGAAAGGTGGACTTTATCCCTCGCTAGGAGGATAACTTTAGCCTGCAATCCGTAGAAGGACCATAGGATCCTATGTAGACATTGTTCCAGTTTGTTGTCTGTGGTGAAGACCAAGAGTTACAAAAACACTATCCAAGAGCAACTAGATGATAGTTGTACATCTACAACAATGAGGAGTATGTCCCTGGACTTGCTCCAAGACTAGGTAAATCCTCAAAACCATGCTTTCCATTATATAGTTGTTGATGTGATCCACTGGTTTATGAGGAATATGGCAATAAAAATTTGTGTTTCATCTACCTATATATGTGCCATAGTTCCCAACAACCTAGAAGGTAAGTGGATATAAAAGCCTTGGGAAGCATTTTCTTATATTGGTAAATCAATATGTGTCTAGTAAGAGAGAGAAAAGTGTAGCCTAGGAATCATGTATGACCCCCTCCTATCTAGTGGTGGCAGAGGAAACTATTAAGGATTCCAATGGGATTTCCTTTGACCGAGAATAGGGTCAACTAAGTCTAGAGAAGATGAAAAGGTGGATCTAGACCTTACATCATTGGGTCCACTAAGAGGGAAGTCTTAGCTTCTCAAGGAGACATGCATGAAGCACTCTATTCTGGGAAAGAAATGGGATACTCATAGAGTGGAGAGGAAAAAGGTCAAAATGTGGAAGAGGAGCAACAACCGTGCTAGTGTTCTTTTAGGACTTCTTCATAATAGCCACCAAGATATGAGGTTAGGGTGACCGTGAGCAAGTTAAGCATCAGCCAGGGATGTTGGACACACCGCCGCAAGCTGGGAGCATTGGATCCCTTATTCTCATGGCACAAATAGGGTAATTATGCAATGTGAATGCAATGACAATAGAAAAAGAGGATGGCTAGGTATGGGCCCACCCTAGCATGTACAGGCCAGGCTACTAGCTGGGGGAGGGATGATTCCAAATGTCCCAATTGTCACGAACAGATACAAATGTCAGTTAAAAGTAGGTACCATTTTGATTGAATTGTTCTTAGAAAGATCATAGAACTCACCCTAATTGTCGAAAGTACACATGTAAGGGATCATTAGAAAGTTTGAGAGATGACAAACATACTAGAAATGATTATTGACCATGATGATGCAATTATATTGATAGAAATATAATATATGTTAATGTTTTGTTAATTTAACATGACAAGTAATGAAACCCATCTTTGAGCTACATGAGAATACCTTGAGCACATATATATAGTAAAATAAATAAATAACTTAGTATTTTGAGATTTATATTAATATTTCATGATGATATGAGGATACTAGCATTTCTTGTATTAGTTAGTGGGTAGAGTCACTAAAGAGTGTATATTATTGTGTGGAAACACTTATACATTATGTTTGTGATTAAAATAGGGTATGTTCAGAGTAAGTGTGGGTTGTGGATAGATATGAAATCACAATAGACAACCTTCAAGAGGTATATGATGCACTGAAATGCTTATTATTTGAGGTTGGTATTGTTAAGCATTTTATGAAACCTAGTAAGATAACAACTTGGGTATATGTGTTTATAAGCCATAAGATTATGTAAGGGTTTCTTATCAGCCAAAAATAAGATAAGGTGATACCCAAGTATAAGACTAGATAATATAAATCCTAAAAAAGAACTAGAGTCCAGTTGGTGGGTGATAATGATCAAGTAATAAAGATGATTTATAATGATAAGTAATGTCTTTTCAGGATTCAGACCTAACCAGATGAACCTAAGGAAAACATTTAATTCTTTGCAATAAAGGTAAGTGGCCTATGCCCTTTGGATTTTTATCCTACTATCATATTTAGACATTTGGTCTAAATTATTGGATCCAAGTGTTCCTTTTTGTGTAGTAGCACACCACTTTCAGATTTTCAAAGTTCTTACATTGTGATAAATGCAGTATGAGCATTATATCTTATCAATACTCTTATCCTACATGACATGAAATAAACAATTAAGACTTAGATAACTAGAGTTGTAAGAATAGAATATTGAACCAACATGAGGTGTAATCTACATATTCTTCATTAAGTGGGTAGAAACTTAAGTAGACATAACAAAGCTATTAAATATTGATCTGAATGTGCAATAATGTGTACTTTATCAGCATAAAAAATACTAAGATAATTGAACAATACATTTATGAAGTGGTATACTAAACAACAAATTCTTGGATCTGATTTCTCAATCTATTAATTAATTTATTAATACCCTATATCCACATGAGGTGTACCATAACATGTGGAAGCATCATAGAAATATACAATCACATTGTACAAGTCTTAGAGTAGACTCGAGACTTTAAGTCTACTAACTAGCTACTTGGTATGCAATATACCTCTCACGTCTAGCCTCGACGGCTAATGTCAATGGCTGAAAAAAATGAATTCCTCAACTAAACCTAGTTACTCATGCACAGAGTCAAAACACTCTACATAAAACTATCTACATCAGTGGTTTCACGAGGGATGACTCACTGTGTAGTAATTATATAGTGTACCACCAGGATCTCTGGTTAATGTTGGGTACCACTATGTATCACCCGAGTCTCTGATTAATATTGGATATCCCAATTTTGTAAGGAGTACTTACTAATTGGTCTTAGACTCCCATACCCCTGTAGTATGCTCTAGCTACCTCATCCTAAACACTACATGTAACATCCATGACCAGGGTTATGTGTTAACCCTAGATGTTTTGCCTAATAAGGTTGAGTAGATACTTAATATAATCTTGGGAAAAGTAATTCGGGCTCATGAGAAACTTATGTTTCAATTTTGGTCCTATTTTGAACAATGTTGAAGCAATGTTTGCTTATTTTGGACTAAAGTGCAAATTACCCAAGATTGAGGGGTTAAATTGCAAATGTTGCATGATAAAATGTTCCTCTGATTTTGAGACATCATAAGAATGAACATTGTGTAGTGGTATGGTTTTCACAAGCTTGGGCACCAAGATTGAGCTTGTAAAACAATCCTTGTGCATTAAAACCTAGTTTTGGTGTAATGTGCAATTTACCCAAAACCTAGGGTTCAATATGCAAATTACCACTTCAATAAGGTCCCTAATCTTTCTGGGAATCATGTAAAGAAAATAAAATAAGAGGGGCTCCTCATTTGAATTAAGTTGGAGGAGAGAGAATCTTGATATTAAAATAATCAAGATTTAATCCTAAGTGAAACCCTAATTTAATTTAGGGCAAAAATGAATGTATTAATTAAAGGGACTTCAACCAAAACTATAATGGTTGGATTCATATGTGTGTGGATGAGTTTAAAGCCTTGCAAAGGCACGAGCATATCCTAAGGAGGTGAAATCCCACTCACCATTATTATAAGAAAAACAATTTCCACTCAAAAATGGATATTCTTATTATAAGGGTTAAGGTGCTTAATTTCTTTTCCCTTAATTCATGGATAATAGAAGGGAATTCGGTGGGGGTAGAGATTCCCTTGAATGCAAGAAACCAAGGGGGAAGTGGTGGCAACAATTTTGGAATTAATAGACTTTTATAAGAAGATTTTCTCTCTCATCAATTTTCTTATAAAAGTACCCTTTCTAAGCCAAAACAAAGGATTTTTCGGATTTCTTTCTTTCCCCTTGCTTGGAAAACGACCAAGGAGCTGTGGAGGATCCGGAGGACGACCCCCGACCTGTTGTTAAGGTTCTTGACCTCCTTTCACCTTGAATCCATGGTGAAAATCAAAAATCAATGCATGAATTCTTCATATCTCGATCCCCTCTTCAATTCTAACCAATTCTTTTCACTCAAAGCTTGAGGACGACCCTTGGAATAGTGAAAGGAGTTGCATCCACCATTGTTTCCGTGGTCTTGGAGCTTTGGAGCTCAATTGGAGGCGGGTTTTATAACTTGAACCCTTAACTTTATTATTGCAATCATTTCCTTATCAATTGGTGATCATTTCTACATTTCTGAAATTAAGTTTGGTTGATTGATGCAATGTCCACGAAAATCACAGTAGATTTCATGATTTTGGAGCTTGATGATGATGACATAATCATAAACACACACCTCCCTAAATATCTAGGGCAAACAGTTTCAATGTTGGGACCAAACGGTTTCACCAAACCGTTTGGTGACCAAACGGTTTGCAAACTGTTTGGTGGTTTGGGTCCCAAACTGTTTGGGATGGTTGACCATTTGAAGATATATTCTGTGGTTCTTGGATTTTGATCCAATGGTTTCAATTGGTTTGATCTTGAAGGTTTCAATTGTGAATGATTACCTAATTACAAACCCTAATCGACTAAGTGCTGAATTTCCAATTGATTGAGATGATGGTTTGGGTTGATTGACCCAAACGGTTTCAAAACCATTTGGGAATCACCCAAACAGTCTCAAAACCGTTTGGGGGTCACCCAAGACCGTTTGGAGTTCTAGTGTTAAGTATGGCTAAGTGTTTGAAGATCCAAAGATATGGTATGAACCCCAATCGGCTAAGTGCTGATTTTGCAATTGAATAGGTTGATGGTTTGGGTTGATTGACCCAAACGGTTTCAAAACCGTTTGGGAATCACCTAAACGGTCTCAAGACTGTTTGAGGGTCACACAAGACCGTTTGTAGGTCTAGTGTTGAGCATGGTTGGGTATTTGATGATCCAAAGATACCAAATTGAATTGCAACTAAGTGCTGATTTGATAATCAATTCAATGGTCCAAAACCCTAATTGGATGCCATGGATTTTGATGATGGAATGGGAAAACGGTCTCAAGACCATTTGGAGATCAACCAAATGGTCTCAATACCGTTTGGTGGTCATCCAAGACCGTTTGAGGTCAGGTCATATCATGTGATGATGATAGTTCATTGATTTCAATTGATTTGATTCCACAATGTCAACCATTGATGAATCCTCAATTTCAAACCCTAAGTGATGGTTACTTGATTATCAAACCTAGTTCGATTGGGTTCAAAACCCTAAATTGAAGGCCTAATTGAATGTGATTCAATGGTCCAATTGATGAATACTTTAGTGGTTCAATTTATAATTGGTCCATGGATTGAAACATTGAGTCGATTGAGTGTTGAGGTGCCTTTTTGGTCCATGTGGTTTTGAGAAGGTTTGGACCAAACGGTTTCAAGACCGTTTGGGTACAAACGGCCTCAAGACCATTTGGGACCAAATGGGACCAAACGATCTCAAACCATTTGGAGACCCAAAGTGCAAACGGTTTTAATACTTATTTTGTCTAATTGATTTCAATTACAACTTGTTCAAATGGTTTTCAACCAATTGATGTATGAGAACCAAGATCATTAAGGGTCTAAGTAATTAACTTCGTGAATATCAACATGGTTAATCCATTTGAATATCTCATGTAATTGAAGGTCCAATATGGTGAGCCTATTTAAATACTTAATATATTTGAAGATTTCAATGGTTAACCCAATTGATCACTTTGTGAGATTGAAAGTTTAATTGGTCAATTCTTTTGAATTCCTTATATAATTGATGGTTTAATTGATTAGACCATTTGGACATCTACTATGATCAAAGGTCAATCAGCTATGTGTTTATTAAAGATGTAGACCTATGATGATTGTGAAGGTTAACCCTAGCTATGTGTACTCAAGTGAAGAGTTGACCTAGATTAATCTTGGAGTAGTTAACATCCTAAAGAGGATGAGAGAGAGAATGAGAGAGATGAATGCTTATATAATTAAGCCCTAATTTTCTCATTATGAGTCAACTATGTGATAAGGGTTGATCCATAATAATGAGATCATGAAACCCTAATCAATGAGCCTTAAACCTAAATAGAGCAATGCTATGTGTGAAACCCTAATTAGAGAAATGCTATGTGTGAAACCCTAATTAGAGAAATGCTATGTGGGAAACCCTAATCTAGGGAAAATTTGAGTGTTGTCATAAATCCAGGGTGATGATGTAACCCTAACTGGGTATAACAATGAAGGAAACCCTAATTTAATGGGAATTGTACATCCTAACCCTAATTTGGGCATGAGGTAAGAGAAACCTTACTTGGATGTGAATAGGAAACCTTAATCCCTAAAATGGGGTAAGGTGCATGAAACCCTAATATAGGGTAGTGCCACTAATCCTATGTGAAGACCTAGCACTGGGTGTTGTGTTGTGCAATCTTAATTTCACATAATACTAGGTGAATCCTTGATATAGAAGGATGATTATATGAAACTCTATTGAAGAATATTACTATGTGAAATCCATAAATGTATGGAATATTCTATGTGAATCCTCAAATTATAAATATGGAGAATACTATTCCTAATAATGGAATAGTGATTAATGTTATGACAAATGTGACACCTACAGAGGTTGATAATGAATATCCTTATGTTAATATTTCCTAACTCAAGGATGAGTCCATAGTATTGGTAATAGTTGTATATTCTAAGTGAGTGATTAATGACCACTACTTTACATGATAATTGTGATGAACTGGTGCATAAAGTATTAGGATGGGGAATACCCTAATACAAACTAAGTGTATGAACTCAAGTAAGATAAAGGTGTTAAGAGAAGTGATACATCAAGATATGATAGATATCACATCCAACACCCCAATACTGGTATACCTTGATGTGTAATAGTCCAGGATAATTGGATGAATGACACATGAGATGTGTCATGTCAATGGTTACATTGAGATGTAATGTACTCTGTTGAATGCAAGCTAACATGCCTTACAAAAGGTTAATCCAAACCTATAAACTATGATGCAATCATATTTTGGCCAAGATGAGAGAGAAACTAATACTTTGTGAGTGATAATACATTCTATGATGAATGATGAGAATAAATAAGTATGATTGAATACTTATGTTATCCATATTGATTCCTTGCTATGTGGACCCTAATACAGGGTAATGCTATGTGAAAACCTAATACAGGGTACTGCTATGTGAAACCCTAATACAAAGTGATGCTATGTGAAGTTCTAACACAGTAATCCTATGTGAATCTCAAATACAGACTAATGGGTTATGAATGTAATAAGATAACCCTTATTTGCATAGTACTGATATGTAATGGTATCATGATTACTAATCATGAAAATATGTTGAGATGATGAGCATAGCCAGGTATGAGCTATGATGTTCTATATACTAAAAATTTTCTATAGGCCTTATAAGCCTTCACATGCTTTGTTGCTTAGTGAGAGGTAACCTACAATTAATAAGTCTTGTGCGTAACATGATGTGCTAATTATCTTAGATTGTTTATGAGCTTTGTGAACTATGTGCAATGATTTGTGTAGAAATAATTATAATGTCCCTGGGTCAGATGATATGAAGGTATGGAGTGACCTAATAGTGGAAATAAGTGTTCTATGGTGAGTTATGGGTTCAATTACCCAGATTCTATAATCATGATAATGAACTTGTTAAAAAGTGGAAATGTACTTGATGAGATGAGGGACTAAGATCCCAACACTTTGTGAAAAGATATGGCTATAGGCCATGACTTCCCAATGACAATGCCAGGCATTAGATATATGATTGAAGCCTGAAGAGAGTTAATGTTGTGGTAAAATGATTCTATAGTGAATAAATGATATACATGTTCTTCATATTCCTTAAAGGATAAGTGACATGTTGTTCTATAAAATTATAGCTATAATTCTTTTGATAAGAATAATGTTCTAATCTGTGAGACATTAAAATATCTGCTACCAAACAAATATAATTCCTTTGTGTATATTTATCTTCTTAAGCTACAATAATAATGTTTTTGGCAGAGAGTTATATCTCTCGCTGGGGCAATTTACAATTGTCTCACCCCCGTGGGAATCACATTTTTAGGTGGACGCGGACGAGGAGGTAGAAATCCTTCAGTAGGAGAAGGACAACAGCAGCAACAGGGACAACAGTGAATTCTCAGGTGGAGACACTGGCTGTCATGCCTTGTATAGATATAGATAGAGTCCTATGTGTCGTCTCTGTACTCTCAGGTCCTTGGAGTAGTAGTTAGTGCTTTCGAAATTTTGGCTCAATGCCTCAAGATTTTATACTGCCTGTGTTTAGCTTGACAGGACAGTTAGTGCTTGTAATTCTCAAAAGGGGATGATACAGAATATGTACCTGTGAACAAGAATGTAAATGTATTACTTTTGTTCTATGTGAGAAAGTTTTTACTTGATGGATCTTTTGATAAAAAGGTTTTAATTTTTAGTGATTTTTGGTAATCCGCTGCTTAGTGAACGCTTCCACATTAGTTAATCTTGTTTTCACGAGACAGACGTTACACTACCAATGGGTATGCACGTTTCATTCATTGCTGTGCAAACCTCTATGAGGAATCTGTGATGTTCAAATCATCCAGTTGTCTAATTGAACTATTTAGTTTCAATAAACAATATTATACTATGATTTTTATATCTCTAGCATGTCACTAAATAATTCCTTCTTTTATTTGTATTCAATTTTTTTTGAAATCAAATGCTCTTTATTTATTCCAAATGTGCAGCCCTATAAAGATACAACTCCACATTAGTATTGTTTACATGAATATCTGAGAGATGGTGCCTGCGGATACAGACTGGGGGGGAATCAAAATAGTGTTCTGGTGATCCACTCCTGAGTTGGAATTTCGCCAATCCATCTGCTACTGAGTTGCACAATCGCCCTTCATACTGCACTGTCGTGTTCTCCGGCCTATCCTCACGCAACCTGGTTAACCAGTAAGTGTACTTTGGATAGGTTTGGGCTTATTCCTCCAACAACTTCATTGTAATTTGGCAGTCTGTTTCGACTATGACTCTAGGCCAAACATTTCTCTTTATATGTAGAAAAGAAAAGTGGATGTCGGCCAGTTCTGCAGCAGTAGCTGAAGTGGCGTGAATCTTTTTGGACTATCCTCCCAGCCAGTGACCCTGAGCATCTCTTGCAACGATTGCTACAGCTGCTCCCTTAGTGTTCATTGATGCATCAACATTAAGCTTGACACAGTTTTCCAGAGGCCTATTCCAGATTCCAGTCGATTTAGATGGCTTTTTGACTTGTCCTTTCTTCCAGCTTTCCGCTACCAACTGAATTGAAGCTTGATCCAGCTAACCTGCTGGAAAATGCTCTTAACTCCACCTTCAAAGATCTCGGAGTTCTTGAACTGCCAAATTTTGTTACATATGATCCAGAAATTCTCACCCGGAGTGCTGCTATCTTCAGTAGCTGCTTTTAACCACCCATGTGTTGTATCTGCCTGCATGAACCGTCTGGCCTCATGTGTAGGGATTAGTAGACTCCATATTTCCCTGACTTTGTTGCAGTCTCGTAGAGCATGTAGAATCGTTTCATCGGATTCCCCACACCTCGTACAGACACCATTTGCAGTCATATGTCTGACCTTGCGGCGCTCGTTTGTGAGCAAATCTCCATGGTAGACTAGCCATGCAAAGAGTTTGATTTTCGCTGGCACCTGTAGCTTCCACACATTATTCCAGTTTCCTTGCCCTCGGTTCTTCTTTTGTTTCCTGATGATATGGTATGCCGAGCTTGTTGAGAAACGACCATCTGTGGTGTGAATCCATGCTCTAAGGTCCTTTTGATCTGAGTATATCGGGGCATCTATCTTCAGTATTAACTGGATCATGTCTTCTTCGAACCAGTGTTTGAGGAAGTCCAAATCCCACTCACCTGACTCCATCACTAAGCTTCTGACAGTTAGATCTGTAAGATCATCCACTATCTGCTGCTTGGCTTGATCCCTAAGAAGGACTCCCGGTCGCACCCAACTGTCATTCCATACGTTCACAGATGTGCCGCTAATTGGGATCATGATGGAATTCTCACAAACAAACTGCTTGCCCTCAATGGCAGCCTGAGCAAGTTTCAATGTTGCTACTTGCTTTCCGGCCTCAGCTGCTTCAAATCTTTTTCTGATTGCATTACATCAGGGTGTTTGTCGATTCGTTGCCAGATCCCAGGTGTTCTTTAGCAGTAAAGCTTCATTCCAGTCTCGCATGCCTTTGATACCCAGTCCCCCATTTTCTTTTGAGCTTATAACTTTGTTCCACGCTACCAATGACACCGGCCTTGATTTATAGCTTCCCCCCCATATGAACCGCCGGACTACAACATCAATTTTGTCGCATAGGCTTCTAGGAAGCACCGCAGTCTGCATAGTATAGGTAGGAATAGCTGACATGGTGGATTTGGCTAGGTAGACCCTCCCAGCCATAGATAAATTCTTCGCAGCCCAGGCTTCAATCCTACTTTCCATCTTGCCAAGAATATGCTCATACGTATGTTTGGTGATCCTCGTGTGCAGAATTGGAACTCCCAAATACCTACCAAGATCATCTTTCAGAAGGAATTTACTCATTTGATGTATTTCTCTTTTAGTAGCACTGGGTACGCTTTTTGAGAAATAAATCTGTGATTTGGCGATTGATATTTCCTACCCAGACGCATGTCCAAAGTCTTTAAAACATTTTAAGATGGTTCTCATTTGTTTCCTAATAGCCTCCGCAAAGAGTATTAAAACATCAGCAAAGCAGACATGAGCTATTGTAATTCCAGATCTTCCCATCTTTATCGGTTTCCAGCTGCCTTCATTCACCTTCTCCTGAATCATTTGTGATAATCTCTCTAAGCATAATACAAATAAGTATGGAGAAAGTGAATCGCCCTGTCTGAGCTCCCTGCTAGCAGTAAAAGCACTGGATTGTTTACCATTCCATACAATAGTTGAACTCCCCCCAGTTATCGAATTCATGATGAATTGTTTGATATTTATAGGAATATTCACCTTGTCCAGTGTATCTTGAACAAAACTCCATGCCATTCGATCATAAGCTTTGGATAAATCAATTTTAATTGCCATTGTTTTAGCACCTTTTCTCCTTTTCATGTTGTGAATGATTTCCTGCACAAGCGCTATGTTGTCCGTTATTTTTCTGCCAGGGACAAAGCTGCTTTGCTCCAACGAAATCCATTCTGGTATGTGTTTCTTCAACCTTTCAACTACCACCTTTGAAGCTAGTTTTAAAATAATGTTATTTAATGAAATTGGTATCAACTAATCACATTTCTCAGGATGTTGCACTTTTGGAATTAAGATAATGGTTGCACTGCAGATTTCATCTTTAATAGGCTTGCCCAAGATCATATCCTTCATCGTACTAGATACTGATTGCCCAACGGATGTCCAGTTTCCTTGCAGAAATTCAACCGTGATCCCATCAGGGCCTGCGGCCTTGAAGGGTTTCATGAGTTTCAGGGTCTCCAAGATCTCCATGTTTGAAGGTACAACAACAATTTGGTTCTTTTCAGACATAGTCAGTTTCTGAAACCTGCCTGGTATTGTCATATTATAATGCCTTCTCCTACTTGTTGTTTCAGTGAGAATGCCTTGGAAATGGGCCACTGCCATGTTCATGATAGCAGTTTCATCAGTAATCCAATTACCAGTAGCATCCTTAAGCATGGTTATGGAATTTCGCATTCTCCTTTGGTTAACCCAGGCCTGGTAGAACCTTGTATTATTATCACCATTCTGAAGCCAGTGAATGTGTGATTTTTGTTTCCAATCTTCCTCCTCCTTTGTAATGATACGTTGAAGATCAGTTTGCATGTCAATGCAAAGCTTGTCAATTGTGGCATTGTAATTCTCTGCTAGCATGCGATGTAAGGTAGTGATGTTTCTCTGCAGTCTCACCTTGTCTCGTGACTGATTCTGCTTTAATCTTTGTTCCATTTTCAATAGCTCCTGCTTCGCGGTCTGAAGTGTATCATATAAGTCCGCTGAGTCTTTCCATCTTTTACGCACTAGCAGCTTCATTTCCTCACTACTATTCCACGAGGCTTTGGTTAGAAATATGGCAGCCTGCATCTCTCTTTTTTGGGGCCTCAGTAGCAAGGGACAGTGATCCGAGGAGATTCTAGGGAGATGTTCAATGCACCATTTTGATTATTTGTTAAGGAAACTAGCATTAGCAAAGGCATGATCCAGCCTCTCTTGTAATCTGCCGTGTTTATACGTGAACCGGACACCTGAGAAACCCATGTCCGAAAGCCCAACTTCCATCATCACCTCCTTGAAACTTCTTGCCTCGGTGAAGTTGTATCTATTACTGCCTGATTTTTCATTCTGAGTCATGGTCGTGTTAAAATGTCCCATAACTATCCAAGGTTCTGTAATTGTTTCTCTGGCTTCTATTATGTGCTTCCATTATAAGCTTCGCACCCTAATGTGCGGATTTGCATATACGAAAGTGATCAATGCTTCATTAGCTATTTTGCATGTTACATATTGTCTATGACTTGAGATGATTTGGACCAAGGCTTCGTCACCTTTCCAGCATACCCATATACCACCAGCGAAGCCCCTGGCCTCTACCTGGTGAGAATGAGAGAAGCCCAAAGATTTGATAGTCCGCAAAGATTTCTTCCCACTTATGCGAGGTTCAAGAATGGCAACCACGTCTGGTCGATGCTGCCTCATGAAGTTAGTAAGAACGGAGCAACGATCTTTGTTTCCTATTCCTCGAACGTTCCAGTACAAGATGCGCATATATAAAACTACTAAGAAGGAAAAAGCAGACAGAACGGACTGGTTAGCAGCTCCTTACCCCTGCACTCCCTTCTTCAATCTCCTCAACTGCAGCTTCAGAAACCCGAACACAGTCTGCCTCAGATGTTGTTTCATCAGGTGATGCGGCTGCAACTGTTGTGTTTGAGGTGCTGCTGATAATGTTCATTTCCTCCTGCAAAGCTAACCGGGTGCTCCTTCTCCGTCTATCTAGAGGATCCGGGGGTCTGGACTTACCACTTCTTTTCATGTTCATAGCCTTGTTGCATTTGGTTTTCCTGGGAAGTAAAGATTTATCCACTCCTTGCAAACGTTTCTCAGTCTTCTTTTTCTTTGGCCTCGTGTTGACTGTAACCTCCCTCACCTGCCTGTTCTCCTTCTCTTTCTCCATTACTTCTTCGTTGCCTACTGTATCCTCATCTTCAACTATTGTGATGACTTGATCGACGTCTGGGTTCACAGCAGTGTGCTTTTGTTGTTTGTTATGCCCTCTCGAAGCTTCCGCATTCACCTGATTTCCAGCCACGTTTGTGGTATTTGTGATGTCCATCAAAACAGATTTATCTGGTACAGCTTCACCTTTTCCTTGGTTCTTCTTTTTGCGCCAAACTTTGGTCTGCACTGGTGGTTCCTTCACATGAGTAACTGCTTCGACAACTCCCTCCTCCTCGACAGTGAAATCTTCTTGATCTAATCTCGTAAAACGGTTGGTTGTTTCCGCCCAGGTAGAGTCCGGAACAGTCCTTCTTCTTCTGCCTCCCTTTTTAGATTTTTGGGTTTGCCAACCATTGATACTGGTATCCTTTTGGATCTGTGTTTCCCCAGATAAAGACCTCCCGCTTGTATCCTCTCTACTGTCTTCCTTTTCTGGACTTGTGCAGTTCTTAGATACATGGCCCTCCTTTCCACATTTGGCACATGCCCATGGTAAGCCTTCATAGATAACTTCATATTCCACTCCATTAATAAGGATGGAAGAAACCAGATCCTTCGAGGTGTCAACCTCCATAGCTAATCTGGCGAACCGACTGTGAGACCTATTTTCCGTGTGACTGTCCACCTTTATCAAGCAGCCTAGGGCCATTCCTATGTATTGGAACATAGTTGAGACATAAGGTGAAGTGGCAGGTTTATGATACGTACCCAGGTCACCATGTAATCCGGTAGGGCTTCAGTGGGCTTAAAATTAAGGTACCATTCCCAGACTAGGACATTGCACCCAAAGATCTTCCAGGGACCTCCGACTAGCGCGGTATCAAAATCTTGTTGACAAGAGAACTGTATCACGAAGTGCCCAAACTCGAGCTCGAACATGTTAAATCTACCTTTGATCTGCCACAACAATCTAATCCTATCACTGAGAGTCATGTATCCAATATCTGTTCCAAGAAATCTCACCACCACAGCATAGCGCCAGGGCCTTACGAGATCTTCTTCAGCGTCCGAGTCGATTTCAAGGGCTGGGGTGTCGTCCATCTCCTCCAGTGATACCGCCCCCAGTGGGAGATGCTCTTCAAACATTTTTTCAATAAAGAACATTTGTGTATCCTCCGCGCTTGAGCCCGCGTTTGCTTTTTCTTTGTTCCCCGCCGTAACGTTGGCGTAAGATACGGTGCTCTTCCCACTATGAACCTGGTGCGTGCTCCCCTGCTCTTTTCCTTTGGTTTGATCGGCTCCCCCGCATGTCCCTGCCATCGTTTCGTCTGATCGCTGACTTTCCTGGTCCTGCCCATGCATACCCGCAACTTTGAACGTAACTCCTATTTCCGGTATGGCCATGGCGGCCTCCCCTCTACGTTTAGTCGATCTCCTTTTTTGTGGCTCCCCCACCGACCCCGATTCCTTCTCTGACGTGCCGCCATTTGCCCCATGCGAAGCTTTCAGTTGCATCTCAGGATCCAGTTCCTGGTCATCCCCTACCCCCTCGGGATCGCTCCCCCAATCACCCCCCGGATCGCCCCCCGCCGCCCCTTCTAACCCTAACATACATATTTGTATTCAATTATGTATTTCACTACTGAAAGAAATACTAAATAATTCTATGTAATTTTGGTACTTTGAAAAAGAATACAATTGAACTACACATTCTCAACATTATATTTCACTTGAACTTAATAATATTAACATATATGAATATATTGAATTAATAATTTCTATAAAATACTATGAGCTTTCATATTGATTGTTGTTGATCTGACCCAATTGAATTTCACTGAACTAGTGATACATAAAATTGTGAATAGCTTGAACTAGATGAATGAATCATCGAATGGATAAGATCAGAACCAAGCTATATATTAGAACACTATATCTATTGATGCATTAGGACAAACCCAAATATGTAGGTGTCTCTATAATATATTCTGTTTGAAAATTATGTAAATCATGTACATGAATTATAAAACTAAAATCACTCACATTCAATGAAGTTATCTAGATATTTAGATCATAAATGCCTTAAAAATCAGAATTGAGGCTCAATAAGTCAAAAAGATATATAAACTAGAAGAAGATACAATCTTGTTATTCATGATGTAGGTTAGATATGTGAAAACCATGGCTAAAGGATAATTTCCTCTCACTTTGAGTTCCATCCAATAAAATCTTGGCAAAAACAACCTAAAACAGATGATCCTTATCAAAGAAAGTGATTTCAAATTTATACATCTAAATGTAGACAACCATCAATAATTTCCTATATATAAGTCATTTTAGATTAGATTTTTAAATTTTATCTCTAAAATATAATTTTTTGAGCCATTTTCACCCTAAATGGCTAAACCTGCCAAAATAGGGCAAACGTTGATGAAAACATGAGATTCCATAAAAATTAATGATTTAACTCAACAATTATGTTAAAGAAGGTTTCATATAAGTATTTCTCTAAAAAATAATGTTGAAACCCAAATTTCGTACTTAAATTCCTATTTTAACACAAAGTCAACCAAAGAATCTAGAATAGGGCAAATTAGCATCAAATAGCTTAAATTGAGTTTATTGCATACTTATATGCATAAACTAGTATAATCATGCACCTTTGTTGTAATAAGTAGGTAATAAACCTCCTCTCATATTCTAAGAAGATGAATTCCAAATTTTGATAAAAAATCCACCAAACTTTTGTGAAGTTGTAAATCACCACAAAATCCCTAGCTTGCAATCCTTCCTAGATGATTTCATGAGAAAAGAATGAAAAGATGGATAAATTAGGATTTTTTGCTCCACTTTTAGAAATATTTCAGCCACATGAATAGAACCAAGTAAAGTTGGAAGAAAGAAGAAGAGAAGTAAACAAGTTACTAGATTCAACTTGAATTTGGGGAAGAACTTGATCTAAATCAACCCTAGGTCAACATCCACCAAAATCCCCTCAAACTCACCTATATATCCTCAACCACATAATTTCATAAAAGAATATGGGGTTTGAGGTGTTTAAAGTTAGATTTGGATAAAAAGGTCATTTCATGTGCTTGGATATTTGCTAAAGAGGTCCATAAATGAAATTTTCCTTCACTTTTGTCTTTAAGAACAATAATTTAGCATATATTGAGGATCTGACTCCAAATAAATAACCAAAACTTCATTTACATTCAAGAGTCAAATAGTAACCTAATATAACTAATAAATAATGAAAATTAATTTATGGAATTATTTATCATAATTCCATCATTTTAATGTTTTGTAGAAAAAAATCAATAAAGAAACCCTATTTTTATCCATTCTAGTGTTTAGTCTACCCAAATCCTATATAATCAATCAAAATTGGTATATAACATGTTAATAATTTAATAAACAATATAAATCTATTTAGCACAATATTGAGCATAAAATGTGGACTAAAGGTTGATAAGGATTTAGGGTTTGCAAATCATCCCTCCTTTATGGATTTCACCCCTAAATCCAAGAGAAGGATGAAAGAATAAACAACATCTAGATAATATCCAATTCACATAATAAAACTAAAATTGAATTTATGGTCTTATAAACCTTAACTACCTACTAAGTAGGGGCATGTTCATTACAATCTCTTCCCATAACAAGTTTCATCCTTGAAACTAACAAAATGTAATGAAAATTTTGGTCCATTTAAATTTCTTTCAGCATTCCAAGTTTTGGTACATCACCTATTTTTATATCTCTTATTTGAATAATGGGTTCTAGATTTAATTCTCTAATTACGTTGGAATAAATCATTTCAATGTCAAGAAGGAAACAAATGTTTTACGATCAATTTCTAATAATGCATTTCCCTTCAACCCAGTACATGTGGTTGAGGTTTATCATGTACATGTATCTTGTTTTGTGCTATACCAACTTATAGGGTTGTTTCTCTACTATAGTTTTGTACTGCAGCTAAAAATGCCAAGGAACCTACATTTTTATTGTGGTATCTCAACCTTGAAGCCCCCGGAAGCTACTAGATAGAATAACCACAACTCTACTATCGACCTACAATTTTGATGCTTGAGTAACATCTATCATAATCAACAATTGCTTCCACTTAATTAGCATACATTCATATATAAGTAAGACCAAATAAGAAAAGTTTACTTTTCCTAGAACACCATTCACAACATCACTAAAAATAACTTTTGTCATTGATCAATTTCTTATCCATCAATATTTATATTTTCTTATTTTGCATTATTCATCTCACTACATTGTGAAGAGGTGATTCAGTACACATCTCCCAATACTCAAAAGTTAGCATTGAACTTTTGTGATTCCTGAGTTTTATTTAACTTGAATTTCTTATGTTAAAAATCAATCCATCATGCACTTTTCGAATGCTCTCCATATTGTTCACTCTTATTTCTGAATTTCGTCTGTCATGCTTTAAATTGCTTATTAATAGTTATTTTATCTTCCTTGTAATATGTTTAGGTTTCCTCATATAATATTTTTGACATACAAGGTCAAATTTCTATCTACCTGCCTGTGCTTGCCAAATCCCAAAGCATCCTTACATATATCATTGATCTACAACTTATCATCTTGAGGTTAATATTTCTTTCCTAGACTTAAAGTTCACTCCTCTCTTAAGTACCACATGTATCTTAGTTTTTGCCTATACTCTCATTTTATTTTCCTTCTACTTAACTTACTCTAGTTGTTCCACTAGAGTATTATGACTTGCAATGTATCATTACCACTCATGCATGAGATGTCTCTCACGATGTTTAAATTTTACAATAAGAATTACCCATTTACCCCATTATGTTATTTCTTAGAATTTTAATTCCTTATTGTGTCAATCATCAAAGTTATAAATTATTTACTTAGATCCCCAAATATTATGCAAGCATATCAAAAGTATGCAACAAACAATTTCTTGACCATTAATCCTTTGATGAAATCTATAACTATAAATCTTTCTATTTTCTTCTCTTGGGATGTGTGTCGTATCAAATTTATATAAATTTTTTAATATTCTCATATTTTCTATACAATTATTAAAAATGACTCTATCATGCTTGCATTGTCAATATATTTTTCATCACCATTTCCTTTCTTTACACCATTCCTTACATATAGCATCATTAACCTTCATTAGTTTCTTATTATTCAATTCAAATTGATATATATATATATATATATATATATATTTATTTATTTATTTATTTATAAATTTATAATTCAGTGACTTGATCTCATTATCTCTTGTGTGCTACATACATCCAATTTCTAGATTAATATTTTTCCTTTTTAAATTTGAACTTTATAAAGTTTATTAATGGCATTTACTTGTTTTTAGTTCATATGGCTCATGTAAGGAAAAAACATTCATTCTAATATTAATCTTAATTTATATCCATGTGACACATTCACTTACTCAACATCTTCCTCATCCTTCTAAGATTTGACACATACAAGAACTAGTTAAGCATATCCAAGTAAAATCATCCAATGACTTGATAGAAATATCTATTTAAATGGAAATAAGGATGAATACGTTAAAGTTTTCATGGGATGCGTGTTTTCTTATACTCTTATTATCATCCAACCCTTTCTCCTTAAAGCACGATCATTTTTTATTCTTTTTTACTATTTCCTCTTAATTTATTACCATAACCTCATATCTTTCTATTCATACTCTTTTGATAAGTTTCTCTTTACTCCTATCTTTCTAAGAATTCTTCCTCTTCAATGAAATTTTAAGTTTGTCATGTTTCTTTTTTCATCTAGTGTTTCCTTAATTAAATAGTACGATAACTATGAGGCTTGATTGTAGAACTCATTGTTCTTAATCCATTTGTTTTCATTAACTTGTTTTATGTGTTTGTCTTTTATCTTATTCATTAAATCTTATATAAATTCTTGTAAAAAGTTGATCATTCCATCTCCTAACACAAATTTAAATCATTTTACTTTTCTTTTTACCATTTCTTATCCCTTAAAAATCTATTTTAATAATTCAACATGTATTTAAGCAAGTCAATTAACTTCTTTTACTAGTTACTCAAAATGTTGACTTCTCAATCGACTTATCAGATAGTTGAAAGACTTCATAGGCATATTAGGGCATTTTTTACCTTTACATTGTTGTAAATTTTTAGTTGTAATCCAAAAATAGCAAGTGCTATTATAATTTGTTTTATCTATTATTAGTTATTTATTTATGTGCATATTTATATTTTATTTTCTCTTTTTATTTATGTTATACTTAGAGTGTTCTTCCATATTTCAAATAGGCACTTAATTACTAATTGCAACTGAATTTTTTAGTGATTTGAAGTTTTATTTTTGAATTCCAGTATCTTAATATTTTAATTCTCTCATATATCATAGTATTGTGTTGCCATACGTTGGTCTTATTCAAGTATTTTAGGAGTCATTAGATTCCAATAACACACCCTGACATCCAGACCAAGTTGAACCTACCAACCAAGTGCTACTCAGGATTAACCAAACCCTATTTATGTCAAACATAGGAATATGATATTCACTTAGGAGAACTCATAGGAAAATAACTTTAGGCCTACTCTATTTCAAGAATAGCAAACAATTACTGAAGTAAAATTTGATGTACAACAATCTTAACTGAATAGTATACATCTGAAAATTGAACATATAGGATTTGCTTAGGTAAGAGCATTTCTGTCATTTTAAATAAAATGAATAGTATAAAACAAAAGTTATATCATATTTTATTTACGATCTTATTCCTATATTAATGTTTGGTCTCCTAACCCTAATACATCTAGGTTTACTCTCTATCATGTCCTCCCTCTGCATACATGACCATGATATACAAGGAATCATAGATAGAGTAGCTTGGTATTGGTCAACCTACGTATTCAGATACTGATCGAGGGTATTTAAATGCTCAGATTTTTCCAGAACTATGACCGCATGAACTCCTAATTGTCACAGTTATGACTCTGACTATTCACCTTAATGGTCTCTAACAACCCAGCCTAAGTTCTGATACCAAGTTGTTACACCCACATGCATATTTACTACCAATCATGAGAATAGAACATAAATTGATGACTAAAAATCCAAAAATCACCCTTACATTTATGGTGCGAACTATCTAACTTAATGGTTCCTGAGGAATCATCGTAAGCATTCTAACCAAGTTTCTACACTTACATATCACAATAATTACTAATCGTGAAACTAGGGCATAATGTGATGACTAAACAAAAGCCACACGTCACTCTTAATTTGTTCCCAGTTTTAAAATTCTCATATATAACACATACAATCACATGAACTGACTTATTATAAGTATACAACCTAAATTGCTCTAAACTAAATTCAATCTAAAAGATGCACATTAAAGCACTCATACTAATCCTTGTTATTTACAAGTGCATAAGTCTTGATAATGAAATACATGTTCTAGCAGTAAAGACACAATATTATACAATATCATTACAACTCTATCAGTACAATGACCTAGAGTAGAGAGGAACTAAGACTGACTTTTTCTACCTCAAAACACTACTAACATCTTTTTTATAGGACTATTCAAAAAAACATGTTGCTATCTCCATATTGACAATGTTTCCTAATCTTTTTTAATAAATTGTGAACTATTGAATCAATGAATGGAAATTCACCCAAAATAAACCAAATTATATGCATATTCTTTGTGAAGTGGATAGAAACTTAAGTAGACATAAGCAAGATATTAAATATTGAACTAAATGTGCAATAATGTAAACTTCATCAACATAGTAAATATGGAAAATAACTAAACAATACATTTCTAAAGTTGTACATTAAACAACAAATCCTTGGATCTGACTTCTCAATGTTTTTATTAATTTATTAATTACCTAGACCTACATGAGGTGTACCACAACATGTGTAAGAAACATAGAAAGCTACAATCTCACCAGACAA
Source organism: Alisma plantago-aquatica (assembly GCA_963693085.1). Classification (NCBI taxonomy): domain Eukaryota; kingdom Viridiplantae; phylum Streptophyta; class Magnoliopsida; order Alismatales; family Alismataceae; genus Alisma; species Alisma plantago-aquatica. Next base: position 1,223,396,477 of record OY856412.1, read on the forward strand.
AACTTAGAGTAGACTCGAGACTCTAAGTCTGCTAACTAGCTACCTAACATGCAACATGCCTCCTCATGTCTAGCCTAGACAAATAATTTTGGTGATCAGGAAAACTAGACACCTCCTCAAAACCAGGGTACTCAGGTAGAGAGTCAAAACACCATGGATTAAACTATCTACATCAATGGTTCCACAAGGACTGGCTCATTGAGTAGTCATTGTACTATGTTCCATCGCTATCTCCAGTTAACATTGGGTACCACTAACTATCACTGGAGTCTCCTGTTGATGTTGGATGCCCCAATTTTTCAAGGAGTCCTTCCTCATTGGGCTTAGACTCCCATACCCCTTTGGTATTCTATGTCTACCTCATCCTGGACACTACCAGTCGGTATGCACATTTCCTCCATTGCAGCGCATACCTCCTCAAGGAATCTATGGTGTTCAGGGTATCTAGCTGCCTAAATAATTTATTTAGTTTCACTAAACAATATTATACTACGATTTTTATATTTTTAGCACGTAAATAAATCATTCCTTGTTCTTTTTGTATTCAATATTATATTTTTCTACTGAAAGAAATAATGAATTTTTATATGTAATTATGCTACTCTAAAAAAGAATACAACTAAACTAAAAACCCTCATCATTGTCTTTTACTTGAACTTAATAATATGAACATATATGAATATAATGGATTCATATATGCAATAACAACACAATTGAGCTTTCATATTGAATGTTGTTGATCTAACTAAATTGAACTACAGTGAGTTGTTGGTATATAAACTATGAACAACTTGAACTAGTTGAAATGATCACCAAATAGAGAAGACTAGAATCAATCTATATTATAGAAGACTATAGATACTAATGGAGTAGGAAAATCCCAAATACACGGGTGCCTCTATAATATGATGTGTTTAAAAATCATACAAATCATGGATGTGCATTGTATAATTGAAACAGTTCACCTTCAATCAATTTTTCTAGCTATTTAGATCATACATGCCTTAAAAGTCTGAATTAAGGCTCACTAAAACAAAAAAGATATACAAACTAGAAGAAGATACAATCATGTTCTTCATGATGTAGGTGACATATGTGAAAACCATGGATAAAGGATGATTTCCTTTTACTTTGAGTTCAATCCACTAAAATCTTAGCAAAAAATATGCTTTATGCGTTATCAATTATTTATCTAGATGCAAATATATATTTGATTTTCTCTTTTTGTGTGTGTTGAACTTAGAGTGTTCTACCATATTTCAAATAATCACATAATTTCTGACTACAAATCATTTTTCTTTGTCATTCCAAGTTTTCTTTTGAATTCAGGTATCTTAATATTCTCATGCCCTTATATATCCTAATATTGTATTATCATATCTTGTTCTTATTCAGAAGATGTAGGAGTCATTAGATCTTAGTAACACATCTTGGAATCTAGACCAAGCTAAACCTATAGACCGTGTTCTACTTAGGGTTAACCAAACCCTATTTATGTCAAACATAGGAATAGGATTTCACTTAGGGAAACTCGTATAAGAATAAATTCAGGCCTACTCTATTTCAAGAATAGCAAACAATATTTGAAGTAAAACTTGAATGTACAACTATCTTAAATGAACTATATACATTTGAAAATTGAACATATAGGATTCACATATGTAAGATCATTTATCATTGAAATAAAATCAGTAGTATAAAAATAGTCATATCATATTATATGTTTATGATCTATTCCTATATTACTTTTTGGTCTTCTAAACCTAATACTTCTAGGTATACTCTATATCCCATCCTCCCTCTGCATACCTGGATAGGATAAACAAGGAATTATAGACATAGTAACTTAATACTTGTCAACCTAAGTATTCAAATACGCGTACGGGGTATCTAAAAGCTCTGATTTTCCACAGCTATGACCACATCACCTCCTAACTTCCACAGCTCTGATTTTCCACAGCTATGACCAAATCACCTCCTAACTTCCACACTTATGACTCTGGCTATCAACCTTATGTTGACCTAGAGGTTATACATTGTCCATATTTTGATAATGACTTAACCATTCCATTCATATGTATCTAATATGTGTATTAAAGATTGATTTCAGATGTTAGGTACTAGAAAAGAATCAAAAATCCAAAGCCCTAGATTGGTCAAGTTCAAGTCAAAAGAGCTACAAGTGTGCAATTTTTGGAAATCTATGTAAACAACCTTAGAACATTTTTGTAATCACTTGTAATGATAAATTGACTGGTAACATAGTTGAGAAAATTGATTGGGACATTAAACACCAAGTTTTAATCACTTTAGATGCACTTTAGAAAATTGACCATAGGTAATCAATCGGTCGAGTTACAAACTCGATCGATCCTCCTGGATCAAGTTTCTGAAGATAGCATCGATCGAGTTGTGGTTTCACAGAACTCGACCGATCGAGTACCTGACCAAATCAATCTTCATTGGTCGGTCGAGTTTTGCCAGGACAAACTTGACCGATGATTTGAATATCGGCTTTGTCTTTTACTCTATCGGTCGAGTTACCTTTATTGAAACTTGACTGATTGCACTGTACCGAATTTGTAGAAAAAGTGATTGTGACTGTTGGTGTGTGTTTTGAGCAAAAATAGAGTTGTTGCTTTGAACAAAAAATGGCTATTTTCATATCTAAGTGTCCCACAACTTAAAGGGGAACCTCAACTATAAGTAGGACCTCTTGGAGTTCATTCCAAGGTTGCTCATTCACTACATGCTTGGTCCTAGCCTAGTTGAGAGTGTTCTAACCCTTTGAGCCCCTTTCTCTCTCTACCTTCAAGTCAAATTCGTAAGTATGAGTGAGATAGGTTACTTTGTAAGAGAGCTTCTCCATGTATTGATGTAAAGTTCTCCTCCACCATCTTCCTACCCTCTTTCATATCAAAGAAAAGGTTGAAGATCTTCTCTGAGTGAAGGAGAAGAGGTTGTTGTTCTTCAAGGTTGAAGAAGGCAAGGTGTTCCAGATCTCCGAGTGAAGGAGATAGTCAAGGCAAGCACTCAAGAAAGATAGGTAATCCCTTGAAGGCTGAAGAGTTGAAGAAGGAGTGGGTAAGTTCATGTTGATGGCTAAAGACTCCATGGTTCAAGTGGGTAAGCGTCTTCTATAGGTTGAAGATCTTTGCTTGAGGTACTAAGCCCTTGGATGTGTGGTTATTGTGTCTTGTAATCTTATGATGGAATATAAGAGTACCAAGATTGCAAATCCTAGATATTAACCACCTCTAGGTAGTGGACTGACATTGCTCCTAGTTAGGATGTGGAACCACTCTAAACCACCTATCCAATTGCTTTCTCTTCCTTGTCTCTCATCCTTATTGTGCTTGCTAGCTAATACATAAAATTTGTTGTTTGATTAAGTTTATGTACTTAATATAATTTTGTGGTCTAATCCTTTTTGTGAGAATTGTGAAGCTCTATGCACCCCCGCTCTAGAGCCCTTGATCCAACAAGTGGTATCAGAGTAGGTCTTCTTCAAGCTACATCAATAAGTAGGATAACATGGGGGATTTGTCTCTTGGATCCCTCAACCTAGAAGGGAGCTTCTCTATGAGACCTCCAGTCTTCGACGAAACCAACTTCCTATATTGGAAGAGAAGAATGCAGTTCTACCTTTAAGGCACGAGCTATGAGATGTGGAAGGTGGTGCACCTCAAGTATGAAGACCCAAAGGGGGGAATCTCCTTTTGGACTAAAGCATAAATGAAGCAATCTCAACTCAATGTAAATGCAGTGAGCATCATCTACACAGCCTTCACTCCATCTGAGTTCAACTGGATATGTTCTTGGGACACCACACATGAAATTTGGAACAAGCTATGTGTCACCTATGAAGGTAGGGAGCAAGTAAAGGAAGCCAAGATCTACATGCTTGGTGGGCTACTTGAGAACTTCAAGATGGGCAAGAATGAGAGAGTGGCTGATATGTACACTAGGCTCAATGTGATCATCAATGGATTGGCCACCTTGGGAGTGTGATGGACAAAGGCACTATCAACTCTAAGATCTCGAGATCTCTTCCTAAGAGATGGGAGCCCAAGGTTACATCCATTGAAAAGGTGTACAATTTAAGTGAGTTGTCAACTGAGGAGCTGGTTGGTAACCTTCAAGCCCATGAACCTAGGCTTGATAAGCAATAAGAAGAAGAAGAAAAGAGAGAATAAAAGGAGTCCAAGAAGATAAGGACACAACCTTCAAAGCTCAAATTGAAGAGATGGTTCGACAACAATAACTTGATCTCAAGTCCCATGTTCCTTCCTCAAGTTAAGATGAAGGCCCAAATGAGCATGAAGCAAACTACTCCAAGGGCAAGCACTATAAGGGGAATCTTTCTTCATCAACTCTGAGATGCTATGAGTGTGGCCAAAAAGGTCATTTCAAGAGTGACTGCCCAAAGGCCAAGAAGATCCATCAAAAGAGTAGCCACAAGAAAGACAAGGAGTATAAGAGAGAAGGCAAGTATAAGAGGAAAGAAAAGAAAGAAAGAAGATCCAAAGATGCAGCTCATGCAGCTTGGGAGGAGTCCTCCTCAAGATCTTCAAGCTCTGAAGATGGAGAATGCCACCTTGCTCTCATGGCCTCTACAAGTGAAGATGTAGGTGAGGTAAGTGAGGTAAGTGAAGTCAATTTGCATGAGTTATCTAAGGAAACTCTTATTGATATGCTTAATGATTTTCAGTCATCTTTTACTAAATGCAAATCTAAAAGAAAAAGATTAGGCAAGATAGTAGATGATCTTTATGCTAAAATTGAGATTCTTGATAAAAATGAAAAACTTCTCCTTGATAGCATAGATTATTTGAAAGGGCAATTTATTCACCTTGAGCTTCAACATAATGGAGTAGAGGTTGAGAATGGGGTCTATCTTAAGACTATTTCAGATCCTAAGGAAGATAACCAAAAGTGCTAAGATGAGTTAGATGTTCTTAAAATTGAAAATGTAGAACTAACTCTCATTCATGATGCTAGGAAGCAAGAGATTCATGTTTATCAAAAGGAAATTTTGTTGCTTAAATCTGAAAATGCCAAGTTACTTTCTCAAGTTAATGATTTATCTTTTAGACCTATTTTGCAAAGTAATGAAGTTGCTAGCATAGATTTAGAATGAGATTCTTTTCATACTAAAGCCCTCTATTTAGAGGCCGACCTATTGCATGCTAGAGATGATCTTGCTAGTCTTTCTACTATTGTTAGTAACCTTAGTGGTGATAATGCCAAGTTAAGATCTTCTTTGGAAAAGTTTCTTACGGGAAAGAAATCCATCAATTATGTCCTAGAACACTCTACCAAACAAATTGGTACTAGTAGTTTGAGATATGATGGGAGTGCTCCCAAAGGTAAGAGCAAGAGCAAGAACAAGGGTAAGAAGAAGAGTGTGGAACCTCCTATCTTCCATAGAGAGACTTCTAACTCTAAGAACCCTATGGCATGTGTTCATTGTAAATGTGATGATCATTACTCTACTTATTGTCCTTACAAGCCCAAAGGGACCAACCCAAAGATGAAATGGGTCCTCAAGCTAACCCTGGATCCCAAAATTTGAGTTGGGTACTGACATCCTTCTTTCTTGTAGGTTAAAAAGAGATGGATTGTTGATAGTGGCTGCTCAAAACATATGACAGGTGAATTCAGACATTTCAACAAATTCATGAAGAAGAAAGGAGGATCAGTGACCTTTGGGGACAACAAAAAGGGTAAGGTCATAGGTGAGGGTGATGTAGGCAATGAGCTATGTATCAATAATGCTTTGCTTGTTGATGGCCTACATCACAACTTGATTAATGTAAGTCAACTATGTAATAATGGATATCTTGTATTGCTTACATCTTTAGAATATTTTCTTCTAGATTCCCTCACTTACAATGTCATATATAAGGGAACTAGAAATGGTAATCTTTATGTTATTTTTCTTGATGTTCTTAATCCCGTACTTGATAGATGCTTGGTAGTGGATAAAAATGATATTTCTCTTTGGCATCGTCATTTGGATCATGTGATTATGCATCAAATGAAAACGTTGAGCAAAAAGTATTTGGTTCGAGGACTTCCCAAATTGGATTTTGAAAAGGATGAGGAATGCCAACCTTGTACACAAGGAAAACAAACCAAATCTTCCTTCAAATCCAAAGGAGTCATGAGTACCAAAAGAGCTCTTGAGCTTCTTCATATTGATCTATTCGGACCAATGAGAATGCAAATGCTTTGTGGTTTCAAGTATTGTCTTATTATTGTTGATGATTTCTCTTGATATAGCTGGACCTTCTTCCTTGTCTCTAAGAGTGATACTCTTGATGTTTTCTCGAGCTTTTCAAACGGGTTGAAAATGAAGTGTAACATCCCTGACCTGGGTTATACTTTAACCCTAGGTGTTTTGATTAAGAAAGGTGATTAAATGTTTAATATCATCTTGTGAAAAGTAATTAGGGCTCAAGAGGAACTTATGTTGCAATTCTAGTCCTTTTTGAACATTGTTGAAATCAATGGTTTGCCTATTTTGGACTAAAGAGCAAATTACCCAAGTTGAGGGGTTTAAGTGCAAATTGTGCATGATAATTTGTTCCTCTTGTGTTGAAGCATCATGAGAGTAAATATGATGCTGAGGTATGGCTTATGGAAGCCTAAATACTAAGAAAGAGCGGATAAAACAATGTATGTGCATGAAAACCTAGTTTTGGTGTAATGTGCAATTTACCCAAAACCCAGGGTGTAATATGTAAATTACCACTTCAATAAGGTCCCTAATGTTTCTTGGCATCCAGTAGAGCAAATAAAATGAGAGGGGCGCCTCATTTGAATTAATTTGGAGGAGAGAGAAGCTTGATATTAAAATAATCAAAATTTAATCCTAATTGAAACCCTAATTCAATTTAGTGCAAAAACAAATATAATAATTGAAGGGCCTTCAACCAAAAACGAGATGGTTGAATTTTCTCAAGTGTGAACACCTTTGTGCCTTTTCTAGGCCACGAAAATATCTCAAGCAAGTGGATAACCCACTCACCATTATTATAAAGAAAAGTAATATCCACTCAAATTGGGATATTATTATAATATGATCTAAGGTGCTTAATTTGCTTTTCTTTAAATTGAGGATAATTGAGAGGAATAAGAGGAAAATGGGATAGCCTCGTATCCAAGGAATGAAAGGGGGAAGAGGCGGCACTAATTTTGGAATTAAATGCATTTTTATAAGGCATTTTCTCTCTCATGGAATTTCTTATAAAAGTACCTTTACCAAGCCAAAACAAAGGCCATTTCGGATTCTATTCTTTCCCCTTGCTTGGAAAACGACTAAGGAGCTGTGGAGGAGCAGGAGGACGACCCCAACCTGTTGGTAAGATCATTGACATTCGTTCTCCTTGATTCCATGGTGGAAATAAAAAATAAATCATTGATTTCTTCTTATTTCGATCTCCTCTTCAACCCTAGCCAACTTTTTCATCCAAAAGCTTGGGGAAGAGACTAGGGGGAGTTGCAAAAACTTCATCCACCATTGTTGGCGTGAGCTTGGAGCTTTGAAGCTCAATTGGAGGCGGGTTTTATAACTTGAACCCTTAATATTGTTATTGCATTCAATTCCTTATCAAATGTTGATGTTTTCTTCATTTCTGAAATTTATTTTGGTTGATTGATGAAACCACCATGGAAATCACAGCAAATTTCTTGGTTTTGTAGCTTGAATATGATGATGTCATCACAAGCACACACCTCAATTAATATCTTAGGCAAATAATTTCAAAATTTGGGACCAATCGGTTTCAATGAAATTGGTTAAACGATTTCAACAAATTGATTGAAACCAAACAGTTTCAAATAGTTTGGAGTGGTTAACCATTTGCAATGGTTGACCGTTTGAGGAAATATGCTGATGTAATTGGATATTGATCCAATGGGTTCAATTGGTTTGATCTTAATGGTTTCAATTGTGAATGATCCCTAAAATGCAAACCCTAATTGTTTATGGAAGCAATAACTCAGTATACTATGTCAAACATAGTTGTTTGTATTTTATCGGATGGTTGATGTAACCAAATCAAGTGGAGAGAATGATAGAAATGAATTCATACATGAGTATGATTCATATGGTGATTTAGGGTATTATCCTTAGTAAAGAGATCAAGAAACCCTAATTGAGAAGGTTAATGAACCCTAACCCTGATTTAGGGAAATTCTGAGTAAAACCCTAATCTAGGGTAATAGTGTAACCCTAATTAAGGGTAATAGTGTAACCCTAATTAAGGGTAATGACTTGGGTAACTCTAATTTAAGGTAATGAAATGCCAAATCCTAATTGTATGAATAATGAATCCCTAATTTATGGGTAATTGAATGAAACCCTAATTGGGATGATTAGTGAAACCCTAATTGAGGGTGATTCCATGAGAAACCCTAATTGAGGATGATTCCATGTGAAACCCTAATTGAGGGCGATGTCATATGAAACCTTAAACCTAACACATAGTAAAGCTATGTGAAACCCTAAATTTGGGCTATAGTGCATGGAATTCTAATCATGGGCAATATGATGAAAAATCATAACCCTAATGTCTGGGTAATGATATGAGTAAACCTTAATGATGAAATAATGGGTAATACCCTATAATGATGAAATATATAAAGTGGTTGACTATAGGCAACCTTATAATAAGCAATGCCTTAACTTGAGATGAGTCCATATCATTGAAGATAGTTGGACAATCCTTGTGTGTGATCTATGCACATCATGGTAAAGGTGATAGTTTGGTGGATGAAAGTATTAAGATGTGAGATTCCTTATTATAAGATAAGTTAATAAACTCAAGTAAGATAGAAGTGATGAGGGAAGTGATACATTGAGACATGATAGATATCACATTTAGCATTTCAGGGTTGATATACCTTGATGCATCTTAAATCTAATATTTTTGGATAAGATACACAAGGAGAGTGTTATGTAAATTGTTACAATGAAATGTAATGAGTTTAACATACTTGATAAGTAAGCTAAAATGAGTATGATGTAATCATACCATGATAAGGATGAGAGATAAACTCATACCTTGTGTTGATGATCATTTAATGATAAATGATAAGAATATTAAATACTTGGAATGTCAATGGATGCTCCTAGATGTATGGAACAATATATTAGGGTTGGATTGATAAAATGAACATGAAACCCTAATTGATGTGAATAGTAAACCCTAACCCTATGGAGGAAATAGTGGTGTTACTATTATATTACATGAGTTAATATGTCATTGTTGCCTAGTGAGAGGTGACAAGATGTTTAATGGCCTTGTGAGCCATATGGTTAGATGTTACCTAGTAAGAGGTAACAAGATGTTTCATGGGCATGATTGAGCCCTGAATAGTTGTAATCCTCTTGTGTTGATAAGGGTTGATTCCATGTGTTATTTTGAAAAGGATTTATATCCTGTGATAGTATGATGGTCTTAATGACCTTTGGGCATGATTGAGCCATGAATGAGGTGTAATCCTCTTGTGTTGATAAGGGTTGATTCCCTGTGTTATTGTGAAAAGGATTTATATCCTGTGATAGTATGATGGTCTTAATGACGTTTGGGCATGGTTGAGCCCTGAATGAGGTGTATTCCTCTTATGTTGATAAGGGTTGATACCCTGTGATATTGTGAAAAGGATTTATATCCTGTGATAATATGATGATTGGTGTAGTCTCATGAATGGCAAGTGAATATTACCATGTGATGATGAGATGAGAAATTATGTTTCATATGTTTTATATCTTTTCAGGTTTTGATATTTATATGCTTTCTAGAAGTGAATTAGGGTTTGTATGTCCACTTGTTTGATGCAGCCTTAATTCACCCAATTGGCATAACTAATCAAGTGCAACTCTAATCATGTAGTGCCCTATGCCATAGATCCATCTGAGTGTCAGAACTTGCCAAATGGTGAAATGAGTATTCCTAAGGGAAACTCGGAGCACATACTGATGAGTATGCGGGGTGCTTATCATCCTGAATTCAAGTGTTTAGGGAGGATGACTGTGGTCATACCTAGCCCTTAGTTTGAGAACAGTTGCGGTAGTGTCTCGGTGATTATATGTGTGATGATATTGGAGGACAACTGCGGTTGTACCTCAAAAGGTAGGGTATGTGTACCCACCTCTTTCACTAGTGTCGTGACCTATACCAAGGACGGACTAGGCTGTTAGCAGCTTGACCTTTTGTGTCACTGTGGCAGACCCGTACTAACTGGGGGCGGAGAAGATCTTAGGAGTCCGGCTCTTCCTAGATCTTGTATGGCACTGATTTTGACTTAGCAGTGGTCAGTTGGATTTTGAGTGGTATCCTCAATTTCCTCAGGGCATAATAAAAGATGTAATGCAACCGTATAGCATATCTGTTTAGGGTTATACATGACGCTTCACATTGGATGATAACCCTTGTTTGTTCTCTTTACATAAAGATGATGCTTAGTGCAACTAAGAGATAGTAATTATACTTATGTTGTGGATATGCATAAGACTGTAAATGTGTACATACAGTAGTCATGCTTATGTTGATATCTTACTGCTACTGTTGATTATAATCATGATGCTAGATATCTCATGTTGATAGTTATGTTTCGCATGCTATCCATGCCTCTATAATTAGAAATACCTGGCAGCAGCTTAATGCCTGTAATTAGGGTTGGTTAAAGTCCAATGCATGGCTGTGTAATCAGGATTGGTATAGTCCAATGCCTGAAACATTTATACCTAATTGATATAGTTTAATGCTTGAATAAGACATGATGATATATATAATCACATGTCTGGCATAAGTGAATACTTGTTTAGCAGATTGGCTAAGGCCAACAAATAGAAACAAGAATGAATCATGGGTGACACATCAGAATAATGAATGACATGAGAAAAGCTTGAGATGTTGAAAATGTATGGTAGATAAATGTTATACATGTTCTTTCTATTCCTTATAAAGAGAATAGATGAATTACTGTTCAATCATAGATAGGTGTAATACTTTAAAAGATGGGAATGATCAAAATTGCTTATCCTCTGCTCAGTTTTATATTAATTAAACTACAATAATGATGTTTCTGGCGGAGAGTTATATCTCTCGCTGGGGAAATTTTCAATTGTCTCACCCCCATGGGAACCAACATTTTTAGGTGGACGAGTGTGAAAGAGACTAAGAATATATTGCAAAGGAAGAACATCAGTAGCAACAGGGACAACAGTGACAACTCAGGTTGAGTGTGTTGTCTGTCGTGTTTTGTAGATAGAAGTCATATGTGTCGTCTCTGTACTCTCAGGTCCTCAGAGTTAGTACTTAGTTCTTTTAATGTATCGTTTTGAGATTTTGGATTGATGCCTCGAGGTTATTATGTTGTCTGTGTTTAGCTATTAACAAGGCAGTTGATGTTGTAACCCTCGAGAAGAGATGATATAAGATATATACTTATGAACCATGATGTAAATGTAATACATTGGTTCTTGTTGAAAGAGTTTTCCTATGATTGGGTATCTTTGAAAAAGGTTTTAAATTTTTAGTGATTTTCTGTAATCCGCTGCTTAGTGAACGCTTTCGCATTAGTTAATTATGTTTTTATGAGTTGGATTCTGCATGAAGCTTCTTGCCTGATTGTTTCTATCCGCAGTGACCATGGGGGAGAATTTGAAAATGATCTTTTTGAACGTTTGTGTGAAAAATTTGGTTACTCACACAATTTCTCTTCTCCTTGTATGCCTCAACAAAATGGGGTATTAGAGAGGAAGAACAGGTCACTTCAAGAGATGGCGAGGAAAATGCTTCTTGAATATGACATTCCTAAGAAGTTTTGGGCTGAAGTCGTTAGTACCGCCTATTTTGTGCAGAACCAAGTTTTCACACATCCTTCTTTGAAGAAAACCCCCTATGAGCTATGGCGTGGTAGAAAGCCATCCATTGATTTCTTTCATGTTTTAGATGTCCTTGTTTTGTTTTAAACACGAAGGATTCTCTTTACAAGTTTGATATGAAATCTAATAAGGCTTTTTTCCTAGGCTATAGCACTACAAGCAGGGCTTATAGAGTCTTCAACATTGAATTGTCTAAAATTGAAGAATCTATTATTTTAAGTTTATTTAAACTAACTGTAAGGACCCTGACCTGCGTTTAGGGTTTACCCTGTTTGTTTTTCTTAATCTTGGTGCTTTGGTGCTTGCTAATCACCTTTAGTGGTGATTAGGGTTTTGATGTGCTTTGTTGAGTGTTTGAGGGGCTATTTGCAAATAACCCAAGTCTAGGGTTTTGTGTGCAAGTTTGCCATCTTGTGAGATGTTTTCCCCTCTTTGCTTCCTCTAGGGTTGAGAGGAAGGCTTGGGCTTGTTGTTTGAGTTGTTAGGCCTTGAGATGCTTTGTTTGGGCTTGGTTGAGCCTTGTGTTGGCCAAGACTTGTTTGTGTAGTCCAAGGTGAAGTTTGTGTCGACCTAGAGTAGCTTGTGTCGCCCAACATGGTGGTGTGTCGCCCAGCAGAGCTGATGCATGTGTCGCCCATGTTGCTTGGTCTTGGTTGGCGGACACTTGGTGCATATCTTGGACAAGTGTCTCTTGGTGTGTTAGTGTGTTGGCTTGAACCCTAGGACAAGTGTCCCTTGGGTGGACGACACTTAGCATGGACCTACCTTGGTTTCTCCTCCCCTCCTTTCTATATATGTGGCTCTTTCCCTTGCCTTAGCTTCCTTTGATCTTTTGGTCTCCCCTCCACCTTGAGTGCACGACACTCCTCTCCTTTCCTTGCGTGTTGGCCGATACACTCTCTTGGAGTTGAAGTGGTGGCCGATACACCCTCTTGGATCAGCTTTGGTGGATGATACCCCTTGGAGCTTGGAGTGCTTCTTCTTCCTTGGAGCTTGGAGGTTAAGGCGGGTTGCATAACTTCTAACCCTAACTTCTTTACCTCTTGTTCTTGTTCTTGTTCATAGATTAGTAGCTTAGACTTGTACCTTGCTTGAGTTTCCTTTGGTGGCCGATATCCCCTTAATGTTTAGGGTTTCTAGTGTGCCTTGTGATCTAGGGTTTGTGCTCCTTTGAGTTGGAGGTTGATGGTGACCTAGGGTTGGGCGATATCCCTTCTTTGTTGGTGTTGGATGATATCCTTTTGAGTTGGACGACATGGCACCTTTGTCTTTGAGTTAGACGATATGGTATCCCCTTTGATGGACAATATGTATGCCTTTGGTGGATGACATGATGTGTTCTTGAGGTTGGCCGATACCCTTGTCCATGTGCTGGGCGAAAGGGTGAGCTAGGGTCATGTTGGCCGATTAGTTGGTGACCTTGGTGAACGATAGATGAGCAATGCTCTTGTTCTTCTCTTGGATGATAGGCCTTTGTATCTTGGTGGACGACAGGGCCTAGTTTGGTGAGTTGGTTTGGGTTGCACGATATGCAACATGGTTGGTTGGCCGATAGCCCTGACGGGCGATACACTCCTGGGTTGTGATGGCCGTCATGGATGGGTTGTGTCGGGCGTTACACCCCTCTTTCTTAGGTGTGTGTTGGCCGTTAGACCCTGAGTTGTTGTTGCACGATAGGTGGGAGGTCCTCTCTTTCTTTCCCTCTCTCTCTCTCTTGGTCATTGTGAGTTGGTTGTTAGCCTTGAATGTCGGGCATTGTGGATGGTTGTGACGGGGCGTCGCGGCAGGGTGCACAGGCGTTTCCCGATAGGGCTGACGCGTGACACCCCTGACATGCGGTACCTTGTGACGCAGCGTTGTGGGATGAGTGCTGGGTGCAACGCAGCGTTGCTGCCTTCCCATGCTCTAGCCGTGTGAGCTTTCTTTGGTGAGGGTTGTGAGGAGTTGTTGTGAGGGTTATGTGGACCTATAGTGACGGTCTCAAGGGCCATAGAAGTGGATGCTTATGCACCAACAAATGATGGTGATGCCCTTATAATAATAGAGATAATGTTGATGATAGAAATAATGTGAATGATAGTTGTGATGATAATAAGGAAGGTAGTGGTAATGATATGATCTTTATGCTTAAAGGTTAAAGTTGATTCTAAGTGATAGTTACACTAATAACTTGCTTAATGACATAACAATAACAATAATAGTGGATGATGATAGTCATAATACTGATAATAGTAGTGAAGGAAATAATGGTAGTAATGATAAACATGATGCAAGTCTTATGCTTATTTGTTAATAATAATGTTAAGTGATAGTTACACTGGTAGCTTGCATAATGATAATGGTAATGATAGTGATACCATAATGATGACAGTAATGACAGTGGTAATAATAGTGCTTGTTCTGTATTCTCATCATGACATCTTACTTGATGTGAGCATCTTGTTTATTTATATAATCCTGAGATAAGGGTAAGCATGAATATGGCTTGTTAATGATGTGTTTAATACGCTTGATCACCAAATAGTGTAAGAATGATAAGTAGAGTATCTTGTATGATGTTTCATGATAGTGAGCATATCCCTTATGTTGAAACTATGATTATTGTGTATCCTAACCATGCAGGTGATGATTAGCCATGAGAGGGATATGAGACACATGTGATGAGTAACATTACTTTGATAATTATCTATGAGGTCGTATGTATGATGTGTTTGTCCCATGATGATGATGTGAGCCTTGAGAGGCAGTGACAGTACATGATGAGGGATTGAGATCCCATGGTATGTGGTAATCCTTGAGATAAATCTGGATGATTGGCAAGAGGCCAAGTGGTAACATGTGATGATTGGATCCTTGTGATGGATCAGTTTGATGTGGTTTCAATAATAATATAATGATATTTACCTTCTGTTATATCTTGCATGACTATACAACTTGATTGAATCTTGCAATCCATCTAAAAGATACTAATTAATCACAGTGAAATATATCATGTAGTTTGCCCTGGCCATAGATCCATCATCGTCAGGACTTGGTGATGGTGAAACGGGTTCTCCTACGGGTTAACCTGGAAGCGCATATTGTTGAATATGTGTAGGTTTCTCCTAGCCTAAAAATGAGGAGGTAAGAGTGTAACTTCAGTTGCAGACTCAGATATGTATATAGAGCATGGTGAATAAGCCCATGGCTCAGGATATGTGATGTGAAGAGCATGAATGCGTTCATGGCTCAGAGCACGGTGAATAGGCTCGTGGCTCAGTTTTACTAGCGTCGAGACCTGTACCAAGGTGGGCTAGAGTGAGGGTAGCCTATGGAGCTGACCCTGTGGCTTAGACCACTTCAGCATGTGACTGCGGTCCTGCTTATGTTGTACTCGTGTATTGACCACGAGGTGGGAGGTCGTGGAGTTCGGCTCTTCCATTTGACCTTGTATGGCACCGGCTTGGGTTTCGTAACTGAAGGTTGGATTTGAACAGTACGGTCCAAATCCTCAGGGCATAATAATACATAATACAACCGTTTAGTATTTACTGCTTAAGATAAACATGAAACATTGATTGATGCCTTGTTTGTGTAGCTAATTCTGTTAATTCTGTGGTTACTTCTATATCCATCAGGTATGTGGTAATATGCTTTGTTCTGATAATCATGTTACATAGCGATATATCTTATCTTGTCAATCATGTTCCTTTGAGAGATATCTGGTTATATACTTTTGAACAGCTGGTAAGCTTGTCGGTAAGAATAGCATTGCTTTATATAAACTACTCATGTTGTATCTGATAAATAGTTATATGTTGTTATAGTTTATCTTGCTGAGGTTCTGTAGTTGCGGTGGGGAGTTATGTTTCCCGCTGGGACAATTGTTCAATTGTCTCACCCCGCTGGTTTAACCCATTTTTAGGTGGTCGAGGTAGGCGTGGTCGTGATCGTGGTGTTGCGGCCGAGCAGCTTGACGAGTAGTAGAAGGCAAGCGATGAACATGCTGCTGTTTTGGATGTTTTGTAGTAGAGTCTAGAGTCATCCCTATACTCTCAGGTCCTTGGCAGTGTTTTGACGATGTTTCACGATGAACGATTGATGACGTTTGCATATCCTGCTGTTGGACGGATGCGGGCCTTTATGTATATGAACAGGTGGTGAACTCATGTGATGAATGAACAGTTGTTCCTGAGCTGTGGACACGTATCAGATCTCGTGTATGTATATATATGTGACATGTTTCTGTGCAGGATGAGGACTGGAAAGTAATAGTTCCACAGTTTATCAATTTTCCACAATCAGTTTTAATTAACCCATGTTTTCATAATGTGTGGTTATGGTGATTTCCGCACGTTTTCGTGTAACACCTCGTTATCTGTATGATAATGGGATGTGTTGCCACAAGTTTGGTATCAGAGCTTTAGGTTCGCTGAGTCTACAGGGATTTAGGACTAGGGTGAGTTTGTTCTTATGAGTTTTCCAGGTATTCTTACAACATCTTCTGCCATCAGCGGAAGAAAAGTCAAGATGTCTGGAAACCATGAAGAACACTCTGCTGAGTACAGTGATGCTGCATCGGTTGATGGAGCAGATGGACAGGCACATGCAGATCGGGTGCCTGAGGTTCCCCAATTTAACCCAGCCATACTTGAACATCCTGCTTACCAACAGCTTATGGGACAGTTAATGGCTATGATGAATCTCATGGTTGAGCGATTACCAGTGCCTCCTCCGCGAGCACAGCTTCCCCATGGAGAAGCATCGGGTATTGGGAAGACCTTCGAGCGGCTTCGCCGAGTCGGAGCTTCAGATTATGTTGGAACGACTGATCCAGCGGATGCAGATCTGTGGCTGACAAGTCTCAAGAAGGCTTTTCGGATCCTTGACATCCCCGAAGCAGACAAGGTAAAGCATGTTGTCTACCTTCTGAAGGGTAGTGCTGGTCACTGGTGGACCATCGAAGAAGAGAAGCAGCCTGGTGAGGTGATCTGTTGGGAGGTGTTCCGACGTGAGTTCGTCGCCAGATACTACCCAAAGACGTACCTGGATGAGAAGGTGAGTCAGTTCGAGAATCTGAGGCAAGGAACGATGAACATCACCGAATATGAAGCCAAGTTTATGGATTTGTTGAGGTTTTGTCCTCACATGGCGACGATAGATGAGGAACGGATCAGACGTTTCGAGAAGGGTTTGAGTGCTGAGTTGAAGACCCCGGTATCTGCGTTGGAAAACCGAGAGCGGTTTGCTACGTTTGTGGAATCTGTTCGACAGATCGAGAGGACGGTACGAGAGAAAAGAGAGTCTATGTCCCTTAAAAGACCTTCTCAGTTTCAAGGATGTAGGTTTGGTAGCTTTAAGAAGCCCAGGTTTTCAGCACCGTCAGCAATGAGAAGCTCTGGTGTACCATCTCAGTGGTCTCCGAGTAAGGGGAAAGGTTATGTTTCTTCACCATCTAAGGCGCACAATTCAGCTTCTGTGGCAGTGACAGGGCCAGATAGGCCACGGTTTGAGGACAAGGCATGTCATCTTTGTGGACAGGTCGGGCATTGGAAGTCCAATTGCCCGAATAGAGACGTTGAAGTGACGCAGCAGCCGAGACAGAGTTTTCAGAGGTCAGAGAGACCACAGGCCAGTGGTAGCAGAGGACGAGGACGTGGTCAAGCATCTCAGGCAGGATCGTCTGCTCAAGGAAGCAGAGGTCGTGGACAGCAAGCAACGGCTCGATTCTATGCCATGAGTCAGCCGGAGGCGATAGTCCACCCGCGAGTGGTGACAGGTCAGATGAAGTTATTTCATTCTGATATGTCTTCCTCTTGCTTGATATCTGTTCTGGTTGACCCGGGTGCTACACACTCTTTTATCGCCTATAGTATGCTTGAAACATGTCGTTTACCTGTTAGTTGTAAGAAGGATAGCTTGTTGTTAAAAACTCCTCTTGATGGTTCCTCTTTGCTTCGAGAAGAGTGTCCATCTTATGTTTTGTCTTTCTCGGGACACAGTATCCAAGTGGATCTTATACCACTTGATATGCATGGTTTCGATGTTATCCTTGGGATGGATATCTTAGAGAAGTATAAGGTTGTCTTGGATTGTGGTTCCAAGCAGGCAGTGTTTGATGTCGCTGGAGAGAAATGGACCTTCCAAGGAGATAGGAAGATTATTCGGACATGCTTGGTATCAGCTATGGTGGCAGATAAGTTGTTACGACAAGGATGTGAGGCGTTCTTAGCTCACGTGGTGGATATCGTTGTGGTTACCAAGGCGAAAGGTCCTAGTCTTGAGGAGGTGTCAGTTGTTCGAGAGTTTGCAGACGTGTTTCCTGAGGAGTTTCCTGGTGTTCCTCCACCCTGAGAGATTGATTTCGAGATCAATCTAGTTCCTGGAACACAGCCTGTTGCACAGTCAGCGTATAGGATGGCTCCAGCAGAGATGGAAAAGTTGAAGAAGCAGTTGCAAGAGTTATTGGGGAAAGGTTTTATCCGACCGAGTACGTCACCGTGGGGTGCTCTCGTGTTGTTCGTTAAGAAGAAGGATGGTTCGATGCGGTTGTGTATAGACTACCGGCAGTTGAACAAGGTCACGATCAAGAATAAGTACCTGTTGCCGAGGATAGATGATCTATTTGATCAGTTGCGTGGTACTACAGTGTTTTCAAAGATAGATCTATGGTTTGGATATCATCAGTTGAGGATAAAGGCAGATGACATACCAAAGTTAGCCTTCAGGATGAGGTATGGTCATTTCGAGTTCGTGGTTATGCCGTTTGGGTTAACCAATGCGCCTGCAGCTTTCATGGATCTGATGAACAGAGTGTTTCGTCCATTTTTAGATCAGTTTGTTGTAGTCTTTATAGATGACATCTTGATCTATAGTCGGGACAGGCTAGCACATGAACAACATCTTCGTCAAGCGTTGACTCTTCTTCGTCAACATCAGTTGTATGCCAAGTTCAGTAAGTGTGAGTTCTGGTTGGATGAAGTGACTTTCTTGGGTCATGTGATATCCACTGAAGGAGTCAAAGTAGATCCGAAGAAGGTGGAATCCATTGCGGATTGGGAACAACCGAAGACACCGACAGAAGTTCGTAGTTTCCTTGGTTTGGCAGGATACTACTGGAGGTTTATCAAGGACTTTAGTGTGATCGCGTTGCCGATGATGAAGTTGACCAGGAAGGATGTACCTTTTGTTTGGGATGATCGATGTCAGCAAGCTTTCTAGAGTTTGAAGGAGAAGTTGACCAGTGCTCCAGTGTTGATCTTGCCAGAGCCTGGAAAAGGCTATGTTGTCTTCTGTGATGCTTACAAGAAGGGTTTAGGTTGTGTGTTGATGCAGGAAGATCATGTGGTTTCTTTTGCCTCACGACAGCTCAAGAAACATGAGGAGAACTATCTGACTCATGACCTGCAATTGGCAGCAGTGGTTCATGCGTTAAAGATTTGGAGACACTATCTGTATGGGGAAGTATGTCAGATCTTTACGGATCATAAGAATCTGAAGTATATCTTTACACAGCAAGAGTTGAACATGCGACAACGATGATGGATGAAGTTGATCAATGATTAACTGCACGATCGAGTATCATCCTGGTAAGGCGAACGTGGTAGCTGATGCGCTTAGCAGGAAGTCTTCTTCTCTTTCTTCAAAAAAGGCACAATTGAGTTCTCTAGTATGCCATAAGCGAGATATGTTTGTTTCTCTTCGACAGATGAATGTGCAGATGGAAGTTTCTTTGTTGTCTGGTCTTTTTGCACAGATGCAAGTTAAGCCTACGTTGAGACAGCAGATCAAGGATGCACAACAAACAGATGATGCAGTACAGTTGATCAGATCAGAGTTCGAGAGCGACAAGTGTGATGGGTTTTGTGAGTCCGAGGATGGACTAGTTAGCTATCGTGATAGGATGGTGGTTCCAGATACTGATAATCTGAGGGAGTTGGTGCTTGAGGAAGCACATACGTCGATGTATGTGATGCATCCAGGTGTCACCAAGATGTGCCATAGTCTAAAGGACTTGTATTGGTGGCCCGGTTTGAAAAGATATGTAGCCAAGTTCGTGGCAAGATGTGCGGTGTGTCAGCAAGTGAAGGCTGAACATCAGAAGCCGGCAGGTACGTTGCAACCTTTTCCGATTCCGCAGTGGAAATGGGATCATATAAGCATGGATTTCATAGTTGGTCTACCCCGGACAACTAGGAATCATGATTCCATTTGGGTGATAGTGGACAGATTGACTAAGTCTGCCCATTTTCTACCAGTGAAGACGACGTATACAGCTGAGAAGCTTGCTCAAGTATATGTGGATGAGATAGTACATTTGCATGGTGTGCCAGCAACGATAGTTTCTGACAGAGGTCCTCAGTTTAGGAGTCATTTTTTGGAACAGTTGCACAGGGCATTGGGAATGCAGTTAAGGTTCAGTACGGCTTTTCACCCGCAGATAGATGGATAGTCTGAGAGGACTATTCAGATTTTGGAAGATCTTCTTCGAGCTTGTTTTTTGTAGTTTCTAGGCAACTGGGATGCACATCTGAGTTTGATAGAGTTTGCCTACAATAACAGTTATCAGCGGAGCATTGACATGGCTCCTTATGAAGCCTTGTATGGAAGGAAGTGCAGATCTCCTTTGTGTTGGTATGAATCAGGTGAGTATCAGCTTTTGGGTCTTGAGTTAGTACAACAGACATCTGATAAGATACAAGTGATACAACAACAGTTGAAAGTGGCACAGGACAGGCAGAAGTCTTATGCAGACAATCACCGACGACCTTTGGAGTTCCAGGTGGGAGACAAAGTATATCTTAAAGTCTCGCCGTGGAAAGGTGTGCTAAGATTTGGATGGAAGGGTAAGTTGGAACCCAGGTATATGGGGCCTTACTCAGTCATAGCACGTGTTGGCAAGGTAGCTTATGATTTAGAGTTGCCTCCAGAGTTGCACAGGTTTCATCCAGTGTTTCATGTTAGTATGTTGAAGAAAAGTCATCCGGATTCAGGTACAATGATACATCCATTTGAGGTTGAGCTTGATGCAGATGTGACCTATGAGGAGGGTCCTGTGGAGATCCTTGACAAAAGGATCAAGAAGCTAAAGAGGAAGGACCTGGCTCTTGTGAAGGTTCTTTGGCAGTGTCGTGGTGTTGAGGAAGCCACGTGGGAGCTTGAGGAAGAGATGAGGAGGAAGTATCCCTCTCTTTTCTCTTTGGATTTTGAGGACAAAATCCCTTAAAGGGGGTTAGCTTGTAAGGACCCTGACCTGCGTTTAGGGTTTACCCTGTTTGTTTTGCTTAATCTTGGTGCTTTGGTGCTTGCTAATCACCTTTAGTGGTGATTAGGGTTTTGATGTGCTTTGTTGAGTGTTTGAGGGGCTATTTGCAAATAACCCAAGTCTAGGGTTTTGTGTGCAAGTTTGCCATCTTGTGAGATGTTTTCCCCTCTTTGCTTCCTCTAGGGTTGAGAGGAAGGCTTGGGCTTGTTGTTTGAGTTGTTGGGCCTTGAGATGCTTTGTTTGGGCTTGGTTGAGCCTTGTGTCGGCCAAGACTTGTTTGTGTCGTCCAAGGTGAAGTTTGTGTCGACCTAGAGCAGCTTGTGTCGCCCAACATGGTGGTGTGTCACCCAGCAGAGCTGATGCATGTGTCGCCCATGTTGCTTGGTCTTGGTTGGCGGACACTTGGTGCATTTCTTGGATAAGTGTCTCTTGGTGTGCTAGTGTGTTGGCTTGAACCCTAGGACAAGTGTCCCTTGGGTGGATGACACTTAGCATGGACCTACCTTGGTTTCTCCTCCCCTCCTTTCTATATATGTGGCTCTTTCCCTTGCCTTAGCTTCCTTTGATCTTTTGGTCTCCCCTCCACCTTGAGTGCACGACACTCCTCTCCTTTCCTTGTGTGTTGGCCGATACACTCTCTTGGAGTTGAAGTGGTGGCCGATACACCCTCTTGGATCAGCTTTGGTGGATGATACCCCTTGGAGATTGGAGTGCTTCTTCTTCCTTGGAGCTTGGAGCTTAAGGCGGGTTGCATAACTTCTAGCCCTAACTTCTTTACCTCTTGTTCTTGTTCTTGTTCATAGATTAGTAGCTTAGACATGTACCTTGCTTGAGTTTCCTTTAATGGCCGATATCCCCTTAAGATTTAGGGTTTCTAGTGTGCCTTGTGATCTAGGGTTTGTTCTCCTTTGAGTTGGAGGTTGATGGTGGCATAGGGTTGGGCGATATCCCTTCTTTGTTGGTGTTGGACGATATACTTTTGAGTTGGATGACATGGCACCTTTGTCTTTGAGTTGGACGATATGGTATCCCCTTTGATGGACGATATGTATGCCTTTGGTGGACGACATGATGTGTTCTTGAGGTTGGCTGATACCCTTGTCCATGTGTTGGGTGAAAGGGTGAGCTAGGGTCATGTTGGCCGATATGTTGGTGACCTTGGTGAATGATAGATGAGCAATGCTCTTGTTCTTCTCTTGGATGATAGGACTTTGTATCTTGGTGGATGATAGGGCCTAGTTTGGTGAGTTGGTTTGGGTTGTACGATATGCAACATGGTTGGTTGGACGATAGCCCTGACGGGCGATACACTCCTGGGTTGTGACGACCGTCATGGATGGGTTGTGTCGGGCGTTACACCCCTCTTTCTTAGGTGTGTGCTGGCCGTTAGACCCTGAGTTGTTGTTGCATGATAGGTGGGAGTTCCTCTCTTTCTTTCCCTCTCTCTCTCCTGGTCGTTGTGAGCTAGTTGTTAGCCTTGAATGTCGGGCGTTGTGGATGGTTGTGACGGGGTGTCGCGGTAGGGTGCACAGGCGTTGCCCAATAGGGCTGACGCGCGACACCCCTGACGTGCAGTACCTTGTGACGCAGCGTCGTGGGCTGAGTGTTGGGTGCAACGCAGCGTTGCTGCCTTCCCATGCTCTAGCCGTGTGAGCTTTCTTTGGTGAGGGTTGTGAGGAGTTGTTGTGAGGGTTATGTGGACCTATAGTGACGGTCTCAAGGGACATAGAAGTGGATGCTTATGCACCAACAAATGATGGTGATGCCCTTATAATAATAGAGATAATGTTGATGATAGCAATAATGTGAATGATAGTTGTGATGATAATAAGGAAGGTAGTGGTAACGATATGATCTGTATGCTTAAAGGTTAAAGTTGATTCTAAGTGACAGTTACACTAATAACTTGCTTAATGACATAACAATAATGATAATAGTGGATGATGATAGTCATAATACTGATAATAGTAGTGAAGGAAATAATGGTAGTAATGATAAACATGATGCAAGTCTTATGCTTATTTGTTAATAACAATGTTAAGTGATAGTTACACTGGTAGCTTGCATAATGATAATGGTAATGATAGTGATACCATAATGATGACAGTAATGACAGTGGTAATAATAGTGCTTGTTCTATATTCTCATCATGACATCTTACTTGATGTGAGCATCTTGTTTATTTATATAATCCTGAGATAAGGGTAAGCATGAATATGGCTTGTTAATGATGTGTTTAATACGCTTGATCACCAAATAGTGTAAGAATGATAAGTAGAGTATCTTGTATGATGTTTCATGATAGTGAGCATATCCCTTATGTTGAAACTATGATTATTGTGTATCCTAACCATGCAGGTGATGATTAGCCATGAGAGGGCTATGAGACACATGTGATGAGTAACATTACTTTGATAATTATCTATGAGGTCGTATGTATGATGTGTTTGTCCCATGATGATGATGTGAGCCTTGAGAGGCAGTGACAGTACATGATGAGGGATTGAGATCCCATGGTATGTGGTAATCCTTGAGATAAATCTGGATGACTGGCAAGAGGCCAAGTGGTAACATGTGATGATTGGATCCTTGTGATGGATCAGTTTGATGTGGTTTCAATAATAATATAATGATATTTACCTTCTGTTATATCTTGCATGATTATACAACTTGATTGAATCTTGCAATCCATCTAAAAGATACTAATTAATCACAGTGAAATATATCATGTAGTTTGCCCTGGCCATAGATCCATCATCGTCAGGACTTGGTGATGGTGAAACGGGTTCTCCTACAGGTTAACCTGGAAGTGCATATTGTTGAATATGTGTAGGTTTCTCCTAGCCTAAAAATGAGGAGGTAAGAGTGTAACTTCGGTTGCAGACTCAGATACGTATATAGAGCATGGTGAACAAGCCCATGGCTCAAGATATGTGATGTGAAGAGCATGAATGTGTTCATGGCTCAGAGCACGGTGAACAGACCCGTGGCTCAGTTTTATTAGCGCCGAGACTTGTACCAAGGCGGGATAGAGTGAGGGTAGCCTATGGAGCTAACCCTATGGCTTAGACCACTTCAGCATGTGACTGCATTCCTTCTTATGTTGTACTCGTGTACTGACCACGAGGTGGGAGGTCGTGGAGTCCGGCTCTTCTATTTGACCTTGTATGGCACCGGCTTGGGTTTCGTAACCGAAGGTTGGATTTGAACGGTACGGTCCAAATCCTTAGGGCATAATAATATGTAATATAGCCGTTTAGTATTTACTGCTTGAGATAAACACAAAACATTGATTGAGGCCTTGTTTGTGTAGTTAATTCTATTATATCTGCGGTTACTTCTATATCCATCAGGTATGTGGTAATATGCTTTGTTCTGATAATCATGTTACATAGAGTTATATCTTATCTTGTCAATCATGTTCCTTTGAGAGAGATCTGGTTATATACTTTTGAACAGCTGGTAAGCTTGTCGGTAAGAATAGCGTTGCTTTATATAAACTACTCATGTTGTATCTGATAAATAGTTATTTGTTGTTATAGTTTATCTTGCTGAGGTTATGTAGTTGCGGTGGGGAGTTATGTTCCCCCCTGGGACAATTGTTCAATTGTCTCACCCCGCTGGTTTAACCCCTTTTTAGGTGGTCGAGGTAGGCGTGGTCATGGTCGTGGTGTTGTGGCCGAGCAGCTTGACGAGCAGTAGAAGGCAAGCGATGAACATGCTGCTGTTTTGGATGTTTTATAGTAGAGTCTAGAGTCATCCCTGTACTCTCAGGACCTTGGAAGTGTTTTGACAATGTTTCACGATGAACGATCGATGACGTTTTCATATCCTGTTGTTGGCCGGATGCAGGCCTTTATGTATATGAACAGGTGGTGAACTCATGTGATGAATGAACAGCTGTTCCTGAGCTGTGGACACGTATCGGATCTCGTGTATGTATATATATGTGACATGTTTCTATGCAGGATGAGGACTGGAAAGTAATAGTTCCACAGTTTATCAGTTTTCCACAATCAGTTTTAATTAACCCATGTTTTCATAATCTGTGGTTATGGTGATTTCCGCACGTTTTCACGTAACACCTCGTTATCTGTATGATAATGGGATGTGTTGCCACACTAACCTTGTTGTTGGAAAGCATGTTGTTGATAATGATGTTGCAGATGACCTGATTCCTATCTTGAAATACCTCAACATTGACAACAAAGGTAAGCAGGTGATAGAAGCTGAAGATGAAGAAAAGAAGGATCCCACTCCTCGCTTTGTAAAGAACCATCCAAAAGAGCTAATCATTGGCAACCCATTTGAGAGAGTGAAGACATGAGCTTCCTACAACAAAGAACAAGCAGACAGTGCCTCCATCTCATAGCTGGAGTCAAAGAACATCAAAGAAGCTCTTGGTGATGATGAGTGGATCCTAGCCAAGCAAGAGGAATTAGAGCAATTCGAGAAGAATTGTGTGTGGACTCTAGTGACAAGACCAAGTGATAGAAAAATCATTGGCACCAAGTGGGTCTTCCGCAACAAGCTAGATGAGTAAGGCAAAGTGGTAAGGAACAAGGCAAGGTTAGTAGCACAAGGTTACAATTAACAGGAAGGTATTGACTTTGATGAAACTTATGCTCATGTTGCTAGATTAGAATGATACTTGCTTTTGCTAGTTACAAAAATTTCTTGTTATATCAAACGGATGTTAAAAGTGTGTTTTTGAATGGTACAATCAAGGAGGAAGTATGTGTTGCTCAAACTCTGGGCTTTGAAAATGACAAGCTACCTAATCATGCTTATTTGTTGCAAAAAGCTCTCTATGGACTCAAGCAAGCACCTCGAGCTTGGTATGAGAAATTAAAGAACTTTTTGTTATACAATGGTTATGTCATGGGCAAAGTCGATTCTACTTTATTTCTAAAACACACTTCTAGCAACTTTCTTATCATTCAAACTTATGTTGATGATATCATTTTTGGCGGGACTAGTCTTGATCTTTGTAAGGAGTTTAGTTCTCTTATGTAGAGTGAGTTCGAGATGAGCATGATGGGTGAGTTGACTTTCTTCCTCGGATTTCAAATCAAGCAAACAAAAGAAGGAAACTTCATCAACCAAGGCAAGTACACACATGAACTACTCAAACGCTTTGGGATGGAGAACATGAAACCGATGGATACTCCCATGTCCAATACTGCCAAACTTGATAGAGATGAAGAAGGTGAGAAGGTAGATGAGAAGCTCTATAGAGGTATGATTGGAAGCTTATTTTATTTAACTGCCTCTAGACCTGATATTATGTTTAGTGTTGGCTTATGTGCTCGCTTTCAATCTAGCCCTAGGAAATCACATTTTATTTCTGTTAAGAGGATTTTGAGGTAGTTAGCCAAAACTCAAAATTTAGGACTATGGTATCCTAAGTCAAGGGACATTACTGTTGTGTCATATAGTGATGCGGATTATGCGGGTTGTTTGGTTGATAGAAAGTGCACAAGTGGCGCTTTCTTCCTTCTAGGACCATGCTTGGTGTCTTGCTATTCCAAGAAACATAGCACTGTGACATTATCAACTACCGAGGCTGAACACATTGCAGTCGGGAGTTGTTGTGCCCAGGTCCTATGGATAAAGCAAATACTCCAAGACTTTAACATACATTTTGATGCTTCTCCTATCTATTGTGGTAATACTAGTGCAATCAATCTCTCTTATAATCCTATATTGCATAGTAGAGCTAAACATAGAGAGGTTCGACATCACTTTCTTTGTGATCACATTGCCAAGAAGGATATTTATATCACACATGTGGACACAAAAAATCAATTGGCAGACATTTTCACGTAACCTCTAGCTAGATAGCAATTTAACTTTATTCGATCTAAACTGCTCGTTGTTGCTTTGGATGATATTGATATGTGATCTAGCTAGTTGTTTCCATCCTATATGGTTTGATCATGTTTTTCCTCATCTTTCTTGCCTATATATGATTGAAATGTGCTTAACTTGCTTGTTGACATGCTTAGTTTTTACTTCTTTTGGGTTTTTCTCTATTTCTTGGTTTTATCACAAAATAGTACCCAATGATGAGTGATATGTGCCTAAGCATGTTCAATGTACATAATAGACTTAAAAAATGAATTTAATCAGCATGTATATGGCTAGAAATTAAGATTGATGGTTTTAGGTCAGGTTGACCATCGATCAAGTTTCCCCCAGGACAAACATGACTGATCAGGAGCTGAGAGTTGTTCTTTACAGAACCAGTCGGTCGAGTTTCTGACTCTCAGAACTCGACTGATCTGAGGGCTGAAGTCACTTAAAAGTTAGGTTCAACCGACTATTCTCCCTCTCAACTAGAGAATAGACAACCGATTCCTCTTCTTCTAGCCCTAAGCTCTCACCCCATCCCTAAAACTCCCTCTCCTAGCCCTAGTTCGACCTAGGTAGCTCGACCTAGACCTTCCCGGGCACTCCCTGGTGGTGTTTGAACAACTTTTGAGGTTTTCTTTGAGTGTTTTCTCATTTTCATTCTCTTTTTTTTTTGCACCTCCATGGCTTCCCAAAGGAGAAAACGACCTACTCCAAGCAATATACCTTCATCTTCGTCTTCTAATTGCTTGATTCCTTTTGACGATACCTCGTTTATCTCGATTGAGGCTGTTAATCGGTATAAGGAACTTCTTCCTAGGAGTCATTTTCCTTTTTGCACCTTGATTGATCCATCTCCTATGTATCAAGCGGTTATAGATCAAGTCACTAGGTTGCTTGTCATTCACCACCTCTCTGCCTTGGCCATCGAACATGATTGCTTTAATAACTCCATGTCTAGCACTAAAGCAGTTCACGAGTTCTACGCTAATTTATGTTGGAACTATGACTCCCTCGTTTTTCCGCCTAATACTCAAGTAATCCTCACGTCAATGATCACGGGAAATCGTTTCCAAATCTCTAAGGATATATTAAATGTCTTCTTTTCCAGAGATGAGGAAAACAACACATGGCATAAGGATTATGGCGAGTGTTTCGACCTTTTGGACCCGGAAGGTTTCTACAAGCAAAACAAATTGACTCTCCCTGATATTCATCGTTACTTGAAGAAACCTGACGTTTCCTACAAGAAGAAGAGCACCCTTCCTTCCTCCTCCCTTGACCGTAGGAAGTGCATTCTGGTCGTTAGTGATCAACTGTAATATTCATCCGAAGAGAAATCAAATGGATATTGCAGAGAACATTTTCATCATTATGTATTGCCTTTTAGAGAACATCAGTGTCAAGTGGTCCAGATACATTCTACACCACATGACCTTCTTTGACACTGGTAAGAACACTAAAGGCACCCACCCTCCCTACCTAGCTTTGATTTGTGGTTTATTCCAGTTTGCCACTGAGAAATCCCTCTTTTCTGACTCTCATTACAAAGTAACCAGAAAGGGTGTTTGTATCAGTGAGACCACAATTCAAAAGTTTGTGTCTGTGTTTGCCTCCTCTACCCTTGGTGCTTCTCCCTATGCCTCAACCTATGCAACCCCTACCTCCTCAGCCTCCTCCTAGACCTAGTCGTGCTTCATTCTGTGTATCAAACAAAACCCTTATGGGCTACATGATGCACCAACAAGCATACAACCAATAGGTTCAGGACCACCTTAATCAGGATTTGTGTTCTATCATATCGACCATGAACCTATCATGTGCTTCACCCTACCCCACCTACCAGCCATACCCAGGTAGTGATTATGCTTCATATGCATACAATCATTACTACCCGACTCCCGAGCCTTCCGCTGCTGCTCCTTCACCTCCACCTTTTACTACTGGTAGCTCCGCTCCTACCTACCTCCCGTTTCCTGCTTACCCCCTGGCCACCTTGCTTGCCAGCCTTGGAAACTCCGCTATGTCCTATCCACAAGCCAGTGAGCTTCACACTCTTAGTATGACGTGGGCTGAGCAGAATGCCCATTGGCCTGGTCACGTGTTTGGTTCTCCTACTGATGAGGAGATGCCTGGTCAGGGTGACAATGTCGAGGCTGATGATGATGATGACGCCAGTGATAGCGAAGATGCTTCTGATGATGGTGATGGTGACGGTGTTGGATCTGGTGATGAAGGCACTGTTGTTGCACCCTCTGGTGGAGATGAGGACTATGAGCCTGGAGCCGATGATGATGATGTTGTTGATATAGATAGTTTAGATGTTTAGCTTGTTTCTTAGTTTTTAGTCTAGCATGCTGATCATATACATCTTTCTAGGCTATTTTGTATAAGAAACATCTAGACACATTTATCTGAGTTGTACTATTTTATCCTCTGTTTTCATCGCTTCTTGGTTGTAGTTGTTTTCTTAAGAACATGCATATGAGTTGTAATATATGTGATGTGCACTCTTGCTATTTACTCTGATATATCTTATGTGTTGGTGCCATCTTCTACCATATTTTGATTATGACTGAGATTGTATGTTGCTTTCATCTCTGTTTGCCATATGATATGAGATCGCTTTAATGTATATCTGGTTGATTGTGTTTTGGAGAAGACCTAGTTTTTTTTTGCTCTTCTACCCCCCTACTTTTTGATAATATCAAAAGGGGGAGAGATATTTTCAATGGTTTAAAAATCAATCATATTGTTATTCGTGGTTATACTATTGCTTATTTTCTTATTAGATCCTTTTCTTGTTCATTTATTGTTTTATCATGTGACTTGCAAAGGATCACATAGTGCATATATGCTATGATTGCTATGTGTAGATAGACTAACCATGCAGGTTAGAGGAAGCATAGATTGAGGGGGAGCAATTCACATTGTTCACATCTTGAATCCCCTTAATTCACAAGGCAAAGGTATAATTTCTACTTCCTTTTCAATATGTTTGAGGAATGGTTTGTCATTGTCAAAAGGGGAAGAATGTTGACGTAGAGGTTATACATTGTCACACCCCAAATTTTGTCAAGTATCCATGTGAATGAAAGTAATACTAGGAAAAAAATGTAGTTATGTGAGATCAAGACAAGTGAGTCAAGTTTTACATGTTTCATCGTGTATTAGGTTCCAGTGATACGTATCTAGACCCAAGGACTTTTTAGTGATTTTGATCTTCATGGGATGCTAGAAAGATCATAAGGATGTTAAGGTTGATTAATATGATGATAAGAAGGTTTTTCTAGAGTTCTAGGGCATTCTAACTATCAATGGATTATATGACATACTTAAGAGTACTTTAAGCTTTGTCTAAGTTAGGCTCTCCAATGTACGTAGCAAGGAAATTTAGGACTGCGTAGATGTTCTCAATGACATATAAGAGGTGACACAGTTTTGGTGATTCAATTTGTTGATCTTGGTCATTGGACATGTGGAATCAAACATACATTACTGGTGTAAGTCTAGGTAGTGGATTAGGCGGTGATAATTTCTGACAAGAAGACAATAGTTATATGAGGTGTTGGTCAAATTTTGGGACCAATTCGGATTAAGGAGTAGCCTATAGAGATTATATAAGGAATACAACATTTTAATGCATTGTTAAGTAGTGAGCCAAGAAATTGAAAGCCTAAACCATGGTCCATAACCAACCCTTTGGTTCAACTGAACCGAGTTAGTTAGTCAAAGAACATTGGAATATGAGAAAGATCAGATCGTGCTACCCTCTATTCATCCGAAATAGGAAACTAACTAGAGTTTTGGTTGTCTCGGATCTCATTGTGTGACTGATAAGTAGGGGGCTATATAAATCTTAGGCTTTGGCACCGTAAAGGAACAAAGCACTTAGGGTTTTGAGCAGTAGAAAGAGATAAATAGAGAAACCGTAAAAAAGAAAGGGAGGAAGAAGAGCCTGACGGCGTCTGGGTTTGGGCCGCCCTGAATTTCAGAGGACCGAACCACCAAGGGCGCCTCTCGGCGCAAGCCCAACGACCAAGATCGGAGAGGATGAGGATGCGCTGAGGTGAGAAATCATCTTCTGAACAAGATACAACATCCAAGATAGCAGGAGGGATGCCAAAGCACCTGGGCGGCTTCTCTGTTCATGACGCAAAAACAGGGGAGGCGAGCTCCCAGTTAGGCGGTGCGGGTGAGGAACTATCTCAGTCAAGCTTAGAATCCACCTTGGTGCAGGCCTTATCGTCAAGAAGAGGGAGTGGTGGTGACGCTGACCAAACATGGCTGTTGGATTTGGTCTTGGACGACCAGCCTTCGCTGGAGAGGAGACCAAGAGTCGGCGCTCTGTCTATACGGCAAAATAGGGGTTGCGATCCCTGGATCACACTGCCTGGGCAAA
Source organism: Alisma plantago-aquatica (assembly GCA_963693085.1). Taxonomy (NCBI): domain Eukaryota; kingdom Viridiplantae; phylum Streptophyta; class Magnoliopsida; order Alismatales; family Alismataceae; genus Alisma; species Alisma plantago-aquatica. The sequence continues at coordinate 1,223,427,875 of OY856412.1, forward strand.
GGAGAGGGAGGGGACCGGGTCCCTCCTTGCTGGGCTTCCAATCTCAAGGCCCATTTAGCCTGAGAGGTGGAGGAAATAAAAGGTAATATAAATTACCAACTCTTTATTTGTTAAGAAACTTTAGGAACTCATAGATATTGATCAGATTGTCATAATGAAGCATATAAGGGCTCGTTGGAAAGCTAGAGATATGAAGAACATCCTGAAGGAGATTTCAAACTCTGGAAAATACCTAGATAAGGTAATTTTATTTAGGAAAAGTTAGATATATGAAGTATGTGCATATCTGATGGTGCTTTGTTAAATCAATGTTATAGGTGTGAACCTCATCATTAAATTTAAAGTAGGCATTACACCACAAGCTTAATAGGTATGATGAAATGATATCTCATGATTTAGAGATTTTTTTTGATCGTATATGATGTTTTGGGTATGCATGCATGCATGCCATAAGATTGTGTAGGGTATGATTTAGAGATGTGAGTAGAAGGATATTTGAGATTTACATGTGTGTATTAAGGGTAAACCCTAGAAGTTAATTACATTATAGTGGTGGGATGTATGAGAAAGGATATATTGTTTTAGATGGGATTTAATGATTGGAAGTGTCTTTTAAGGATTTAGACCTGACTAGAGGAATCCAAGATGAAGATTTTATTTTCTCTAATACAGGTAAGTGGTTCATGCCCGTGAGTATTCATATTTATCAAACTCAGCATATTTTCATAAGACTTCCTACTTTATGTGATCCACTGTTCTAAGATTTTATGTTAAGATATGCAAGTAAGATTTTCATACATTCATGGTTATTTCCTTACATGTGCCTAATATCATACATTCATGGTTATTTCCTTACATGTGCCTAATATCTTGAGAAGATATATGTTACTAAAATTTATAAGAATGATAGAGACTCATGAACCAGGTTCATGAGAAAATTAGAGAATTATGTTTCTATAAGAACTATTAGTAATGATTCATATTGATGAATATGACTACAAGATAAGATATGCAACCAAGATAGTCATACATGATAATGTGGGATAATAATGTATTGATATTTCAAGTAGAACATGTTGTTAAGATTCCCCTCATTTATAGATGTAATTGTGTGCTAAGAATTCAAGTAGGAACATGTCATCAAGGTTTCTTATATATATGTAGCGATCTAAGAGTTTAGAAGTGAAATAGATTTCTTAGAAAGATTAGTGCTTAAAAGTTAAGTTATGTGATAGTATGGATGTTGCACATGGTAGACCATGGCCCAATTTCCAAGGTAAAGGTACTATTGGGAGTAGAATATATTATAACATGAGTTTATGATTATGAGACATTAAGTCATGATTAAGTTGCTGATATGAGACTCTATATGATTTCTACTTTAAGATTTAATATTTAAGTTCATATGAATGTATTGAGATCAGATTTAATGAGATTTTATAGAAATTGAGTTACCCTATCAAAAATCACACTCTTTTAGATATTTGATACTTAAGAACTCTCATATACTTCATATTCTCATATTTAGTTTAGATCCTTTCCCTAAGCCTTCAGGCTTAGTTGTCATATATTTAGTATCAAAAGTAGTTAAGTCATTTCTATTAGATTGAAGTATTAGATTAAGGATTATCCAGATAATATGGATATTAGATTTAGTTCAAGCTTAGACTACTCATGGTGTGAGTAGTTAGATTTTGAATAAAGATACATAATAAGAGTTTTAGACCCAATCTCGATTATGAAGTAATTGAGATCTATATTCATACTCAGATGTAGATTCAATTCATAATTTAAGAATAAGAGATTCAGAATTCAGTACATGCTCAGTCATCAGTAATCAATCTCAAATAAGTTCAGTTATCAGTTTTAATATACGATAAGTTCATATTCAGTATTCAGCAAAGATACCAGTATTCAGTTTCAGTTCAGATTAAGAATTAAGTAAGTTTAGACTTAAGATAAATAAGTCGAAACCTTCACATAAGACATTATATGATAAGTCCTCATTCAGTTAGTCCCGGGACGATTCAGAGGCATCGGTTGCCAATTCAGAGGTGTGTTACTCCAATTCAGAGGTGTTGCAGCACCAATTCAGGGCGTAGTCACGCCAATTCAGAGACACCCCGGTGTCATTCAGGGCATGTAATGCCATTTCAGGGTACCTTGGTACCAATTCAGAGCGTAGATACGCCAATTCAGGAAGACTTATTGTATAATGGTGGCCACAGGTAGATAAAAATCGTAAGTAAAAGATACCTTAGATTAGAGATGCCCATAATCTCATCTATAAGTATGATGAGAGGGAATTAGATAAGATCAATATGACCCATGCACTGTGATGCAGGTCTTGAGACCCAGGTACCAGAGTTCAAGTCTCCAAAGAAAGATAAGTAAAAAGATAAGAACTAAGATAAAGTAAGAAGAAATATTTATGTTTCATATTTTGTAAAGTTTTAATGTTAGTATCATGTTTATAGTGTTCAAAGATATTTGTAGCATTTTATTTCTTTCTAATACGTATATTAGAATACTCATGCCACTTACGCTAACAATCGTTTTTCTAATGCATGGCTGGGGACGAGATGTCCGCAGGTGAGAGCAGGAGCAGAGTAGATCTCAGGGATTTAGAGCACAAGGACAGAGCAAGATAAGATCTGGTGGGGTGCCAACTATACGATGATCCTCAGGTTTATAGACTCAGTTATATGTTTCAACGTTTAGAACTTTATAGTAGAGACTCGTGATGTTATATAAGTTTACCGTGTAATAACATCTATGTTCCTGTTGTAAGAACAATCATGAGAATATTTTAATACTTCATCCTGCGTGATTGATTATATTGTTGTTATGAATGCCAGTTTTACGTAATACCCCCTTGAGTGCACGAGTTATGGATAACTCGGTGTTGCTTCCGCTATGTACAAGTGTGTGCTTAGGGAGGGTGTTACAATATGGTATCAGAGCAACATTATAGTTGGCCACCAGATGAGTTCTCATGTTCTTACATAAGATCACCCCATATGGACTTAAGTTAGAGTAGAGTATAAAATTAGAAAGATAACTAGTAGCCCTATGTGTAGAAGAGGTAAGTGAAAGATATTAGAAATCTAAGTAGAGATTTAAATAGGAGACAGATGTTTAGATAAGGATTAGGGTTATGTGCCTAGATGTTTTACACTTTTTATGATAACACTATAGTTGTATATATCATTCTCTCTCTTTTTCCCACATGTTTGTGGTATGGGACACATGCTTATGGGATTTTGTAGAGAGAATGTTATGTGCATAATCATGCTTGTCTTGTCCTTTCAAGTGCATGTGGTATGGGACATGTGCACGAGAAAGTGCTAAGATAAGTGTGATATGACATGTCACCTCTGAATATATGACCGGCCGGTATGTATCCAAAGGTGACAAAGAAAACAAGTGTTGGCATTAAAAGTTTGAGACATATAGTCACATAAACCTAATCATACAAATAGTAACATCAAGCATGTATATGAAGGGTAGATATTTTGGCATCGATAAGTGAGTTAATTTTAAGTGAACCATAACCCTAACACAACCATAGAGAAGAGGCAATCTAGAGTCCTTGCTATGATAGATGGTGAATGTATAGTTTAGATCTCAAAATTCATTAGTAGTACATGCACATATACGTTTGATGATGATAACCATGAGAAATTTTCACCATGCACATGCTAATGAGGCAGTTAGAAAATATAAGAGACTATTATACATATAATATGTCAAACCCTAAGGTGGGTAGACTAATTGAATTTCGAGGATGAAATTCCCAATAAGGTGGGTAGAATTGTCACACCCCGAATTTTGTCAAGTATCCATGTGAATGAAAGTAATACTAGGAAAAAAACGTAGTTATGTGAGATCAAGACAAGTGAGTCAAGTTTTACATGTTTCATCGTGTATTAGGTTCCAGTGATACGTATCTAGACCCAAGGACTTTTTAGTGATTTTGATCTTCATGGGATGCTAGAAAGATCATAAGGAATGTTAAGGTTGATTAATATGATGATAAGAAGGTTTTTCTAGAGTTCGAGGGCATTCTAACTATCAATGGATTATATGACATACTTAAGAGTACTTTAAGCTTTGTCTAAGTTAGGCTCTCCAATGTACGTAGCAAGGAAATTTAGGACTGCGTAGATGTTCTCAATGACATATAAGAGGTGACACAATTTTGGTGATTCAATTTGTTGATCTCGGTCATTGGACATGTGGAATCAAACATACATTACTGGTGTAAGTCTAGGTAGTGGATTAGGCGGTGATAATTTATGACAAGAAGACAATAGTTATATGAGGTGTTGGTCAAATTTTGGGACCAATTCGGATTAAGGAGTAGCCTATAGAGATTATATAAGGAATACAACATTTTAATGCATTGTTAAGTAGTGAGCCAAGAAATTGAAAGCATGAACCGTGGTCCATAACCAACCCTTTGGTTCAACTGAACCGAGTCAGTTAGTCAAAGAACGTTGGAATATGAGAAAGATCAGATCGTGCTACCCTCTATTCATCCGAAATAGGAAACTAACTAGAGTTTTGGTTGTCTCGGATCTCATTGTGCGACTGATAAGTAGGGGGCTATATAAATCTTAGGATTTGGCACCTTAAAGGAACAAAGCACTTAGGGTTTTGAGCGGTAGAAAGAGATAAACAGAGAAACCGTGAAAAAGAAAGGGAGGAAGAAGATCCTGACGGCGTCTGGGTTTGGGCCGCCCTGACCTTCAGAGGACAGAACCACCAAGGGCGTCTCTCGGCGCAAGCCCAACGACCAAGATCGGAGAGGACGAGGATGCGCTGAGGTGAGAAATCATCTTCCGAACAAGATACAACATCCAAGATAGCAGGAGGGATGCCAAAGCACCTGGGCGGCTGCTCTGTTCGTGACGCAGAAACAGGGGAGGCGAGCTCCCAGTTAGGCGGTGCGGGTGAGGAACTATCTCAGTCAAGCTTAGAATCCACCTCGGTGCAGGCCTTATCGTCAAGAAGAGGGAGTAGTGGTGACGCCGACCAAATGGTTGCTGGATTTGGTCTTGGACGACCAGCCTTCGCTGGAGAGGAGACCAAGAGCCGGCGCTCTATCTCTGCGGCAAAATAGGGGTTGCGATCCCTGGATCACGCTGCCTGGGTGAAGGAGAGGGAGGGGACCGGGTCCCTCCTTGCTGGGCTGCCGATCTCAAGGCCCATTTAGCCTGAGAGGTGGAGGAAATAAAAGGTAATATAAATTACCAACTCTTTATTTGTTAAGAAACTTTAGGAACTCATAGATATTGATCAGATTGTCATAATGAAGCATATAAGGGCTCATTGGAAAGCTAGAGATATGAAGAACATCCTGAAGGAGATTTCAAACTCTGGAAAATATCTAGATAAGGTAATTTTATTTAGGAAAAGTTAGATATATGAAGTATGTGCATATCTGATGGTGCTTTGTTAAATCAATGTTATAGGTGTGAACCTCATCATTAAATTTAAAGTAGGTGTTACACCACAAGCTTAATAGGTATGATGAAATGATATCTCATGATTTAGAGATTTTGTTGATCGTATATGATGTTTTGGGTATGCATGCATGCATGCCATAAGATTGTGTAGGGTATGATTTAGAGATGATGATGTGAGTAGAATGATATTTGAGATTTACATGTGTGTATTAAGGATAAACCCTAGAAGTTAATTACATTATAGTGGTGGGATGTATGAGAAAGGATATATTGTTTTAGATGGGATTTAATGATTGGAAGTGTCTTTTCAGTATTTAGACCTGACTAGAGGAATTCAAGATGAAGATTTTATTTTCTCTAATACAGGTAAGTGGTTCATGCCCGTGAGTATTCATATTTATCAAACTCAGCATATTTTCATAAGACTTCCTACTTTATGTGATCCACTGTTCTAAGATTTTATGTTAAGATATGCAAGTAAGATTTTCATACATTCATGGTTATTTCCTTACATGTGCCTAATATCTCGAGAAGATATATGCTACTAAAATTTATAAGAATGATAGAGACTCATGAACCAGGTTCATGAGAAAATTAGAGAATTATGTTTCTATAAGAACTATTAGTAATGATTCATATTGATGAATATGACTACAAGATAAGATATGCAACCAAGATAGTCATACATGATAATGTGGGATAAGAATGTATTGAGATTTCAAGTAGAACATGTTGTTAAGATTCCCCTCATTAATAGATGTAATTGTGTGCTAAGAATTCAAGTAGGAACATGTCATCAAGGTTTCTTATATATATGTAGCGATCTAAGAGTTTAGAAGTGAAATAGATTTCTTAGAAAGATTAGTGCTTAAAAGTTAAGTTATGTGATAGTATGGATGTTGCACATGGTAGACCATGGCCCAATTTCCAAGGTAAAGGTACTATTGGGAGTAGAATATATTATAACATGAGTTTATGATTATGAGACATTAAGTCATGATTAAGTTGCTGAGATGAGACTCTATATGATTTCTACTTTAAGATTTAAGATTTAAGTTCATATGAATGTATTGAGATCAGATTTAATGAGATTTTATAGAAATTGAGTTACCTTATCAAAAATCCACTCTTTTAGATATTTGATACTTAAGAACTCTCATATACTTCATATTCTCATATTAAGTTTAGATCCTTTCCCTAAGCCTTCAGGCTTAGTTGTCATATATTTAGTATCAAAAGTAGTTAAGTCATTTCTATCAGATTGAAGTATTAGATTAAGGATTATCCAGATAATATAGATATTAGATTTAGTTCAGGCTTAGACTACTCATGGTGTGAGTAGTTAGATTTTGAATAAAGATACATGATAAGAGTTTTAGACCCAATCTCGATTATGAAGTAATTGAGATCTATATTCATACTCAGATGTAGATTCAATTCATAATTTAAGAATAAGAGATTCAGAATTCAGTACATGCTCAGTCATCAGTAATCAATCTCAGATAAGTTCAGTTATCAGTTTTAATATAAGATAAGTTCAGATTCAGTATTCAGCAAAGATACCAGTATTCAGTTTCAGTTCAGATTAAGAATTAAGTAAGTTTAGACTTAAGATAAATAAGTCGAAACCTTCACATAAGACATTATATGATAAGTCCTCATTCAGTTAGTCCTGGGACGATTCAGAGGCATCAGTTGCCAATTCAGAGGAGTGTTACTCCAATTCATAGGTGTTGCGGCACCAATTCAGGGTGTAGTCACGCCAATTCAGAGACACCTCAGTGTCATTCAGGGCATGTAATGCCATTTCAGCGTACCTTGGTACCAATTCAGGGCGTAGATACGCCAATTCTGGAGGACTTATTGTATAATGGTGGCCACAAGCAGATAAAAATCGTAAGTAAAAGATACCTTAGATTAGAGATGCCCATAATCTCATCCATAAGTATGATGAGAGGGAATTAGATAAGATCAGTATGACCCATGCACTGTGATGCAGGTCTTGAGACCCAGGTACCAGAGTACAAGTCTCCAGAGAAAGATAAGTAAAAAGATAAGAACTAAGCTAAAGTAAGAAGAGATATTTATGTTTCATATTTTGTAAAGTTTTAATGTTAGTATCATGTTTATAGTGTTCAAAGATATTTGTAGCATTTTATTTCTTTCTAATATGTATATTAGAATACTCATGCCACTTACGCTAACAATCATTTTTCTAATGCATGGCTGGGGACGAGATGTCCGCAGGTGAGAGCAGGAGCAGAGTAGATCTCAGGGATTTAGAGCACAAGGACAGAGCAAGATAAGATCTGGTGGGGTGCCAACTATACGATGATCCTCAGGTTTATAGACTCAGTTATATGTTTCAATGTTTAGAACTTTATAGTAGAGACTCATGATGTTATATAAGTTTACCGTGTAATAACATCTATGTTCCTGTTATAAGAACAATCATGAGAATATTTTAATACTTCAGCCTGCGTGATTGATTATATTGTTGTTATGAATGCCAGTTTTACGTAATACCCCCTTGAGTGCACGAGTCATGGATAACTCGGTGTTGCTTCCGCTATGTATAAGTGTGTGCTTAGGGAGGGTGTTACATACATTGTCCATATTTTGATAACGACTTAACCATTCCATTCATATGTATCTAATATGTGTATTAAAGATTGATTTCAAATGTTAGGTACAAGAAAAGGACCAAAAATCCAAAGCCCTAGATTGGATCAAGTTCAAGTCAAAAGAGCTACAAGTGTGAAATTTTTGGAAATCTATGTAAACGACCTTAGAACATTTTTGTAATCACTTGTAATGATGAATTGACTTGTAACTTAGTGGAGAAAATTGATTGGGACACTAAACACCAAGTTTTAATCACTTTAGATGCACTTTAGAAAATTGACCATAGGCAGTCAATTGATCGAGTTGCAAACTCGACCAATCCTCCTGGATCAAGTTTCTGAAGATAGCATTGGTCGAGTTTTGGTTTCACAGAACTCAAGTGATCGAGTACCTGACCAAATCGATCTTCATTAGTCGGTCGAGTTTTGCCAGGACAAACTCGACCAATGATTTGAATATTGTCTTTGTCTTTTACTCTATTGGTCGAGTTACCTTTATTGAAACTCGACCGATTACACTATATGGAATTTGTAGAAAAAGTGATTGTGACCATTGGTGTGTGTTTTGAGCAAAACTAGAGTCGTTGCTTTGAGCAAAAAATGGCTATTTTCATATCTAAGTGTCCCACAACTTAAAGGGGCACCCTCAACTATAGATAGGACCTCTTGGAGTTCATTCCAAGGTTGCTCATTCACTACATGCTTGGTCCTAGCCTAGTTGAGAGTGTTCTAACCCTTTGAGCCCCTTTCTCTCTCTACCTTCAAGTCAAATTTGTGAGTATGAGTGAGATAGGTTCCTTTGTAAGAGAGTTGCTCCATGTATTGATGTAAAGCTCTCCTCCACCATCTTCCTACCCTCTTTCCTATCAAAGAAAAGGTTGAATATCTTCTCCGAGTGAAGGAGAAGAGGTTTTTGTTCTTCAAGGTTGAAGAAGGCAATGTGTTCCAGATCTCTGAGTGAAGGAGATAGTCAAGGCAAGTGCTCAAAAAGATAGGTAATCCCTTGAAGGCTAAAGACTTGAAGAAGGAGTGGGTAAGTCCATGTTGATGGCTGAAGACTCCATGGTTCAAGTATGTAAGCTCCTTCTATAGGTTGAAGATCTTTGCTTGAGGTACTAAGCCCTTGGATGTGTGGTTGTTGTGTCTTATAATCTTATGATGGAATATAAGAGTACCAAGATTGCAAATACTAGAGATTAACCACCTCTATGTAGTGGACTGACATTGCTCCTAGTTAGGACGTGGAACCACTCTAAACCACTTGTCCAATTGCTTGCTCTTCTTTGTCTCTCATCCTTGTTGTGCTTGCTAGCTAAGACATCAAATTTATTGTTTGTTTAAGTTTCTATACTTAATATAATTTGGTGGTCTAATCCTTTTTGTAAGAATTGTGAAACTCTATTCACTCCCCTCTAGAGCCCTTGATCCAACACCTTAATGGTTCCTGACGACACAACCTAAGCTCAGATACCAAGTTGTTACACATGCATCTCATATTAACTACTAATCATGAGATTAGGACATAAATTGATGACTAAAGATCCAAACATCACTCTTACACTTATGACTCTGACTATCTAACTTAATTTTCCTGACAACGAATAATTTTTTATTTCAATTTGTTACACCTACATCTCACATCAACTACTAACAATGAGATTAGGACATAAACATCTAGATAAACAAAAGTCAAACATTACTCCTATTTTTTTTACCAAATTATATTTTTTCATATATGGAACATCTAATCACATGAACTGGCTTAATATAAGTATACAACATGATTTCTTCTAAAATAAATTCAATCTCAAATATACACATTAGAGCACTCATAATAATCCTTGTTGTTCACAAGTACACAAGCCTTGACAATTAAATACATGTTCTAGCTATATAGACACACTATTATGTAATATCATTATAAATATTTCTATACAAGGACATAGAGTAGAGAGAGACCAAGACTGACTACTTCTACTTCAAAACATTATTAAAATCCTCTATGACAAGACTCTACTAAAAAATTGTTGATATCTCCATATCAGTAGTGTTACCTAAAAATATGTTCAGTAGAGTGTGAGATACTGGCTCAGTGAATGGAAATTCTCTCAAATAGACCAGATAATATGCATATTCTTTATTAAGTGGATAGAAACTTAAAATACATAAGCAAGCTATTAAATATTGAACTACAAGTGTAATAATGTAAACTTCATCAACAAACTAAATAATGAGAATATCAAAACAATACATTTCTAAAGTTATATACTAAACAAGACATTCTCAAAACAAACTCCTTAATCTTTTAGTCAAATTATTAACACCCTAGAGCCACATGAGTTGTAACACAACATGTAGAAGCATCGTAAAGAGCTAAAATGTCATCGTACAAGAATTAGAAAAGACTCGAGACTCTATGTCCTATAACTAGCAACCTGGTATGCAACGGGTCTCACCACGTCCGACCTCGATAGCTAATGTTAGTGAGAAGATATTATAATACTTTAAACATGGGTACTTAGGCGGCGAGTCAAAACACTCCGGATAAAACTATCTACATCAGTGGTTTCACAACGGCTGACTCACTGAGTAGTAACAATATTGTGTACATCTCCGTTCAATGTTGGGCACCACTAGGTATCACTGGAATCTCTGATTAATGTTAGATACCCCACCCTTCCTCATTGGGCTTACTCCCATACCCCTTTGGTATGTTATGGATATCTTGTCCTGGACACTACCAGTCGGTATGCACGCTTCCTCCATTATGGTGCAAACCTTTGTAATGAATCTATGGTGTTCAAGCCATCTAGTTGTCTAATTGATTTCTCTAGTTTCATTAAACAATATTGACTAAGATTTTTATATCTATAGCATGTAACTAAATTATACATGGTTCTTTTTGTATTCAATACTATATTTCACTACTGAAAGAAATACTGAACAATTCTATGTAATATTGGTATTATGAAAAAGCATACAACTGAACTACAAATTGTCAACATTCTATTTCACTTGAACTTAATAATACAGATATATATGAATATAGTGATTTTATCTATGATATAACAATACTATTGAGTTTTCATGTTTAATGTTGTTGAGCTAAGAAAACTGAATTACTCTAAATTGCTGGTACAAAAAATTATGAACAGCTTGAACTAGCTAAAGGGTGATCATCAAATAGATAAGACTGGAATCAAGCTATATAATATAGCACTATAGATTTTAATGGGTTAAGTAAAACCCAAATGCATTGGTGCGTGTATATTACATTGTGTTTGATAATCATACAAATCATGTACATGCATTATAGAGTTAAAACCATTCCCCTTCAATAAACTTTTCTAGCTATTTATATCATATCTGCATTGAAAATCCTAACTGAGGCTGACTAAGATATATAAAATAGAAGAAGATACAATCATGTCCTTCATGATATAGGTTAGATATGTGAAAACCATGTGTAATATCCCCAAATTTTGGTAAATTTGGATTACATAAGTTAAAGTCTTGGTTTTATAAGAAAATTCCTTAAATATAAATAAAGGAATAATAAAGATCTTCACCAGACATCTACACCAAAACAAAACCTATGGCTGTGAAAGCAGCGACGGTGGCGGGCGACAACCCCCGTTGACCTACTTCATAGGGAGGAAGGAGGCTGGTACAACGTAGACAAGTCAACACTGATGATGTCAGAGTCACTGCTCAATCCAGAGATTGGATGGAGGTGTTTAAAAATCTGGTAGGGGACATAGATACTCAACTCCCAGACACAGAGTTAACCTTGGAAGAGGACACCATCATTATCCCTCAGTCTGAGGTTGATGAGAATGTGGAGTTATGGAAGAATACTACTGTAGGATATATAATTGGCTTTAGGCCGCATATACCGACTCTGCAAGATCATTTGATGCAGATGTAGAAACTGACAGGAACCATTGAAGTCCTTGGCAGATCAAGTGGAAGCTTCATTGTTAAGTTTCAGAATGGGGTCTATTTGACCAATGCTCTAGAAGAAGGCTCGTGGCATATCAAAGGGAAACCGATGATCCTAAAAAAGTGGGAGAAAGGAGAGCCATTGGAACAAGAGAAGTTGTCCTCTATTCTCGTGTGGATGAAAATATTGAACCTACTCTTGGATCTATGGAGCGACAAGATGCTGGCTAGGATCGCTATGTTTCTGGGGAAGCCAAAATGCTTATATAGGCAAACTAAAGCCCGGTCTAGGATTGACTATGCCAGAATAAATGTGTTGATGAATTCGAGTTCTTCATTTATGACTGTGGTCAAGATGAGAAAGGACAAGGGAACTACTAATGAAGTGAAGATAGAATACAAATGGATACCTAAGAAGTGTCCACATTGTGGAAACTTCAGGCATGATAAGGCCCTCTATTCTAAACTTCCTGTGGGGGGAGAAGGAGTAGCCTAAGAAGATAGTGGAAGAAGGTCAGACATAGCATGTTCAACAGAATGCTGTTGAGAACACTGAGAAAGTACAGGCCACTCCTGATAAAAGTAAGGTGAAGTATGTCAATGAAGAAGGATTTGAAAGACCAAAGAAGACTATTAGTCCAGGAAGATGAAGGGTAACACGAAGCCAAATTGTTTCAAAGAATAGCAATCATGATGGTGAGAATAGAAATAGATACAAATCACTCAACAACCAGAACAAAACTATTGATGTTGTAGTTGGCGGCAAGCCAACTGACGTTGTTAATGGTTGAGTTCCCAATTATCATTGCTTGGAACATCAGGGGTTTATCATGTCCAAGTGAAATTAAGGAGGTCTAAGACTGACATAGCTATCGTAACAGAAGTCAAAATTAAAAGAAGCAAGATTAGCAAGACTATGAGGCGGACCTAGCCAGAATGGCATTGGATTGATAACTCAAAGACTTGCAACAAGATTAGAATTCTTGTGATGTGGGAGAGAAACAACTACATGATTATGCTGAAGATGCAATCTAGACAGGTGATTCACTTTGAACTGACCATTGGGGATTGTATCTTAGATCTTAGAGATTACTACCATTTATGGAGAGAATGATGACAAGAAGAGAGAAGCCTTGCAGAGTGATCTGGACACTATCAAATCCAAGATGTAGACCCCCTGGATAATTTTGAGGGACTTCAATGCAGTTAGGAAGTCTGAAGAGAGAAGAGGGAGGGGCACACCTTCTAACATGTCAATGGATGATTTCAATGCAGTTATTCTGAGAAATAATTTGCTTGAAATTGAGTCCAAAGGACCGTATTTCACCTAGAACAACTAGAAATTGGGATTGAACAATATGAGAAATAAAATCGATTGTGTTTTATGTTCTTTGTAGGTTCATGATGTTTTCAGAAATCTATGGCTGGAAACTATGCCGACCATATATAGTGACCACTATGCCTTGGTGTTTCACCTTGATCAGGAAAAGAAGAAAACAAAGTACCCCACGTGCTAATTTAATGCATGGGCCTCTATGTTGGGATACTCAAATACTGTGAAAAAAGACTGGGATATTGATGTCACAGGGACACCTCTGTACAATCTATGCCAAAAAACCAAATGTACTAAAAGGCATTTACAAACCTGGAACTAGGAGAGTTCAGGGGATCTATCAAACTCAGCTGAAAACAAAGTCAAAGAGGCCCTCATAGCTCAAGAGTTATTAGATAAGGATCCAGATAATGAATTATTGTGGGAAATAGCTAAAACAAACAAGGATGAAACAATTGAAGCAAAAAACATAGAAGAATCTATGATTAGGTAGAAAGTGAGGATTTTCTGGCTAAAGCATGGAGATTCAAATACCAAGTTCTTTTATGCATCCCTCAAGATGAGAAGGTATAGAAAACAAATAAATCTCTTAGATGTGAATGGATAGATATTGAGGTCTGATGAGGAAATATCTAAGGCTTTTGTTAATCATTATAAGTTAGTATTCAATGTTGGTCGAGCTAATGTGAATGCCCAGGACTGGAACTATCTCCCAAAGCTTAACAAGTCACAAATACAGGCCATATGTGCCTTAGTCACAAATGAAGAAATATATGATGTGGTGAAAAATTCTAATGATGATAAGGCACCAGGGCCCGATGGTATGAATGTGCATTTCTTCAAGTCTTCTTGGGAAACAATAAAAGAGGATTTTTTTTAATGCAATTAAAGATTTCTCTTTCACAAAGGCAGAATGTTGTGAGAACTAAATAAAACCTACATTGCTCTTATCCCCAAGGTTAAGCAACCTTTGAAGATTGGAGACTGGAGACCTATTTTATTGTGTAACTTTGCCTATAAGGTGATCTCTAAGATTATGTCAAATCGTTTGAGAGTCATAATGCCAAAAATCACAAGAACGAACCAGTGTGCATTTGTGAAAGGGAGATGAATCTCAGATGTTATTCTATTGGCTAATGATCTCATACATGATTTTAAGAAGACTAATGCTAAAAAGAAATTATGTCTGGAGGTTGATCTTAGCAAGGCATATGACTCTATAGACAGGAAGTATATTCTTTGCATCATGGAAGGCCTGTGATTTCCTAAATGCTGGCTTTGGTGGGTGGAGGAATGTCTAAACACAATGTCTTTTCAAGTTCTAGTGAATGAGATTCCATCTGACTTGATCCAGGCCACTAGTGGCATCTGTCAAGGTGACCCTTTAGCTCTTTACTTATTTGTGATAGGCATGTAGGGGTTGACAGCAATACTCGACAAAGCAACTACCAATAATGAATTTACTCCTTTGAGTACCAGTAATACCAAGGTGTCACACTTAATATTTTTAGTTGACCTTCTTATTTTCTCTAAAGCAAGTGAGCATGATGCATCTGGCACTATGAACTGCTTGAATGAATTCATAGAAGTCTCTGGTCTCAGATTGAATCATGATAAGAGTTAGCTTTTTCTATGTAGCTCAACTCCAACTCAGATTGAATCCATTATGAATGTTAATAAGGTGGAATTCCCTATTAGATATCTTGCTCTTTCCTTGTTTGTAGGTTGACTTACTAAGTCAATGTGCTCACCTTTAATAGATAAATTCAAGACAAAACTTGAGTCATGGAAGATGAGGCTCCTCTCTATGGAAGGAAGGTTGGAGCTTATCATTTTAACTCTGTCAGCATACCATTTGTTCTGGACTAGTGTGTTCCCTATTCTAGAAGCTACCATTTCTAAAATCGAGAAGTTATGTAGAGATTTCCTATGGGAAGACAATGAGAATAGTAGACATATCCATTCAGTGGATTGGGATACAATTTGCAAACCAAAGCATGAAGCTGGTCTGGATATAAGAAGAGTCAAAGACTGGTGTACTGCAAGAATGCTTAGACTTCTCTATGACATTTCAAATAAGAAAAATATATTGTGGATAAGATGGATTCATAGTAAATATCTTAAGGAGGAGACAATATGGACGTGCAAAACAAAAGCTGCTCACAGTTGGATGTGGAAGTCTATACTGAGAGCTAGAGACAAAGCTAAACCTCTGGTTCATTTCAAAATAGGTGATGGGGTTGCCATCCACCTATGGAAGGATCCATGGGTCAGTGGGGAGTTTCTGCCCCAACATATTGTTGATCATTCATTAAGCTTGAGGTTGATTTTTACTGTTAATGCCTACCTGGATAGCATCATTGTTGATGGATGTTGGGCAATACCAAATGTTAGAGGTTCTAAAGATTTGTGGAAGGCGTGCAGAGATAAATCGGGTGTAGATGGGGACCTCTGTCGCTTTCTCGACATGAAAGAATTCATTTTGAAAAAAATATGGAACCTTTGTAGAGCCAGAACTGTTGAACCAACATGGGCGAGGTGGTTATGGAGCATAAGGGCTGCTCCTAGAATCAAAGTGAGTTGTTGGAAGTTTTTCCATGATAGCCTGATAACTGAAGATAAACTCTAGAGAAGAGGATTTAGTCTAGCTTCACGTTGCAGCCTATGTGTGATGCATATTGAATCTGTTGAACACATCTTTTGGGAGTGCAGGGCATCTGTGGAGATTTGGAGGAGATCTCAAGCTTCACTGAATGTAGTACCTAAATGCAAAGAGGAACTCACTACTATTACGGGTAGGAAGAACAAACTTCTATGTTCTTTGGTGATCTATCATATATGGCACCTTAGCAATAGAGTTATATTTGATGGTGCTTCTCCTTATCCGCAAGGGGCTTTGAAAAGTATTATTCTTGATTTGAATAGTTTGGATAGATAGTTTATTTGCATAGATACTTGTTCTATGCTCATAAACATGTACATAAAAGTGTTACATGAATAAAGAGGAGTCCCATGCTTATTGATAAAAAAGATCTTTACCTTGTGGTATGGGTGCAACCCACGTCCCATATAAAGGCCCATAAGACTATTTTCTTTACAAATAGGTTCTTG
Organism: Alisma plantago-aquatica; assembly: GCA_963693085.1. NCBI lineage: Eukaryota > Viridiplantae > Streptophyta > Magnoliopsida > Alismatales > Alismataceae > Alisma > Alisma plantago-aquatica. The sequence continues at coordinate 1,223,444,356 of OY856412.1, forward strand.
TGGCACAATTTAATAAAATAAGAGATTTCAGGTATAAATAAAGAATGGTGACTTTGTTAATTATTAGAAAACTAAAATATGGAATAATATTCAAGTTTCCAAAACAAAATAAGATGTGTGGTGTTTTAGATTGTTAATGGGGTAATTATCTATCCAAGAATGGCAACACAATGTTTGATGCATCAAATAAGAATAGATCAGTCTGACTTTTTGCATACTTGGAAAAAATAATGAAAAGAAGAGAATTCTAGAATTTGAAAGAAAAAGGAGTTTCCAGGTGGTGTGGGTAATTAAATTAAGGAATTAATAAAAGATCAAGTTTTGTGCACAAAATTTATCCCAATAAATCCCACAAAATAGATAATGATGGGTAAAGACTTTAGTGAGTTTCCCTTCAAGTTTAATGGAAAGAGGAGTTTCCTAGAGGCCTATAGCAAATTGTGAAGATAAAGGGACCTACTTGAAATAACTAAATTATATTCCTTTTATTGATGAGAGAGAAAAGGGTGATTAGAATCATCACTTTAATACCCAACCTTTCCAAAACCAAAATTTAGCTGTCAAAAGGTTTCTCATGAAATTTCGTATCAATTAGAGAAAAGATAAGAGAGTTATGGATTTTACAAGTTTCTGTAAAGTGAAGTGGTTAATGGATAAAGGTATAAAATCTTACATTTAATGTGACTATGTAACTTAGACCCGGCCTCCCATTATTGACACTTACTTGATAGCCATAAGATCTAGGATCGACATGTTCTGGTTTGTCATCTACCTCTGTCCAAATAGGAAAATCGATCAACAATAACATTGTACCCATCGATGTCTCCCCCTCTCTGATTCACAAAAACTTTAGGAAACACTACCATTGGTTACAAAAGGTTAAATCAGACCTTTCTACCCCAGATTTTTCCTATTTTGGTGCAAGATTGAGATTTCCCCAATTCTCAGATTGACGTTGTTGTCTGCCAATGGCAGACGGACCTCCCTGGGACCCTTTCCTATATATATTGCCTCTGTGTTTAGTTCAAAAGGGGGGAAACCTCTCTACGAGGGTGTAAAGAGTAGAAAGGTCTTAGAAAAACCTTCCCCTAGCCCCTTGTCTCACCTTCTTGGTCCCTTCTTTTCACTGTTAGTTGCACCTCTAGGCTTTCTCTTGTCCCTACTTCTTCGGCAGAGCTGTGTCCACCAATGAACTTTCCTGGAGCTATCGAACGCATGGGAACCTTTTCTTGTTTCCCTGCTATCCTGGAGGTGGGAGTCAACTCACTAGTTGACTGGCCCTAGATGCTAGGTTGTAAGGAGCAACTAGCAGAGGCAAAGATAGCAATTGATGAAATGATGTCTTTGCTCCTGAGTTCTCTAAGGCAAGGTTAGGACAATATTCTCATTTTTGTTCTTTTTCTTATACCAACCATGCAAGCACGAGCTGCCACAAAGGCAGAAGCCATTTGGCTACGATGATCCCACATTACCTGAACAGATGAAGGTATTATATGACGTGGCCCCTCTTGATCAGCTCCAATGCAATTATCTTATTTTAATTGTAGAAAATAATTGGTAAGTCAGGTTGAGGCAAGTAATACACGAAAATTGATATAAAAAAGAGGAATGCAAATAAAATATATCTGAGATGTAATTCTGATTCTAGTTCTAAAAGTAGTACCAAATGCATTATTAATAAGAGATTAAGATATGCAAACCCTAGTTTTGATGAATAAGATTATTAATCATGTTTAATACATTTCTTTGAGATGTAAACTAACATAGTGGAAAATGGTGATAATTTAACATGATCATAATGATGATTAGGGTTTCCAAAATGGATAACCATGCATATGTATTTTGGGTCTTGAATCCAAAGCTCATAACATGCTATGTGGTTAATGAACATAATTGAATCTAAGTAATCATAATGAAATGATATGTTGGATATAGTAATTAGGGTTTTAACCTAATGTTGATATGTTATGGAAATGGAGTTTGAGCCTTTATTCCATATCCTAAACTTGAGAAAAACCCTAGATTAGGACCAACTAGGTTTAAACCTAATTAATGTGATGGTGACACTTTAGTATTTACATACATGTAGATAAAATGTTGAATTTCTTTGATCTGTTGATTGGATGGATCGAATATACTTGAAGTATATATTGCATGATATCTACATGGTTCTAAAAATGGTATGTGGTTACAATTATGACTACCCGCAATATCTATTGTCGAGGTTTGTCGAGTGTTTCTCAAAGATTGTTTAAATAAATTGTTAGTTGTTCATTTGCATATTGTTCAATTATAATGCCACTATGAGTATCACATAAAGAAAGATATCATAGTTTAAACTCTAGAATGACATGCATAGAGGGGTGATGCACATGAGCCCTAGAGGGACAGTGATTACACCTAAGAGAGCATATCGGACATGCGTTAGAATATTGAAAGAAATTTCCAGTTCTTAGTTGTAATTAATTGATTCATTATATGTTGTTATGTACTAGCACACTTTTGCATGCACCCCACATACACATTATGTTATGATATGTTGATATGTGCTTTGTTTCATGTCGTTTAGGTAAATAATATACATGAAGATGTCAAGATATGATAACCCAAATGAAATGACCCGAAGGCACTAAAGCTAAGTAAAGGAGGATTGCATAGATACTTCTTCTCGTATGTACAGTTCTGATGATAGTAATTTATGTAACTCCTTATAGGATCATCTTGTAAACAATAATTGAATGAATGGAAATCATTTTCTATTATTTGTTATATGGTAAAAAACTAGATCCTTAAGAATTTTAGGTAATGGCTCTCGACTTTTTGGGTCTTTCCTAAATTGGGGAATGCTAAAAAGTGAGGTCATTACACCATGGCTAAAGGATAATTTCCTCTCACTTTGAGTTAAATCCAAAAAAAATTCTAGGAAAAAACAACTAAAAACAATTGATTCTTAACAAAGAAAGTTATTTTAGAGTATATGTAGAAAACCAACAATAATTTCCTATAATATAAGTAATTTTAGACTTATGTTTCAAATTTAGTGTCAAAATATAAATTTTTGAGCCATTTTCACCCTAAATGGTCAAACCTACCAAAATAGGGAAAAAGTTGATAAAACACGAGATTTCATCAAAATTAATTCTTTAACACAATAATTATTTTTAGAAAGGTTTCATACCAGTAGATCTTTTAAAAATAACAACGAATAGATTCCTATTTTACCATGAAGTCAATCAACAAATCTAGAATAGGGAAAAATTAGCATCAAATGGCTTAAATTGAGGTTATTACATACTTAATAAATATATAAATCAGTGTAAATCCACTCACCTTTACTGTAATAAGTAGATTAAAAACCTCTTCCCCTGTTACAAGATGATGAATTCGAAAATTCTACAAAAAGGTTCCAACAAACTTCTCTAAAGTTGGAAATCACAACAAAATACCTAGCTTGGGATCCTTCCTAGATGATAGCATGAGAAAAGAAAGTGAAGATGGATAAATTAGGGTTTCTTGCAACACTTTCAAAAATAATTTGACCACACCAATGGAACCAAGGAAATTTGGAAGAAATCATTAGAGAAGTGAAGAAGTTACTAGATTCAGCTTAAATTAGGGGAAGGATGTGAGCTAGATCAACCATAGGTCAACATCCACACAAATCTCCTTAAAATCACCTCTCTACCCTCACCCATGAAATTTCATAGAAGTACAATGGAGTTTGAGGTATTTAATGTTAGATTTGGCCGAAAAGTCCATTTGGTATTTGGGTATTATGAAAAGAGGTCTGTTAATGAAATTTTCCTTCAATTTTGTCTTTAAGAACGGTAATTTGGCATATCTTGAGGATTTGACCTCCAAATATATATCCATAAAATGATATATATTTTATTTACATTTGGGAGTCCTATAGTAACCTAATATCTCTTGTAAGTACTGAAAACTAATTTATGGAATTAAATATCCTAATTCCATCATCTAAACCTATTTAGAGAAAATTTAAGGCATAAACCCTAATTTCATCTAGTCTAGGGTTTTGTCTACCGAAATCTTATCTAATCAACCAAAATTTATATATAACATGTTAGTAACTCAATAAACAAGGTAAATAGGACTGGAACACTATTGAGAAGGAAAATGTGGATTAAAGGCTGATAAGGATTTAGTGTTTGATAAATCACTCCTCCTTCAAGGATTTCATCCCAAAATCCAAGAGAAGGATGAAAGATAAAACTGGATATAGATTAGATATCAAATTCACATTAAAAACCAAAATTGAACTTAGTGTCTTTCAACCCTTATTTGCCTATTAAGTAGAGACAGGGTCATTACAATATCTCCCCCTTAACAAGTTTCATCCTTAAAGCTAACAAAATGTAACAAAACGTTTGACACATTTGGATTTCTTTAGCATTCCAAGTGTTGGTACATCACCTATTTTTATATGTATAATTTGAATAATGAGTTTTAACCTTAATTATTTAATCATATTATAATAAATCACTTCAATATAAACAAGGAAACAAATGTCTCACGTTTAATATCTAAAAATGCATTTTCTTTCAACTAGGTACATGTTGTTGAGGTTCATCCTTTGCATGTATCTTGTTTTGTGCTATACCAACTTATAGGGTTATTTCTATACTATAATTCTTTACCACAACTAAAAATACTAAGGAACTTATTTTTTCATTGCAGTATCTCAGTCTTGAAGCCCCCGTAGCTACTAGATAGAATACCACAACTCTACTATCAAGCTGCAATTCTAATGGTTGAGTAACATGGATCATAATCAATAATTACTTCAACTTAACTATCATAAATTCATGCATAAGTAAAAGCATATAAATAAAGTTTACTTTCCCAAGAAAAACTTTCACAAGTTATATTTTTAGCAAAAAAAAAATGAACATTGCTAAAAATAACTTTTCTCGTTGATCAAATTCTTATGCATCAGTACTTGTCTTTTCTTATCTATAATTATTACTCTCACTACATAATGAATAAATGATTGAGTAGAAATTTTCAAATACCAAAACATAGCATTGACTCTAATGGATTCTAGAATGTTATTTAACTTGCATTTCTTCTATTTGGAACTCATCCATCATTCACTTTCTAATCCTTCTCATATTTTTCGCTCACATCTCCTAATTTCATCTCTCATGGTTTAAATTACTTATGAATAGTTACTTTTTCTTATTTTTGTTATGTTTAGTTTTCCTCATATAACATTTATGGCATACTATGTTAATTAGCTATCTACATTCCTGGGGTTTCCAAATTCCAAAAAATCCTTATATCATTGATTTACAACTTATCATCTTGAGGTTATTCTTTATTTCCAATACTCTCTTAAGATCCACATGTATTTTACTTTTTACCTATACTCCAATTTTTTTTCTTAGTACTTAACTTTCTCTAGTTGTTCCACTAGAGTATCATGACTTACAATGTATCATTACCACTATTAAATGAGATGTCTCTCATGATTTTCAAACTTTAAAATAAACATTGGCTTATTATGTTATTGCTTAGAACTTTAATTCCTTATTGTGGCAATCATCAAAGTTATACAGTTCCTTACTAAGACCCCCAAATACAATACATCATATATAAAACAATGCAAGCATATCAAAAATATACACCAAATAATTTCTTGACCAAATCCTTTGAAGGACTATATAATTCCAAATCATCCTATTTTCTTCTCTTGGGACGTTTTCCTATCAAATTTATGTAATTGTTTAATAATCACCTTATATTTTCTTTACTATTATTTAAAAATGAGTCTATCATCCATAAATTGAAAATATATTTCTCATCACCATTTCCTCTCTATACACTGTTCCTTACATATAGAATAATCATCCTTCATTAGTTTCTTATTAATCAATTCACATTGATATATATATATATATATATATGGAAATTTAGAATTCCATGACTTGATCTCATTATCTCTTGCGGGTTCCATACTTCCAGTTTCTAGCTCAATATTTTTCCTTTTTAAATTTCAACTTTCTTAAATTTTTAAATGGAATTTACTTGTTTTCAGTTTAGATAGATCATGTAAGAAAAAGCATTAATCTTAATCTCAATTTCTATCCTTGTGACCCATTGACTTACTCAACATCATCCTCATCCTTCTTAGATTTGATAAATACATTAGGCATATATAAGTAAGATCATCCAATTACTTGATATAAATATACATTTAAAATGGAAATAAGGATGAATATATTATTTTTTTTCTTGGGATGTATGTTTTCATATACTCCTCTTATGTTACAACCTTTTCTCGTTAAACCAGGACCATTGTTTTTCCTTATTTTACTATTTCCTCTTAATTTGTTACCATAACCTAATATCATATTGATCAATCTCTTTTGGTAAATTTCTATTTACTAATATCCTTCTAAGAATTATTCCTCTTTAATGAACTTTGAATTTGACATTTTTATGTTTTCATCTTGTGTTTCCTTAATGAAAGAATGTATAACTATGAGGCTTTATTATGGAACTCCTTTTTCTTAATCCATTGGTTTACTTTAATTTGTTCTATGTGTTTGTCTTTTATCTTGTTCACTAAATAGTATATAAGTTCTTGTAAAAAGTGATCATTCCATCTTCACACACATTTCAATCATTTTCCTTTTCTTTTTATGGTTATTTCACCCTTAAAATATTTTGTTTTATTAATTCAACATGTATTTAAGCATGTCAATAAACTTCCTTCACTAGTCACTCGATATGCTGACCTCTAAATCAACTTATCAGATAGTTGGAAGACTAGACATTCAGATTAAGGCATTTTTAAATTTCACATTCTTGTAGCATTTTAGATATAAACCAAATACTACCAAGAGATATTATAATATGTTTTATGTATTATTAGTTATTTATCTATATGCAAATGTACTTTTATTTTCTCTTTTTGTGTCTGTTGAACTTAGAGTTTTCTGCTAAATTTCAAATAATCACTTCATTACTAACTACAACTGGCTTTTCTTAGTCATTTTAGGTTTTCTTTTGGATTTTAGTATCTTAATATTCACATGCCCTCATATATGTTGATATTGCATTATCATATCTTGTTCTTATTCAAATGTTGTAGGAGTCATTAGATCCCAATAACACATCCTAGCATCCAGACCAAGCCAAACCTACAGACCAAGTGCTACTCAAGTTAACCAAACCCTAGTTATGTGAAACATACGAATAGGATATTCACTTTGGTGAACTCATATAAGAATAACTTCAGGCCTAATCTATTTCAAGAATAGCAAACAATATCTGAAGTAAAATTTGAATATACAACAATATTAACTAAATTGTATACATTTGAAAACTGAGCATTTAGATTTCTCATGGTTAGAGCATTTCTGTCATTTCAAACGAAATCAATAATATAAAATAAAATTCATATCATATTCCATTTTCATGATCTTCTTCCTATTTTACTTTTTGGTCTTATAACCCTAATACTTCTAGGTTTACTCTCTATCACATACTCCATCAGCATACTTACCCAGGATATACAAGGAACTATAGACAAAGTACCTTGATATTGGTCAAGTGAAGTATTCAGATATCGGGTTAGGATATCTAAATGCTCATACTTACTACATCTATGACTACATCACCTCCTAAATGTCACATTTATGACCATGAATATTTACCTTAATTGTCCCTAATGACTCAGCCTAAGATCTAATACCAAGTTGTTACACTCGCATATCGTATTAACTACTAATCATGAGATTAGGACATAAATTAATTACTAAAAAATACAAACATCAATTTTAGACTTACGACTCTAAATGTCTGACTCAATGGTTCATGATGACTCAACCTAAGCTCTCATACCAAGTTGTTACACATGCATCTCACATTAACTACTAATCACAAGATTAGGATATAAATTGATGACTAAGTAAAATCCAAACACCACTCTTAATTTTTTTCCTAATTTAAAAGTTCTCATATATGACACATTCAATCACATTAAATGACTTAGTATAAGTATGCAACTTGATTTCCTGTAAACTAAATTCAATCTACAAGATACACATTAAATCATTCATATTAATCCTTGTTATTTACAACCACACAAGTTTTCACAACTAAGTACATGTTCTAGCAGTAAAGACACTATATTTATGAAATATCACTACAACTCTTTCTATGCAAGTAGATATAAAGGAGAGGTACCAAGACTTACTATTTCTACCTCAAAAGACTAATAGCATCCTCTGTTATAGGACACTTCTAAAAAATTGTTGATATCTCCATATCAACAGTATTACCTAAAAATTTGTTCAGTACATTGGGAGAAACTGGCTCAGTGGATGGAAATTCACCCAAATAGATTAGATAATATGTATATTCTTTATTAAGTGGATAAAGACTTAAGTAGACATAATCTAGCTATTAAATACTAAACTGAATGTGTAATATGTAAACTTCATAAACATACTAAATACTAAGAATCACTTACCAATATTTTCTGAAGCCACGTACTAACAACAAATTCTTGAACTGACTTCTTAATCTTGTAATTGGTTTATTAATGACTTGAACCCACATGTACGTGGTGTATCACAATATGTGGAATCAAAATATCTAGCTACAATTTCACTGTACAAGACTTAGAGTAGACTCGAGACTCTAAGTTTGTTAACTAGTTACCAGGTATGAAATGGGCCTCGTCATGTATGGCCTCGACGGCTAATGTCCACGACTGGAAAAAACCTCGACTCCTTGTCTAACCCTATATACTCAAACATAGAGTCAAAATATTGTGGATAAAACTATCTACATTAGTGGTTCCATAAGGGTTGACTCACTTAGTAGTAATTGCATTGTGTACCACCAAGATCTATGATTAATGTTGGGTTCCACTGGGTATCACTGTAGTATCCGGTTAATGTTGGATACCCCAATTTTTAAAGAGTACTCCTCAATGGGATTAGACTCCCATATACCTCTGGTACACTCCATCTACCTCATCATGGACACTACCAGTCAGTATGCACATGTCCTCCATTATGGCACAAACCTCCATAAGGTATCGACGATGTTCAGGTCATCTAATTATCGAATAAATTTCTTTAGTTTCAGTAAAAAATAATATATAAAGTTTTTTATATCGTTAGCATGTAACTAAATCATTCCTTGTTCTTTTTATATTCAATACTATATTTCACAACTGAAAGAAATACAAAACAATTCTATGTAATTCTAGCATATAATATTGTGAATGACAGGAACTAGTCGAATTGCTCATTGAATAGATAATACTGGAATCAAACTATATAATAGAACACTATATCTAATTATGGTTTAGGTCAAACCCAAATACATTGGTGCCTTAATAATTATTGTGTTTGAAAATCATAGAAATCATGTACATGCATTACATGATTGAAACCATTCACCTTTAATCAACTTTTTTAGCTATTTAGATCATATATGCCTTGAAAATTGAAATTCCAGCTCACTAAGACAAAAAGATATATAAACTAGAAGAATATACAACAATATTTATATCATGTAGGTTGTCTATGTGATAACCATGGCTAAAGGATAATTTCCACTCACTTTGAGTTCAATCCACTAAAATCTTGGCTAAAACAACCTGAAACAATTTGTTCTTAATAAAGAACATGATTTCATATTTATACATCTAAATGTAGACAACCAACAATAATTTCTATAATATAAGTCATTTTAGACTAGTGTTTCAAATTGTATCTCAACATATAAGGCTTTGAGCCATTTTCACCCCAAATGGCCAGACCCGCCAAAATAGGGAAAAAGCAGATGAAAACATGAGATTTCATCAAAATTAATTATTTAGAACAAAAGTTATGTTCAAGAAGGTTTCATATTAGTATATCTTTGAAAAATATCCATTAAACCCAAACTTTATAATTAAATTCCCATTTCACCACAAAGTCAATCAAAGAATCTAAAATAGGGAAAACTTAGCATCAAATGGCTTAAATTTAGTTAATTGTATACTTAAATATATAAATCGGTGTAAATTCACTCACCCTTGTTGTAATAAGAAGGTCAAAATCCTCCTCCTCTATTCCAAGAAGATGAATTCCGAAATTCTACAACAAGTTCCACCAAACTTTTCTAAAGTAGAAAATCACCACAAAATCCCTAGCTTGGGATCCTTCCTAGATGATAGCTTGAGAAAAGAGTGAGAAAATGGATAAATTAAGGTTTAATGCTCCACTTTTAGAAATATTTGGGACACACCATTAGAATCAAATAAAGTTAGAAGAAAGAAAAAGAGAAGTGTATAATTTACTAGATTCAACTTGAATTTGATGAAGAACTTCGTCTAGATCAACCCTAGGTCAACATCCACCAATATACCCTCAAAATCACCTCTCTACCCTCAACCATGATATTTCAAAGAAGAAAGATGGGGTTTGAGGTGTTTCAGGTCAGATTTGTCTGAAAAGACCATTTGAGGTGCTTGAGTATTTTGCAAAGAGGACCACAAATGAAACTTTCCTATAATTTTGTCTTTAAGAAATATAATTTGGCATATCTTGAGGATTTGACCTCTGAATAATTAACCATAACATTATATAGATATCATTTACATTATAGAGTCCAAAGTAACCTAATATCACTTATAAGCAATGAAAATTGAGTTATGGATTTATTTACCATAATTCCATCATTTTAACCTATTTTAGAGAAAATTCAAGACAAAAACCTAATTTCATTCAGTCTAGGTTTGGTCTACCCAAATCCTATATAATCAACCAAAATTGGTATATAACATGTTAAATAAACCAATAAATAAAATAAATATGACTAGAATACTATTGAGCAGAAAAATATGATTATATGTTGATAAGGCTTTAGGTTTGACAAACCACTGTGCCTTAAGGATTTCAGCCCAAAATATAAGAGAATGATGAAAGATACCATCACATTTAGATGAGATATAAAATTCATATTAAAACTAAAATTGAACTTAGGGTCTTATAACCCTTAATTACCTACTAAGTAGGGGTGGGGTCATTACAATCTCTCCCCCTTAACAAGCTTCAGCCTCGAAACTAACACAATGTAATGAAAATTTTGGTGCATTTAAATTTCGTTCAACATTCCAAATTTTGGTACATAACCTATTTTTATATCTCTTATTTAAATAATGAGTTATAAACTTAATTCTTTGATCATTTTATAATAAATTATTTTTATTATTTCTAATAATGTATTTTCTTTCAAATATGTACATGTTGTTGAGTTTTATCCTCTACATGTATATTTTTTTGTACAATACCAACATAAAGGTTTATTTCTCTACTATAGTTCTATAGCATATCTAAAAATATTGAGGAGCCTATTTTTTATTGTTGTATCTCAATCTTGAAGTCCCCATAAGATACCAGATTCAATAACCACAACTCTACTATCAATTTGCAATTTTGATGATTGGGTAACATGGATCATAATCAACAATTAATTTCACCTAATTAGCATACATTCTTGCATAAGTAAAACTATACAAAAAAATTTCACTTTTCCTAGAAAATCTTTCACAAGCTATGTTGTTAGAAAAAAAGAATTTGTCATTGATCGATTTCTTATCCATATGTAGTTTGTTTTTCTTATTTATCATTATTGTATTAATACATTATGAAGAAATGATTCAATACACAATTTCAAATACTCAATAATTAGCATTTGTTTCCTAAACTTTTTTTAACTTGCATCTCTTACATTTGAAATTCATCCATCATTCACTTTTTTAATCCACCCATTTCTGAATTTCATCTCTCATGTTTTAAATTATGTATTAATAGTTACTTTGTATTTTTTGTATTATATTTAGGTGTCCTCATATAACATTGTTGGAATCAAGATCAAGTATTTATATGCCTTCATGCAGTTGCCAAATCCCAAAACACACTTACATATATCATAGATATACAACTTATCATCTTGAGGTTACTTTTTTCCCCTAGACTACAAGGTTCATTCCTCTCTTAACATTTACATGTATCTTACTTTTCACCTATACTCTCATTTTTTTCCTTGTACTTAACTTCCTATAATTGTTTCACTAGAGTATTATGACTTGCAATGTATCATTACTACTCCTATATCAGATTAATCCCATGATGTTTAAACTTTTTTTGGGTGAACCTAGCTCATCGTATTAATTTTTTGGTTTTTTTTTAATGTACAAGTAAGACACTCAGATGGAACAACCTCCATAAGAGTGTTGTACAAGCATCCAAAGGCCTAACTATCAAAGAAGGGAAAACTATAGAGAAATAGAGGCTTTGACATCACTAATGATGCAAAGCCAAAGCTTGTGCTTGTCTCTTTCAAAATTTATGTGCACTCTATCATTTCTCTCCCTCCATAACCAGTATAAAATAGAAATACTAGCCAATCTGCAATACTTAATAGTATAGATGTAGAGGTCTTCAACGAATGAAGGAATCGTCTTCCTGAAATAGGAGCTGAATAATCTCCAAATCAAAATTGAGAAGGAGCAGCTGAAAAGAATATGAGCCATATCTTATTCTTCACATATGCATAGAGGACATCTCGAGGCCAGGTTGATACCCAAGTGCTTAACATAGCAAGAAGTAAGCAACTTGTCATGGCCAATCTTCCCAGCATTAAGAAGAAATCTCCTTGGTCCCTTGGACTCCCACGGCCATTGAAAGAAAGGCCTAATTTCAAATCTCACCATGATGGTGTCATAAAAGTCTTTAAAGCCTGCATTAGGAATATCACCAAAAAGGAACTCATCCATGCCTCTAGTAGGATCAGGCAGATTCTCTAGAACTACAATCATGTTAGAGTGCAATCTTAGTTCTCAAAGAACCAACTTCGGTTCCTAATAAACATGCTGACCTTGGCATTGATACCAATCCCTTATTGAATGAAACATTGGGGACCAAGGATATCATCAAGAAATCTAGACCCAGGGAGCCAGGGGTCATTCCAAACAGATAAAGAGGAGCCATCACCAATAACAATCCTTAAGTGAACTTTCAAATCATCTCTTGAGAACAAAAACTTCTTCATAAGCCAAGAGAATGAATCACTAATATGTACAGACCAGAAGGAAGACTTTGTCAGATATTTTTTGTGAATACATTTGATCCAAATATTGTCTTTCTTTAAAGCCAAATTCTAGCTGTTAAGCATCACCTAGGCCTTGATGATCTCTATGATGTTCTTAAGACCCATGCCTCCTTCCTTTTTCTACTTAGTAATGTTGCTCCACTTGACCAAGTGAACAAATCTTTTTGTTTCATATTTGCCCCAAATAAAGTCTCTGCAAATCTTGTCAATCTCCTCCCACACAGTAGCAGGAAGGGGAAGAGTAGAAGTCCGGAATAGGTAAATAGAAGAGAGCGTAGATTGCACCATCTCAACTCTACCCACCATAGACAACTAGCTTGCTTTCCATCCCTCCAATCTTCTTTTCATTTTATCTAAGAGTGGAGAATAGTGTGCCTTGGACAGCTCACCAATGAAAAGAGGGAGCCCAAGGTATCTCATCGGTAAACTGCTCTCAGGAATTCCAAGAATACTACTCATCAACTCTCTATCCACACCAACATTGAAAACAACAACACTTTTTTCAACATTGATCTTCATACCAGTAGAAGAGTATAGCAACTCAATGGCCCTTTTAATAGCTCGAGCACTTTTTACATTGGCTTTAGAGAAGACTAGAAGGTCATCTACAAAGATAAGATGGGATACAGAATAGGAGGCAGATGCTTTTAGAGGGTTGAGATTGTCTTTGGCCACTTCATTGTCAAGAAGGATAGAGACCACATGCATGACAAGAACGAAAATGTAGGGAGCCAGGGGATCACCCTGGCGAACACCATTGCTAGGCTTAAAAGATTCACTTTCATCACCATTCATCAGAACTTCATAGGAGATAGTCTCAAAAATCTCTTTAAGACAAATAATCCAGCATTGTGGGAATTGCATAACATTCAGAATGTGAAAAATGGACTCCCAAGCAACAGAATCATATGCTTTAGAAATATCAAATTTCAAACACATTTTAGGAACTCCTCCTTTTCTGTTGAAGTCATGAATTAATTCATTAGAGAGAAGAACAACATCCTTGATGCTTCTGATAGGAACAAAGGCACACTCGTTCTTGTTGATGATCGAAGGAAGAACAAAACGAAGCAGGTTAGCAAGAAGCTTAGAAATAACCTTAAAAAATGTTGTAGAGTGCAATAGGCCTTAGATTCTTGATATCACTCAAATCTTTAGCTTTAGGAATAACGGTAATAAACGTCTTGTTCGCCTCTTTGAGAAGTTGACCACAACTGAAAAAACTAAACACATCTTCCATCACATCCTTGCAAATAATGTTCCACCAAGTCTTAAAAAACTTGCCATTCATCCCATCGGGCCCCAGACACTTATCAGGATTCAAATTAGAAATGACATCAATAACCTCCTTGGGAGAGAAATGTCTATCTAAGCTCATTCTGTCAACATTCGTGAGCAAGGGAAAAAATAGGATACTTAGATCAATAGTGAAGCCATTGTTGAAAAGATCATGATAGTATTTCAGAATGTGGCTTTTGATACTGCTTGCGTCAGTGGAAACAATACCATCAATAGAAAGGGCCTTAATGTGATTGAAGCTTCTTCTAACTTTAACTGTAGAATAAAAAAACTTGGAATTAGTATCGCCTTCTTTGAGCCATTTTATTCTTGACTTTTGTCTAAGAAGGGATTCTTCATGTGCCCTAGCAACATCCGCTTCTTTCCTTTTTTTCAATTGCTTCAGTTTGGAACATAATGTTGGTAGGATCATTATCAAGTATAACTTGGGATTCAAAAGGCAGGACCTCAAGCCTTTTCTCCACTTCAGAGAAGTTGCCAATAGAATCTCTATTCCAGGTAGAGAGGGAATAATGAAGATTTCTAAATTTTGAGTAAAGTTTATATAGGAAATCCTAATGTTTCAATGCCCCAGCTTCCTCTAACAACGTCTAGGAAGTCAGATTTATCAGTCCATGCATTGATAAACCTGAAAGGGGTGACCACCTTGACTCTTTCTCCAGTGT
Source organism: Alisma plantago-aquatica (assembly GCA_963693085.1). Classification (NCBI taxonomy): domain Eukaryota; kingdom Viridiplantae; phylum Streptophyta; class Magnoliopsida; order Alismatales; family Alismataceae; genus Alisma; species Alisma plantago-aquatica. The sequence goes on from OY856412.1 coordinate 1,223,459,460, forward strand.
CCAAGGTGAGGATTTTATGATCACTAATCACATTTGAGTGGAGAATGCCTTTAAAATCAGTGAAGTCAGACATGAAAGTAGCATTGTATAGAATTATGTCAATATAGGAAGTGACAAAACCATCACCACTTTGATGATTGTCCCAAGAGAATAATGGCCCACTTAGGTGAAGCTCAAACAGACCTGAAGATAACATACAACTATTGAAGTCCTCCATAGATTTACTAGTTGGCAGATCCTTGCCAATCCTCTTATCAATCCTCCTCATAGAGTTGAAATCACCTAGAATCAGCCATGGTCCATCCAAGGTAGAATTGATATCAACAATCTTGTCCCAGAGACGGACCCTCTCAATACCAGGGTTATGCCCATAAACTGCAGTAACATAAAGGCTTCTGTTAGCAAAAAGGACCTCCAAATGAATGGATTGATCAGTCTCCCTCATCTTCCTAACATGACAATCAGTATCCTTCCAAAGAACCAAGACTCTACCTAGAACATGTGAGACATGATTAGAACACCAGTTGTAACTAGAGAAGAACTTTTTAATGAGCTTATTGACCTTCCTACGTATTACTTTAGTCTCTTTTAATAGAATCAAATGGGGTTTGAAATCTCTTATTTTGTTGTAGACTGTGGAGGCTTTGAGATTGAGTCCTCTTACATTCCACGAAAGCATGCTGAAGGAACTATCCATTAAAACTATTTGAAACCAGTACTTCACTATTGTGAGACATAACCCTCTCTTCCCCATAATGACTAGATTATCAAACCCCATAAGGAGTTACACAATTCTTTATAAGACCCCAAAATACAAGAATACATTCATATGTACAACAATGCAAGCATATCAAAAATATACAACAAACAATTTCTTGACCATTAATCCTTTGATGATATCTATAATTCTAAATCTTTCTATTTTCTTCTCTTCGGTTGTTTGCCCCATCAAGTTTATATACTTTTTTTTCAATTTCCTCTTATATTATTTACTATTATTTAAAATTGAATCTATCATGCATACATTGCCAATATATTTCTCATCACCATTTCCATTTTGCATACCATTTCTTACATATAGCATCATCATCCTTCAATAGTTTCTTATTATTCAATTCAAATTGATATATATGTATATATATATGGAAATATAGAATTCCATGAATTGATCTCATCATCTCTTGTGTGTCCCATACTTTAAATTTCTAGATCAATATTTTTCCTTTTTAAATTTCAACTTTCTAAAGTTTTTAAGTGACATTTACTTCTTTTCAATTCACATGGCTCATTCAAGGAAAAAACATTCATTTTTATTTTAATCTAAATTTATATCTATGTGACCTATTCACTTACTCAATGTCATCCTCATCCTTCTAGATTTGACACATACAAGAACTAAGTAAGCATATCCAAGTATAACCATACAATTATTGGATAGATATATCTATTTAAAATAGAATTAAGGATGAATATATTAAAGTTTTCTTGGTATGTATGTTTTCATATACTCCTGTTATCATAATACCCCTTCCCCTAAACCAAGATCATTTTTTTCCACATTTTACTAATTCCTCTTAATTTATTATCATAATCTCATATTTTACTGCTCAATCTTTTGTGATAAATTTCTCTTTAGTTCTATGCTTCTAAGAATTTTTCCACTTTTATGAAAATTTTAATTTGCCATGTTTCTAGTGTCATTTAGTGTTTCCTTAATTAAAGAATGTATAATTATAAGGCTTGATTGGAAATCGTTGTTCTTAATCCATTTGTTTTCTTTAATTTGTTCTACGTGTTTGTCTTTTATCATTCTTAGTAAATCATATATAAGTTCTTATAAAAATTGATCATTCCATCTCCTGACACACATTGCAATCATTTTCCTTTTCTTTTTAATATTATTTGTCCCTTAAAAAAATTATTTTAACAATTCAACATGCATTTCATCAATTCAATCAACTTCCTTCACTAGTCACTCGACATGCTGACTTGTCAATCGACTTATCAGATAGTTGAAAAATTGCACATTTAGATTAGGGCATTTTCAACTTTTACATTTTTGTAAACTTTTAGATATAATTCAAACACTACCAGAGATATTATAATATGCTTTATGTATCATTAGTTATTTATCTATATGCAAATGTATCTTTCATTTTCTCAAGTCAATCGACTTATCAGGTAGTTGGAAGACTTCACATTTATATTAGGGTAATTTCTACTTTTACATTGTTGTAAACTTTTAGATATAATCCAAACGCTATCAAGAGATCTTATATTATGTTTTATGTATTATTATTTATTTATCTATATGCAAATTTTTGTTTTATTTTCTCAAGTTAATCGACTTCTCAAATAGTTCAAAGACTTCACATTTAGGGCATTTTCTACTTTCACATTGGTGTAAACTTTTAGATATAATCCAAACACTACCAAGAGATCTTATAATATGTTTTATGTATTATTAGTTATTTAACTATATGCAAATGTATCTTTTATTTTCTCTTTTTGAGTGTGTTGAACTCAGAGTGTTCTTCCATATTTCAAATAATCACATAATTACTAATAGTGACTGACTTTTTTTAGACATTCCAAGTTTTCTTTTCAATTCCAGTTTCATAATATTCTCATGTCATCATACATCCTCATATTGCACTACCATATCTTGTTCTTATTCAAATATTATAGAAGTCATTAGATCCCAGTAGCACATCATGGGATCTGGACCATGTCAAACCTACAGACCAAGTTCTATACAGGATTAACCAAACCCTATTTATATAAAACATAGGAATATGATATTCACTTAGGATAGCTAATATAATAATGACTTTAGGCCTACTCTATTTAAACACTAACAAACAAAATCTGAATTAAAATCTAAATGTAGAACAATCTTAATTAAATTGTATATATCTGAAATTAAACGTCTAGGGTTCCAATAAGTAACAGTGTTTCTATCATTTCCAATTAGATCAATAGTATAAAAAAATCATATCATATTTTATGTTTATGATCTTATTCCTATATTACTTTTTGGTCTTCTGACCCTACTTTTGGATTTACTCTTTATTCCATCCTCTCTCTGCATATCTAGTCATTATATATATGGAATTATAGATAGAGTTTCTTGATACTGGTCAACCTAAGTATTTAGAAACTGGGTCAGGGTATAAAAATGCTTAGACTTTCGAGAACTATGACCACATCACCTCCTAACTGCTACACTTATGACTTTGACTATCCACCTTGGTGGTCCCTGATGACTCAACCTAAGCTCTAATACCAAGTTGTTACACCCACATCTCATATTAACTACTAATCATTAGTTCATCATAAAAATGATGACTAAAAAAATCCAAACATCAGTCTTACACTTATGATTCTGACTATCTAACTTAATGGTTCATCACGACTCAGCCTAAGCTTTGATACCAAGTTGTTAGACCCACATCTCACATTAACTACTAATCATGAGATTAGGACTTAAACCGATGACTAAATAAAAGATAAACATCACACTTATTTTTTTCTTCCAAATTTTAAAATTCTCATATATGATACATTCAATCACATCAACCTAATTTCCTCTAAACTAAATTCAATTTGAAATATACACATTAGATAATTTATATTAATCCTTATTGTTTACAAGTACACAAGTCTTGTACAACTAAATACAATGTTCTAGTAGTAAACACACAATATTATGCAATATCATTATGACTCTTTCTATACAAGAACCTAGAGTAGAGAGGGACTGAGATCAACTATTTCTACCTCAAAACACTACTAAAATCCTCTGTGACAAGACTCTTTTGAAAAATTATTGTTATCTCTATACCAGTAGTGTTACCTAAAAGTTTGTTCAGTAGAGTGTGGGCTACTAGATTAGTGAACAAAAATTCACCCAAATAGACCAGATAATATGCATATTCTTTATTAAGTGGTTAGAAACTTAAGAATACATGAGAAACTATTAATTACTAAACTTGAATGTGCAATAATATAATCTTCATCGACATACTAAGTACTGAGAATAACTGAATAATACATTTCTAAAGTTGTATACTCAACAAAAAATTCTTAGATCTGACTTATTAATATTTTAATCAATTTATTAATGCCTTGGACCCATATGTGGTGTACCACAACATGTGGAAACATCATAGTAAGCTACAATCTCACTATACATGACTTACAATACACTTGGGACACTAAGTATGCTAACTAGCTACCTGGTATGCAACGGGCCTCATCACGTATGGTCTCGATAGATAATGTCAGCAACCAAAAAAATTGGACTCCTCTTCCAAACCTAGGTACTTAGGAAGAGATTCAATACACTATGGATAAAATTATCTACATAAGTGGTTCTATAAGGGTTGACTCAATAAGTAGTAATTCTACTATGTACCAATGGGATCTCTGATTAATGTTGTGTGCCATTAGGTATCACTGAAGTCTCCAATTAATGTTGGATACCCCAATTTTTAAGGAGTCCTTCTTCACTGGGATTGGGCTCCCATACCTATCGGGTACACTTTGTTTACCTCATCCACTAGTACAGAACCTACCTCTAGCATCAGTTAAAACAACCCTATAACGTCAGTTTATTACCAACATCTAAGTGGATGTAGTCAAGCGTCTATGACATCGGTTATTTGGGGATGCAAAAACCAATGAGGGAGATCCAACTAGATTGTTATGATAAAATAAACCAACACACTTAAGCATATGTTTCATCATTTAGATACGACAACCAACGTTGTACTGCCATACCAGGTCACATTTGTAATTGTTAAACAATTCTATGTCGTCAGTTTCAACCATAATTCGACATCATTTTAGAAACTTATTTGTCAGTTACAGTAAGAAAAATCAACAACTAAGTGATAAGTGTTAGTTTATTCAATACATAAATTTTAGGGTAGTCTTATAATGTCAGTTTTTGACAAAAAAACTGACAACTCATGCTGAAAATGTCAGTTTTTTCAATACAATTGATGACTAAGTTTTTTTAAAATAGTAGGTCTATAGTCCTACTGTGCGGCTATTCATAGGATGTAGAACCTTCCATTTAAAATAATTGTAGGTCCCATCCGGTGTTTATCTTAATAATAGGCCAACAAACTTGGAAAACATGCAATAACAAACACAATCCACCTGCATACAAGATTCATTCTCAATTTCCATTCTCATCACATGTATAAACATAATTCTATTCATTCATCTTCACATTCATTCACACATATGATGCATCATTCACATATGCACCAGTTCCATTCCCATTCCAATTCCATTCTCATGACATGTAGAAACCAAATTTTTGTTGTATTCATTCATATTCACATTCACACACATGTATATATTCATCATTCACATATGTACCAACAATTTACTTCACATTAAGTTTAAAGTTGCAAGAAGTCATAAGAACCACATGTATATAGAAATATAATGACATCAAAGTTTAGAAAAGTCAAATAACTACTAAGAGAAGGGCATAATTAAAGAGTTTTATATGTTTTATTATTAAATGAAACTATTTACTTATGATGATCAAGACTATGTATATAGATTACCTTTTATATGCAATTGATGTCTAATGCCACATATCTGACAATCATGTCCATATATTGTGTCACATAGTATTTGCATGCCCAACCATTATCTTGTACAGGGAACTACAAATTTACCAACATACAACATGCTAATAAATAAAAGTAAGCATAGTTGGCATAAATATGCATTGGAGTCAGAAAAATACATCAATATTCTACCAACTTATCACTTTCTTTTTCCTTTCCACCTTTCCTCCAACCTTTTTGAATTTTTTTATAGCCCTATATGTTAATGAAACACATTGAATTGCATTATTAAATAGTCGTCTAATAATATATGTTAATAGATATAAATATAAAATTTACTCACATGAATAATGTCTTTTTCATTTCTGATTCACTGTTGTCAAGTTTGTGATCCTTAGGATCTAGATAATATGTAGTTAGCATCGCAAGGATGATGGAGTTTTGCAACACCACTAAAAATCCTAAGGTGATGAATCCTTAGGTTTAGCCTTGCTAGTACTATGGTAAGAACTCCACTCACGTGTGTTAAGACACGCGGAAGTCTTATCGTAGTATAGTTAAGGGTCGAATCCTCGGGACAACGGTCTTGACGAAGTCAAGATGGAAAACGTTTTAGTTCTACTTAACTACTTAACAGTTGATATTTAGATCGAAAGTTTGATGTTGGTTCTAAAGCTAGATGCGAGGAAAGCAAAGCAAGAAGGCAAAGATTAAAGTTGTAAACAAATGATAAAAACCACTAGGATGTTATCGGGTTTCACACCACTACACATGGATCAAGTCATGCAACATAATAAAACAACCTGCAAAAAGGGTCAAATCAGTTAGTATCTTGTAGTCCTAGCTTCCTTTCGGATAACTAGCCACGAGAAGTGTGGAGTATTGCAATGCCGGCCATCCCATAACGAATGGTCACATGCCTTGCATTACTCCTTCATGAAATGTGTTCCTCGACCTTACCAAGGTTGCACTTCCATACGTCAACTGATTCCATTTCATAGTATGAAAGTGCAACGATGGGGGTGAGTTTACTCCACTCCTGAAAACACTTCTAGACACCGAAACAGACGTATGGTGACTACATACATCCATAACCAACATTCAATCGACATTTAGATCTAAGGGTATAAACGTAGACAATTCATACCAAAAGACAATATGTAACACAAGTTGATGATCAAGCAACTAGTATTCATTAAGCGATTGAAGTCAAACTGAAAGGAAGAGTATCTTTATTACAAGTTGTTGAATTACATCGCATGAAATGAAAACATGGGTAGCGGGGCTACTCCCCGCACCCTAGTGAAAGAAACTACTCGCTCATGGCAAAGGAGGTGAAAAGAGAGAGGAAGAACGTCATCTCCACGGAGGAGGGAAGGTTGAACCCTTGGTGAAGAGAGCAACGATCTTCGCACTTCGTGGTTGCTTTGATGAAGGATTTTCTCTTCCCACCTTCTTTGTTGAAGAGATGGAAAGAAGAGAGAGAAGGAAGCTTGATGATGAGCACGGATCCCAAAACTAGCAGCCTTGGGGCAGTGGACGGAAGATCAGAATGCTCTGGGTCTGGAGAGGCAGCCTTTGGGCGTCTTGGAATTCGATCCCCCTTTGAAGTGACCTTTGAGGTCCTATTTATAGGCTTCAAGTGGCTTCTCGCGGTCTTGGGATCGTGAGGCTTCTCGCGGTCTTGGGATCGTGAGGCTTGTCGCGGTCTTGGGACCGTGAGGCTTGTCGCGGTCTTGGGACCGTGAGGCTTGTCGCGGTTTTGGGACCGTGAGGCTTGTCGCGGTCCTGGGACCGTGAGGCTTCTCGCGGTCTTGGGACCGCGAGGCTTGTCGCGGTCTTGGGACCGTGAGGCTTCTCGCGGTCTTGGGACCGTGAGGCTTGTCGCGGTCTTGGGACCGTGAGGCTTCTCGCGGTCTTGGGACCGTGAGACTTGTCGCGGTCTTGGGACCGTGAGGCTTCTCGCGGTCTTGGGACCGTGAGGCTTCTCGCGGTCTTGGGACCGTGAGGCTTCTCGCGGTCTTGGGACCGTGAGGCTTGTCGCGGTCTTGGGACCGTGAGGCTTCTCGCGGTCTTGGGACCGTGAGGCTTCTCGCGGTCTTGGGACCGTGAGGCTTCTCGCGGTCTTGGGACCGTGAGGCTTCTCGCGGTCTTGGGACCGTGAGGAGTCTTTGTGAATTTTTTTGTGTTTTCTGTAATGAAAAAGAGGAAAAGTTATTTACTGCAATAAAGTAAGGAGGTTTAATGATTCTATTTAGTTTATCTAAGAGAAAGTATGGAAAACTAAAGAAAAAGGCTAAAATAAACTACTAAAATAGGAGGTTATCACCCCCCCTAACTTAGAGTCTAGCTTGTCCTCAAGTTAGATAGAGCTGAGACATGAAATGGCGAGGCGATCTTAATTAAGATTTCCATACTCTTGCTTCAATTCTTGACCTGAGTTCCCCAGGGGTCGTATCGAGGCTTATTGCATGCCTTGATCCTTTTGGATTTCGAGAGTTGCTTGGATTTCAGATTTTTCCGTATCTCAAAGTTCGCCTTGGGACCACATTTATTTTGTGCATGCTGTTGACTCTAATCAACTTTATACCTCTCTGAAGACCTATTGGAAGCTAGAGAGGGTATGAGGGTTGGCTAAAGGCTTTGAAGTGTAACTCCCCTTCGAGTGGGGGAGGGGCTGTCTATGCTTTTTAGGATCTCACTACCGGACACGACACATCTGCCTTTATGAGGGCAGCTGGATGTACCGGCCGGGCAAGTCCTTTATTAGCCTTTTCATATACTTGGAACTTTTAGGGTTTCACTACCGGACGCGACACATCTGCCTTTGTGAGGGCAGCGGAATGTGCCGGCCGGGTGAGCCCTTTATCAGTTCTTAATATAGGTCCTTATTCGTGGCACAATTCTCATGATTTTATTCGTCTCTCTGGCTTTTATTCAAAAACTCACAGGCTTGGGTTCTGGGATGAGGTTTTATTTTGGGCGGCCAAGCCTTTTTTTATTTTAAAGAGAGGAAAGTTGTTCTTAAAGTTTTTCAGAATGCACTTATTTGGTTTGTGGTCCACTTGCAGAGCTTTTTGACTTGGAAATTGCCTGATTTCCCTCTCATCCTTGAGATCTCGGCTTATTTCTGCCCTGATTTTGACCTGCGGAGAGTCGGATAAAGAATTGGAGCAAAAATATAGAAACCACTAGTGAATGAATTTTGTGGATTCGCCATTTCAAGCCTGTAAGCTAATCTTATTATTTATATGAGGACTGCTTTATCTCTAACTTCGGTAAGGGTGATACTTTTCATTATGAAAGTTATATTTAGAAGTTGTTTTATTGAAAAAGAATACTTGAAAAAAAGTCTAAGTACGAAAAGAAAATTTGAAAACGATGTGCGAAAAAGAAAAAAGAGTTAGAAGAGTTGGAGAAGAATGGTACCTCGCCCTTGTCCAGTGCACTCCCCCCTAACTTATCATGCACTCTGTCCACAGAGTGTCAAAGGGATAGGATGAGAGGTGCATGGACAAGGGCATTTAGGCGTCAGTTAATCCTGAGCTTGCCCCTGGTGCTTGGAGGAGCTTAGCTGCGAACTGTCCACGCAGGGCATGATAGTCTACGTCAGTCATATCCTCTACTGGTTTCTGAAGAACTAGGATGGTGTACATCCAGTAGAGGACATGGAAGCCGCAGTCGTTGGATTGGCGGATTTGCTGGGGACACTTGTGGCAGAAGGAAGGGCGGTGAAAGTGTTCTTTGGCGTAAGCTTTTGTGTGCTGACTAAGGAGATCAATTAATCTTTCAGCACATTCTTTTGCCACTACCTCTGTGGGTGTTTTTGGCGTTACGACGTAAACTTTCTGTCGTGGGTTGTACTGGCTATCGGAACTGTTATAAATTGTAATTGTTCCGTCCGGTAGGTTTGCTGCCAGAAGTAGCCAGTGTTCATGATAGAGGAAGGGTAGCATGATGAATTTCGGCGTTGTGTGTTGTAGATATGAGATTAGCGTTTCAGCTGCGCCGAAGTTCTTTAGCTTTAAAAGACCATCCTTCAGATATGGAGACGCCATGTATGCTGTGGGGTGATCTTGTCCGATAAGAAGCTGATAGGCGGACATAAGGCCAACAGAGAGGGATCCTTTAATTTGTAAAGATTCTCGCAGAGTGTCTGCCATTATAAGAATGTCACCAGACATGAAAACGAGCTCATCATTCGTGGCGGAAAGCTTTGACATAATGAGCCGTAGTTCGTAGCTGGATAGGCCGTTGCAAGCACTGAGATCAAAGTCTGGAAAAGATGGTGTGATGGCAGACAACGGGTTGTTGGCATCCTGGCTTTGCTCGGTAGCAGAAGCCGGTTCTTTTGATTGCGATAACTCTTTTAGAGCTTGGCGGAAGGGTCGCCGCTGTGGTCGCTGGATAGCAGAGAAGAGGTAGCGAGGGACATCATCTGGTGCCATCGTTTGGTCTTTGAAAAACCGTCTGTCGCAGATGAGTTCCATCGCATAACGTCCTCTCAAAGAATGAAAATCTTCGGTGACCAGGGCAGAGAAAGGGATTTCTTGGTTTAGTGCTTGGATGTGGCGAATGGTGCAGAAAGCGCAATCCCCGGATCCATCTGCGGCTTGAACTGGAGGGTTTATAATTTTGAACCAGGGCTGGCGCCAGTCTTGGCGGAGAGATGGGCGTGCAGCCCAAATTAGCTTAAGCAGCCGAAAGGGTATGCATCTTGCTTCGCCGGCTGCTTCACCCACAAAGTTTATCGTGCCGGCGGGTAGCTCGGTGCTGCAGAAGTTATAAACTGTGGCGTCCCGAGCCTCTGTATCGACAATCATGGCTAGCCAATGGTTTAAGATTTGGAATGGCACAGTAAGATAACGTGCTCGCCGTGCTAGCCCGATGCGCAGACGTTCGATGGATTTTTCTTGGATGTCCTTGTATAGGAGGCCCAAGGATAGGGCTGGTGAGGCATTGAAGACAGGCTGCTTCCTTTTGTGACTTCTGTAAATTTCGATACAGTTGGCGAGGAGGACACGGAAGATAGACATTGGCATCGGCGACCCAGGTCGCAGGATTTTGCGAAAATCTTCACGTGTCAGCTTGCGCTTCGTTTTAGTGTTGTGGTAGATAATATCGTCTCCTGCCTTTGTATCGTCCACGATAGTGTTCAGTATAAAGATGTCCTGGGCATCTAAAGTGGAAATGGCCGCCATATCAAGGTCATGCATTTTGTGCGGCAAGGGTGGTGGTGGGGGAAGCTCCTGTGGAGGGGGGGAAGGGTGTACTTCAGGAGCTTCCTCAGAGCCAAAAGTATCATTGTCCGAGTCCGAGGCAGAATCGAGCTCTTCATCAGTATCCAACTGCACTCGTTCTGACTCGTACTCGTCTAGGGGTGAGCTTGCCTTCGTGGTGGGCTCTGAGAGGGGTAAGACAGCTGTTGTAGGAGGGGTGGCGCCAGTTCCGATTATGCATTGGTGGAACTCGGCGAAGGCTGCTTCTTTAGCAGCTTCCCCGATGGATCCCATAGCAGAGTAGTCAAGAAATTGATCCCCATATGATATATGAACATTATCATGGTGTGGGGAGTTGGGATCCTTATTACCGTCATGGTGATCTGTTTGTTGGCTGGGTTCTGCTCTTTGGCTTGGACCCTCCCCAGCATTATCTGGTTTGTCAGCGTCTTCATCTGAGGAGGTACTGTTGGTGGAGTCTGCTGAAGAATCAGAATCGTCATCGTTATCAGCAGCATCGTCATCGTCATTAGTTGTCTTCTTTTGTGCTTTCTTTTTGCACAGACGATGGATGGATTGGAGTTCATCATAAGCCACTTGCACGTGCTCGTGTGTTTCGAGCAGTGCTTCATGGTTTTCTTTAAGATCTAGAAAACGTTGTTCAGCCGAGAGGAGTCTTGCTGTGAGATCTGTTGCTTGAGCTCTTAGCTGAATGAGCTCATTATTTGATGACTCCTCCTGGCGGTTATGCAGCTGTGTGAGGGTGGTGGTGATGTCGTCCAGGCGCGTGCTGAAAGCTTGTTGTTGTTGCTGCAGCTCGCGTAGGGTCTCTGGCAGAGGTAAAGTCTGCGCGGAAATCCTATCGACTTGTGTTGCCAACACATCATGCTGGCGTTGTACTCCCTGGATCAACTTGGGCAAGTTGTTGCAGTAGCCGTCGATGTGGTCGACTTGCTTGGCCACTGAAGCTTGACGTTGTTGGATTCCTTGGAGGATGCCTGGCATTGAGCGGTTCTGCTCGCCGATATGGGCAATTTGCTTAGTTAGACCCTGCACACATGAAAAAATAGAATTTAAAATGTTAGTTGGGTCGGTGAGGAGGTTTCGGATGGTGTCAAATTGACGTCCGAATTCCTCACCGACGTTAGTAAAAGGGACCCCAGTGATTGAAGGGTGAGGTGGCTGGGGTTGGGGTGGAATGATAGTGTCATGCGGAAAAGACACAGTTGATGGACCCGCGAATTGCGAGGTGACTGTAGATGGAGTCACTAGTGATGTCGGGGTGGTGGAGAATGGAAAAAATGGTGGCATTCCCGAAGATGGAAGTGGATTCGGAAATGTTGATGGAAAGGCGGTGGATGTGAAGGAGGAGAATTCAGGCTTTGTGGTGGAGAATGGGGTGCCCGAAGTAAAGAAGGGTGGAGGTGGTGGAGGGGTGGTGAAGGAAGGTGGAGCGGAGGAAGATTGAAGGGTGGTTGATGGTGGTGGGGTGGTGGATATTGGGGTGGTGGAGGGTGGAGAGGTGGTATTGAGCTCGTCATTTAGACTCATTATAAAAGAGTCTAGTGATGAGGATGTAATATGTTCGTCGGGGAGGGGGGGTTCAGATTCAGGATTAGGTTTCGATGTGGGTGTCCCGGATAGCTCATGAGTTTTGACGAGCCTTCTGGAAGGTCGTTTGACTAGGAGCTTTGCTGTTTTAGTTGCCGGGGCAGTTATACTAAGCTCTGCCTGCCCTGCCTTTGTTTTCTTTTCTCTGGCTTTGAGTGAAGCGATGATTTTGGCGATCTCATCATCTGTGAATAGGAGCTTGTCTTTATCATAGTCCGCAAGCTCAGGAAGTGGCAGCAGGGTTCGTGAAGATTTTGTGGGGCAGAAAGCGTAGTGCAGCCTCCCATCCTTAATTTTTAAGATGTGAGAGTTCTTTAGTGTCTGTTCATTGGTAAGAATGTCGCCTTTTATTGGGCTGCATTTGGGTAGAAGTCTATCCATCTTGAGATATTTGATGATAGATGTGATATGACCACCCGTGCAGATTTCTTTCCCGAGGGCGAAGGCGGAGAGCTTGATCAGCATGTGCCGTCCGATGTTGACAGGCAATCCGTTGAGGACTGACCAGAGGACAAAAAGGTCGGATATGGAGATATTGCCCCCTTCGGATCTAGGAAAAAATGCGCCGACTATAATTTTGTGTAGCGTGCGCACTAGGCCAGAGTGAACGTTGGAGGCCTTGCTTGTCCTTGGATCGAAGGTTGGTAACCCCGTTAAAGACTTCCAGAATTTATGCTTGTTGAAACTGGGGTGGTCTGTGCCAGCAGCTTTGGCTTTCTGCAGCTGGTCTTTATTGTCAATGAAAATTTCGTTCAGGAGATTTTCGGTGATGACTACCTCATTGTTGAAGATTCTGGAGGTTATTCTACGGTCACCACCGTCCCTTTCTTTATGCGAGATGTCCACCACTTCTTTGTTGAAGTAAGTGAAGAATTCAGTAGTTGGCTCAGAGTAGGAAATTTCCGATACAAAGCAGAGCCGGGAGAGGTTAGAATTGTCAAGAAGGGCGAGGATTCTGTGGTAGATCCCCATCTTCATCAGTATGCTGGGGCAGGCATATTTGGTTGGTTTAAGGAGTTGGCTGATGGGGGGAATGGTTTGGAGGTGAAGGTTCTCGGGTGGTGGTGCTGTGGTGGTGATGGGAGGAAAGATAGGAACAGTTATTGTGGCAGGGTTGGTGACGGTGGTGGAGGGTGGTGGGATGTACTCTGCTAAGAGTTGTTCTCTTGCACAGGCAGGGTTGACCTGCTTCCTGGCTCTCTTCTTAGATGTGGGGTCAGTTGTTGGTTCTTGAGCCAATCTCTTCCCCTTAGATTTTGTAGTGGGGGATTCTTGCTCAGGGGAAGGCTGGTATTCGGAGGCCTCGTCGGATGAGGTCTCGTTGACCGCCTCGTCAGAAGGTTCTTCGTCTAAGCAGCGGTTGATTCTCTTGATGTCCTTCAAAACAGCAGGCAGGTTTACTTCTGCTGGGACTTTTCCAGTCCTTTTGAAGTCGTCAACTAGGCTTTGCAGATTTGCTCGTTCAGTAATGAGCTGCTCTTTTGTCCAGAAAGGAGTGTCTGTTGGTCCTTGCTTAGCAGGTGAAGTCATTCTGAAATAATTGATAAGAAACAAAAGTTAGAAATCTTAAAGTTTGAAATTATAACAAAGTAAAAATTTTGAATTTGAGTTTTATTAGTTTGATTTAGTGCAAACGGTCCAGAGACCATTTGGTCTCAAACGGTCTGGAGACCGTGAGGGGCCTCACGGTCGTGAGACCGCGAGGGGCCTCTCGGTCGTGAGACCGCGAGAGGCCTCACGGTCGTGAGACCGCGAGGAGCCTCACGGTCTGGGGACCGCGAGGGGCCTCACGGTCGTGAGACCGCGAGGAGGACGAAAACTTTATTGATGTAGCGCTGACTCAGGGGCTTTATTGATGTCGCAGTGCAGTCTTTTGCAATTGTGTCTTGATATTGTAGATGAAATTTGCAATTCTAGCAATGAATCTGCTAGACAATATCAAGACAAAATTGCAAAGGAGTGCACTGCGATAAGTGCTGCATGATTACACAAAAGTTCCCAAACGGTGTCTAAACCGTTTGGTCTCAAACCGCGAGGGGTCTCACGGTCGTTAGACCGCGAGGAACCTCACGGTCTGGAGACCGCGAGGAAGACGGACCGCGCGGGAGACGAACCGCGCGGCCGTTCGTTGGCTAAGAGCTGCGGAGACGATGATGGCGACAACGGCGGGGGGGGGGGGGGGGGGGGGGGGGTTCGAACGCGAGTTAGAAAAAGTGATGCGTCACCTGTCGCTGTGGTCGGTGGGTCGGCGAAGGGGTAGCGGCAGCAGAGCTGTCGATGAGCCGGGAGCAACGACGAGCTAGGAACGACGACGACAAAGTCGAGAACGACGGCGACGAAGCCGAGTCGTCGGCGAAGCACTTGAAACAGCGACGCGCGGGAGTGGAGAGACGAAGGTCAGAGCGGAATGAAACAGGAGAGTTCGAGAATTCGAGAATCAAGAAGAGGGGTGTGTAAGCGGGGGGGTATATTTATAAGTTTCGAGGAGCCTCACGGTCGTGAGACCGCGAGGGGTCTCCCGGTCGTGAGACCGCGAGGGGCCTCCCGGTCGTGAGACCGCGAGGGGCCTCCCGGTCGTGAGACCGCGAAGGGCCTCCCGGTCGTGAGACCGCGAGGGGCCTCACGGTCGTGAGACCGCGAGGGGCCTCACGGTCTCTCAGACCGTTTGACCGCAAGATCAAGAGGATTTTTATGTATTTTTGGATTTTAAAGAAATCAAAAGAAAAGGGAAAAACAAAGATAGACAAAAGGGTGTTTAAAAACAAAAGAAAAGGCTAGGGAAGGTGATAATCAGGCCTTGGGTTGCCTCCCAAGAAGCGCCTTGGTTTAACGTCGCTGGCTCGACAAGATTATTGCTTCGGCTATGCTGACTTTATAGGGTCATGAATCTCGGTGGTTTGTCTTGGTAACTTGTCTGCTGGAGTGTGGTACTTTTTTAATCTGTGGCCATTGACGGTCCTCTCTCCTCCATTATCGTCAATAATAATGACAGCTCATGTCGGGTAAATATGTTTGATTGTAAAGGGACCCGACCATTTGGTACGCAGTTTTCCAGGAAACATTTTTAATCTGGAGTTGAATAGGAGGACTTTGTTTCCGACGATTATATCTTTCCTTTTGATGTGGCCATCGTGCCACATCTTAGTTTGTTCTTTATAGATTCTTGCGTTGTGGTAGGCTGTCATTCGTAGTTCTTCTAACTCTTGGAGTTGAAGTTGTCGGAATTCACCAGCACCTTTGAGATCGAAATTTAGTTGCTTAATGGCCCACCAAGCCTTATGCTCTAATTCAACTGGCAAATGGCAAGACTTCCCATACACTAATCGAAACGGTGTTGTTCCGATGGGTGTTTTGAAGGCTGTACGGTAAGCCCATAGAGCGTCGGATAATTTGGTTGACCAATCGGTGCGGTGTCGATTGACGGTTTTTTCCAGAATAACTTTAATTTGCCTATTGGAGACTTCAACCTGTCCACATGTCTGTGGGTGGTATGGTGTAGAAACTTTGTGGTTGACTCCATATTTTCTTAATAAGGCTTCAAAGCTCCGTTCCAAAAAATGTGATCCGCCGTCAGATATAATCGTTCTTGGGACTCCGAATCTAGGAAAAATTATCTCTTTAAACATCTTGATGACTGGTTTTGAATCGCAAGAGGTGGTTGGTAGAGCTTCTACCCATTTTGAAACGTAATCCACAGCAACCAAGATATACTTGAATCCATAAGACGAGGGGAAAGGGCCCATATAATCTATTCCCCATACGTCAAAAAGTTCGATTTCTTGCCATATGTTCAATGGCATTTCATTTCTTCTTGTTATTCCTCCGGAAAGTTGGCACTTGTCGCATGATCGCACATATTCATGTGCGTCTTTAGCGATGGTGGGCCAATAAAAGCCAGATTGCAAGACCTTGAGGGCCGTCTTCTTAGAACTCATGTGCCCCCCAGTAGGGCCTGAGTGACAGTGCTCAAGGACCGGAGTGATTTCTGTCTCTGGGATGCATCTACGAAAGAGTCCATCTGCGCATAAGCGAAAAAGATAGGGTTCGTCCCAGAAATATTGCTTAGCGTCGTAAATGAACTTCTTTTTATCGTGATAGGATGCGGATGGGTGAATGATTCCTGTTGCCAAATAGTTGACAATGTCGGCATACCAGGGAAATCCATTAGAAACTTTCATTAAGTGGTCATCTGGGAGGGAATCTTGGATAGGAACCTTGTCGTCATCCTCAACTCTAATACGGCTAAGATGATCGGCGACGACGTTTTCCAGTCCGCTTTTGTCTTTAATTTCCAAATCAAATTCTTGGAGCATTAGCACCCAGCGGATAAGTCTAGGTTTTGCGTCTTGCTTCTGAATCAGATATCGTATAGCGGAATGGTCAGTGTAGACAATAACTTTAGCTCCTATCAGATATGAGCGGAATTTTTCGAATGCGTAGATGACAGCTAAAAATTCTTTTTCTGTAGTGGTGTAATTTTTTTGTGCTTCATCCAGCGTTTTAGATGCGTAGTATATGACATGGGGTTTCTTGTCGATTCTTTGCCCTAAAACGGCCCCTATGGCAAAATCGCTTGCATCACACATGATTTCGAAAGGTAATGACCAATCTGGAGCTCGTAATATTGGTGCAGAGATCAGGGCATCTTTCAGAGTTGTGAAGCTTTGCAAGCATTCTTGGTTAAAGTTGAACTCTGTGTCCTTGGTCAGCAGTTGTGTCATTGGTTTTGCTATTTTGGAGAAATCTTTAATAAATCTTCTGTAAAATCCAGCATGTCCTAAGAAGGCACGGACTCCTTTTACGTCTTTTGGTGGCATCAATTTTGAGATAACGTCAATTTTTGCTTGATCCACCTCGATCCCTCTGTCGCTCACTCTGTGTCCTAAAACAACACCTTCTGTTACCATAAAATGGCATTTTTCCCAATTTAAAATGAGGTTTGTTTCCTCACATCTTTGTAGGACTTGAACCAGGTTGAGCAGACAGTTGTCGAAGGAGTTTCCGTAAACTGAAAAATCATCCATGAATACCTCCATTATAGACTCTGTCAATCCCGCAAAGATAGCGGACATGCATCTTTGGAAAGTAGCTGGTGCATTACAGAGCCCGAATGGCATTCTTCTGAAAGCGTACGTCCCGAAGGGACAGGTAAAAGTAGTTTTTTCTTGATCGTCCGGATGTATCGGGATTTGGTAAAAGCCGGAATATCCATCGAGGTAACAAAAGAACTTCTGATGAGCTAGGCGCTCGAGGACCTCATCTAGGAAAGGCAGGGGGTAGTGATCTTTTCGTGTTGATTTATTAAGTTTCCTATAATCAATGCACATACGCCACCCTGTAATGGTTCTAGTGGGTACCAGTTCGTTTTTGTCATTAAGAACAACGGTGGTTCCCCCCTTTTTAGGGACCACCTGCACTGGGCTTACCCACTGAGAATCAGAAATTGGGTAGATAATGCCTGCCTTTAGAAGTTTGAGGACCTCGAGGCGAACCACCTCTTTGAGGTTGGGGTTTAACTTTCTCTGGTGTTCTCGCGATGGTTTAAACTCTTCAACCATGGGCAGTTTGTGCATACATAGAGCAGGGTTTATGCCCGTCAGATCAGTCATTTTATAGCCAATTGCTTTCTTATGCTTCTTCAGTTCATCGAGGAGTCTGTTTTCTTGATCCTCCTCCAGAGTGGAGCTGATGATAACCGGACAGAGCTTCTCATCATCAAGAAAAACATGTTTAAGTCCCTCGGGTAAGGCTTTCATTTCTGGAGCCTTAGGTGGCTCAGTGGCTTCTATAATTGTGATGGCTTTAAGTTCTTCAAACGTGGCTGTCGGAGCTTCTTCAGCTTTTTCTAAGTATTGCAGGCACTGTTGTACTAGTTCACTGGCCGAGAATTCGACATCCGGGTTTGTAAGAATATTTTCCAATTCGTCGGATGGTTCAGACATTTCTAACTGGGACATTTGATAAATAGCATCCAGGAGAAAGACTTCTTCTTGAATGCTTGGACCTTTCATGCTGTTTAGAACTCTGAACTGGAAAGCCTCCCTCCCAAGTCTCAGAATAATAGTTCCTGCTTCGACATCAATGAGAGCTCGGGCGGTAGCTAGGAAAGGTCTTCCAAAGATTATCGGATATCTCAGGTCTTCTTGTATGTCCATAATAACAAAATCACACGGGACATAAGAATTTGTTCCTATTCTGACAGGGATGTCTTCGATAATGCCAAGGGGGGCAGTTATGGTAGAATCGGCTAACTGGATTGTCATAGTCGTAGGTAACAAATCAGTAAAGCCTAATCTTTTACACATTGAATAAGGCATAATAGATATGCTTGCTCCTAGGTCTGCCAATCCTTTCTTGCTGGAGCCATTTCCGATGGAACACTGAATGCCGAAGGAACCTGGGTCCTTCTTTTTCTTTGGCATTTTATTAAGCAGAATATCTGAAGTGGTCTGAGCAAGTTTCACTGTTTCATGCTCTTCTGTCATATACTTTCTCGACAAGAGGGTTTTCAGGTATTTTGCCCAAGCTGGCACTTCGGAAAGGGCATCAAGAAAAGGAATATCGATGTATAACTTTTTCATAGCTTCTTTAAATTTTTGGAACCTAGTGTCCATTTTGGTCCCTTTTAGTCTGTCTGGGTAAGGAATTCGTGGCGGGACTTCTGAGATTGGTTCCTTTTCTTTTTCGTTCTCTGTAAAAGTTTCTGTTTCTCTGCTTGAATTCCCTGTTGGGGAAGGGATGGCTACGTTATCATCATCATGGTCGATTCTTGTGACATCAGGCAGGACACGACCAGACCGCGTGGTGACGGCATTAAGTTGTTCTGGTCTGTTTGGGTTATGACGGGGGTTTGCCTCTGGTTGCCCAGCAAAAGTGCCGGCTTGAGGTTTCAATTGAGCGGCAATCTGCGCCAATTGGGCTTCTACGGCTTTTTGTTGAGCTTGTTGGTTTGCAAGCATGGTTTGTTGCGATTGAAGCATTTGTCTAATCAAGGATATCTCATCAGATGATTGGGGAAGATTACCCCTTTGTTGATACTGAGTGACTTGCTGTCCTGGTTGTTGTAGAGGTGCAGTTAACTGTGGCTGCGGGGGCTGCTGCAACTGGGGTTGCTGCGGCTGCTGCAACTGGGGTTGTTGCAACTGAGGGTGCAGTCCTGAATGGGAATATTGGTAAGAAGGATTCCTGGGATAGTTAGATCTTTGAAAACCTTGTCTGTAATTCCCTTGATTGAAGTTATTTTGAAATCCTGGTGGTTGTCTATTGAAAGATCCACCTTGTGCCTGCTGCTGTGGGTTGGCAGTCCCTGCAGGATTCCCGTATTGGAAACCAGGATGGTTCCTTGGTTTGTCTGGGTTGTAATACACTTGGCCAGGTATTGAATGTATGGAGTTAACTTGCTCTGGCATTTGATCTTCGGGATGCTCGATGATGGGTTCATATTGCGGCATAGGTGGTTGTAAATCCATCATGACATTGTACAACAATCCACATGATAATGTGGGATGATCGGATGCATGACAGGCTTCACAAGTTCCAGTAGCTGACTTAACTTGTTGAACCTGAGAGCTTTTCTTCTTATCATATTCCCCGAAAGAAGTTTCGAGGGCTTGTTGCTTGCTAGCGATAGTCTTCAAAGCCTCAGCAATGGCCTTGAGTTCCATGGATTCTTCCGCTTTGTAAACCTTGAGAACGCCTTTGGGTTGGTTAGATGACCTTCCCCAATTGGATTGGTTCTCGGCTCCCAGCGTAACTATATTCCAGGCATCTTCATAATTCTTTCTCATAAAGTTTCCTCCAGATGAGGAATCTAGGAATTGCTTAATATCATCATTTACTCCTCTGTAAAATATTTCTATAAGTTGATTTTGAGAAATGCCATGGTGAGGACATTTTCTCAGGAGTTCTTTGAATCTTTCCCAAGCTTCAGCAAGTGTTTCTCCAGGTAGTTGGGAAAAGTGATTAATTTGTCCCCTTATCTCATAGGTTAGCGAAGGTGGGAAGAATTTCTCAAGAAACTTCTCTTCTAAGGGAGTCCAGGTAGTGATGATGGGGTGTCTATCCAAAGCGTTGTACCAACTTAGTGCTCTTCCAGATAAGGTGAAGTGAAAAAGGTGTAACATGATTGCTTCCATTGCAATTCCTGCTTGGGGTACAAGTCGGCAGAGTGACTTGAACCTCTTAAGGTGATCCATGCAATCATCTCCGGGTGCTCCGGAGAAAGAGATGCCTTGCATGATCTGGATCCACTGCGTCCGAATTTCAAAGTGTGGTATGTTAATAATCGGTGGTCGGACAGGATGATCGTCTTCATAATTCTTTGGGACTGCGTAGTCCCGAAGTTGCTTGTTTCTTAATGCAAGTTGAGCAGCAGCATGCTCTGCTTGGATGCGGGCTTGTTCCTCAGCTCGGATCTCAGCTTGCACCTGAGCACGAGTGTCGGCAATAAGTTGTGCTCGTTGTGCTGCTATGGCGGCGTTGACTCGTTCTGCAACAAGGCGTTGCTCTTCGGCCATCTGTCTGGCTCTTTGGCGATTAAGTCTGTTCCTTCGGTGAAAACTTCTTTCTACCTCAGAATCGTATTCTGGTTCAGGGGAGAATCCGATGCTATGCGGGGGTTGCATACACGTTTTCTACCTGAGTAGAAGGAAAATCACACGTTAGGATAATGGAAGGAAATGAAAAAGATCAAGAAGAATTGGAGTTGTTATTAAGAAAAAGTGTAAAATCCTAATCAACCAGGAAGTTGGTAAGTAAAAAACTAAAAAGTTCCGTTGTCCCCGGCAACGGCGCCAATTTTTGATGGAGTTTTGCAACACCACTAAAAATCCTAAGGTGATGAATCCTTAGGTTTAGCCTTGCTAGTACTATGGTAAGAACTCCACCCACGTGTGTTAAGACACGCGGAAGTCTTATCGTAGTATAGTTAAGGGTCGAATCCTCGGGACAACGGTCTTGACGAAGTCAAGATGGAAAACGTTTTAGTTCTACTTAACTACTTAACAGTTGATATTTAGATCGAAAGTTTGATGTTGGTTCTAAAGCTAGATGCGAGGAAAGCAAAGCAAGAAGGTAAAGATTAAAGTTGTAAACAAATGATAAAAACCACTAGGATGTTATCGGGTTTCACACCACTACACATGGATCAAGTCATGCAA
This sequence comes from Alisma plantago-aquatica, assembly GCA_963693085.1. Taxonomy (NCBI): domain Eukaryota; kingdom Viridiplantae; phylum Streptophyta; class Magnoliopsida; order Alismatales; family Alismataceae; genus Alisma; species Alisma plantago-aquatica. Next base: position 1,223,481,039 of record OY856412.1, read on the forward strand.
CATAATAAAACAACCTGCAAAAAGGGTCAAATCAGTTAGTATCTTGTAGTCCTAGCTTCCTTTCGGATAACTAGCCACGAGAAGTGTGGAGTATTGCAATGCCGGCCATCCCATAACGAATGGTCACATGCCTTGCATTACTCCTTCATGAAATGTGTTCCTCGACCTTACCAAGGTTGCACTTCCATACGTCAACTGATTCCATTTCATAGTATGAAAGTGCAACGATGGGGGTGAGTTTACTCCACTCCTGAAAACACTTCTAGACACCGAAACAGACGTATGGTGACTACATACATCCATAACCAACATTCAATCGACATTTAGATCTAAGGGTATAAACGTAGACAATTCATACCAAAAGACAATATGTAACACAAGTTGATGATCAAGCAACTAGTATTCATTAAGCGATTGAAGTCAAACTGAAAGGAAGAGTATCTTTATTACAAGTTGTTGAATTACATCGCATGAAATGAAAACATGGGTAGCGGGGCTACTCCCCGCACCCTAGTGAAAGAAACTACTCGCTCATGGCAAAGGAGGTGAAAAGAGAGAGGAAGAACGTCATCTCCACGGAGGAGGGAAGGTTGAACCCTTGGTGAAGAGAGCAACGATCTTCGCACTTCGTGGTTGCTTTGATGAAGGATTTTCTCTTCCCACCTTCTTTGTTGAAGAGATGGAAAGAAGAGAGAGAAGGAAGCTTGATGATGAGCACGGATCCCAAAACTAGCAGCCTTGGGGCAGTGGACGGAAGATCAGAATGCTCTGGGTCTGGAGAGGCAGCCTTTGGGCGTCTTGGAATTCGATCCCCCTTTGAAGTGACCTTTGAGGTCCTATTTATAGGCTTCAAGTGGCTTCTCGCGGTCTTGGGATCGTGAGGCTTCTCGCGGTCTTGGGATCGTGAGGCTTGTCGCGGTCTTGGGACCGTGAGGCTTGTCGCGGTCTTGGGACCGTGAGGCTTGTCGCGGTTTTGGGACCGTGAGGCTTGTCGTGGTCCTGGGACCGTGAGGCTTCTCGCGGTCTTGGGACCGCGAGGCTTGTCGCGGTCTTGGGACCGTGAGGCTTCTCGCGGTCTTGGGACCGTGAGGCTTGTCGCGGTCTTGGGACCGTGAGGCTTCTCGCGGTCTTGGGACCGTGAGGCTTGTCGCGGTCTTGGGACCGTGAGGCTTGTCGCGGTCTTGGGACCGTGAGGCTTCTCGCGGTCTTGGGACCGTGAGGCTTGTCGCGGTCTTGGGACCGTGAGGCTTCTCGCGGTCTTGGGACCGTGAGGCTTCTCGCGGTCTTGGGACCGTGAGGAGTCTTTGTGAATTTTTTTGTGTTTTCTGTAATGAAAAAGAGGAAAAGTTATTTACTGCAATAAAGTAAGGAGGTTTAATGATTCTATTTAGTTTATCTAAGAGAAAGTATGGAAAACTAAAGAAAAAGGCTAAAATAAACTACTAAAATAGGAGGTTATCAAAGGACAATTACAACAACACCCAATGATTATTCATTAGTGAAAACAAACAAAAGAAATTTCAAAATCCACAATGAAATATAATTCTTAAGTAAAAAAATATAAGCAAAGTAATTGAAACTTACTCAACATTGAATGGAGCTATAATCGCACTCTTTTTCTCCTTACCAAAATATATAAATGTGATAGAGGTATAATCCATAACAGATGTAGGGTCTTTATTTACATAGTTAGTCAGCGATGGAACTAGAAATGCCACATGGGGCAGTGTGAACTCTGTACACACCCTATGTAATCTGATACAAAATGTATATCAAGTATGCATATATAACAACACATATCAACATATATTAAAAGTAGGTATTTAGCCATATAAGATCTCACCATATCCAATTTTCTATTGCAGATGTATTCAACCAAGAATAAGTAAAATCTCCACTACATCTTGCAAAAATATACTAGTATCATGAGGTTAACCTACAATGTCCTCCTTAATATGGACCAACATAGGCAACCCTTGTTCAAAGTTTCCTATCCATATTGCCAACCCCATGCAATTAGGACCTAGTGAGTCAAATAGGTCATTTGCAAGCCAATCAAGTAATTGAAGAGGAGGTGGAGGGCGAGCTAGCAAATTTCTTAGGCATTGTATCCTACATATATGTGTTCTCATATCATTGTCATGTGTATATAGATACAAACACGATGTATATTTAGCATACATCAGTTTAGAAAAGTTTGGCTTTGGGCCACTCAACCACGTCGCCTTCTGCATCACCTATCTTCTCATGTTCGGGGTGGTCATATAGTAGTGCAATCTTCTTCCAAGGGTTGTAGACAAGCCTCAATGTCATGTGAACCACATCTACAAGCGATGGAGCACCATGAGTTATGTCACATGCAAGGTGTGTATAAGTTGTGCCTAGTGTAATGATGTATCCTTGTAATAATATACGATATGGTCTCAACCCCTACAAATTTACAAAGAGTGTTATATATATATAAAGAGTGTTATATATATATATATATATATATAAACTCAAACATATTATAAAAATCATTCATGAAAGACTATTATATCATAAAAATACTTACAACAGACGTGTAGGTGGTGGGTCCACAAGATTACTCCCGACCACTTCTATTGTAGGGGGGTCCACCTCGTATGAAGAGAGGGGCACCAAATGTACTATATGAGGATTTGAATGAGAAGCATGATAGTATCTCATTGCTTCCTCTATTCCCTTTGCAATCATCTCTTATACCTTCTCTTATGAGAATCCTCCTTTCTGCATAGATTTGCACTTATGCTCTGATGGCCCAAAGAAGGCTCTTATACCTACACCAGTGCTATGCTCTGGGTTACCTAGAACAACTGTCAATTCATCCCTTGTTCCCTCAAGTATAAACTTTCCTTGTTTTCTTTGCTCATGGAGATCCCGCTAATTATCACCAATAGTAATTGGTAAGTAAAACATAACAATCATCAATAGTAATTGCTCTGAGAGTTAAATTTTACCATTTTTCCAACCACATCAGTAGTTGCAGGTTTGGGTATTTCTCCAGACTTGGTTTTCCTCCCTCTATCCTCAGATCATGGTAAGGTAGAGGTACAAGAGTAGTAGAGGACTCAACAGTCCTAGGAGTAGGCTGCTGAGAAGAAGACCTGTGTAGTGTCTGTTGACAAAGTGCATAGCCACCTCGAACCATTGTGTAGTTGTGCACATTCTTTGCATGCCTTTCTCTTTGAGCATTGCTTACATCCTAGTTAGTCCAAAACATATGTTAAATATGTAATACAATGAATTCACAAGAATGTATTCAAAATGTGGAGTGAGTCTTAATACCTTGAATTCAATGGTTTGTCTCTTAGAAACAAATGCCTCCCACACCTTCGGATCAAGATAGTTCCATTGCTCAGTGGTTGACTTCTTCTTCTTATCAGTGTTTCATATGTAGTCTCTTGTCAGAGTTGTCATGTAATTCCTTAGTACCCTCCCACAGTATTGCAACACCTTTTTATGATGTAGTTTTTCATCTAGGTCAAATATGCTCTGTAGAAGTTCATATACTAATGGAATTTTCTTTTAAAAAGAATTGTAATTAGCTTTAAAAATAGAGTTTTAAATGATAATATCTCACACATATTTCATTCCATATTAAGTCTTTCTTGCCTTGATCAATTTTATGCCAAGATTCTACTATTACATATGATTTCCTATGAGTAAGAACCCCTAGATATGACAAAAAAGAATTGTGGTTCTTCCCAATATGATTTCCTACATCATCAAACTCAACGAGCAGCTTCGATCTGTTACCATTTGCTCTACTAACTTGTTGATCATGTTGTTTCTCTTATTTTTACACACTGACGATGGTGCTCATCAAGCTCAACAAGATCCTCAGGGCGCACACGCTCATGCTAAAATTGACAAAAACACATATAAGTCATAAAAACATATAACTTATAAATGTGATAAAACACTACAACAAGATAGACATTGAAAAATGAACATCTATGTAATAAAAAAATACAAATTGCCCAATGTCATGCTCACGGTGCACATCATCATGGTGCTCATCCTCACAGTAATCATTATCATAGTCATCATACTTGTGGTCAAACTCCATCTAAAAAAATGGCATATCAAAAATAGTCAAAAAATGAAATATATGTGATAAAGAATGTAAAATGCACATATCACCACTTCTCTTTGCAACTTATTAAGATTCTTAGGGTCAATAACTTTTCTGCATAGAGTGTTGAAGAAGAAACAAAGCCTAGTGATTGCAAACCTTATCTGCTTTAGCATTATAGGTATAATTGCCATGAGCAATATTTGTTGCATTTGAGTGTGACAATCATGAGATTTAAGACCTATCAGCTTCAGATCCTTCATTGATGCCAATCTACAAATATTGGAAGAGTATCTCAGTGGTACCTTAACATGAAGCAAGCAATTGCAAAAAGTTTTCTTCTCCTGTCTAGACAATGTGTAACAAGCAGGAGGGAAATATGTTTTTTGATCAGTTATAACTTCTTTTGTTAATTGTTTCCTTATGCCCATTTCATGTAGGTCCATTATGGATTTTATGCCATCTTTAGTCTTACCAGGTATATTCAACTGAGTATCAATGATGATATCACAGACATTTTTCTCAACATGCATGACATCGATACAATGCCTAACTGTCAAAGAAATCCAATAAGAAAGTTGTCAGAATATTGACCTCTTCTTGAATAGAGATTTGTCACTCTATGTGGAAATTGTACATTTGATCTCTTACTAAATACATTGACAAAGTCAAATACTCTTTCATAAACAACCTCCCCTAATATAGGTTTAGGGGCAGGCGGTTCCTCATTTGATCTGTTGAATTCTTTTTACAACCTTCGGTAATGATGAACTTTTGGAAGAAACCTTCGATGACCAAGATATACAGTCTTTTCGCCATATTGTAGTCATATTGAATCAGTGTTCTCTTCACATATAAGGCATGCTTTGGATCATTTTACACTGTATCTAGACAAATTTGTGTATGTTGGAAAGTCATTAATAGTGCAAAACAACATAGCATGCAAACAAAATGCCTCTTTATGTGAAGAATCATAGGTTATCATACCTTCTCCCTAGAGTTTTTTTAAGTCATCAATCAGAGGTTCAAGATAAACATCAATATCATTGCTGAGTTGGTTAGGGCCCGATATCAACAATGAAAACATGATGAACTTATTTTTCATACACAACTAGGGGGGAGATCGTATATAACAATCATAACATGCCAAGTGCTATGTTGGATGTTCAATGTGTTATATGGATTCATCCCATCGTTAAAATGCCCAAGTCTTAGATTCTTGACTTCTTTACCAAATTCACAGTATAATAAATCAATTTTCTTCCAATGTACGGAATCAGAAGCACGTCGTAGTATCCCATCATTATTTTTCTCTACATCTACATGCCACCTTAAATTCTCCGCATCTATGGTATTAGCAAACAAGGGTTGAAACTGTGGTATTATAGGTAGATACCACATCACCTTGGAAGAAGAGCCAGTGTTGGACTTCCCCAAAGTTGTCATTTTATACCTTTATGTCCCACATTTTGGACAATCTTTCAAATCATCATAGTGCTTTTGAAATAACACACAATCATTTAGGCGTACATGTATCTTCTTAGCATTCATTCCCATTGGGTGCAAGATTTTCTTTAACTTGTATGTTTAGATTGGAAGATCATTGCCTTCAAGAAGAATTTCTTTCAACAAAGACAACAATGACGTGAAGATTTTGTCACTCCATCTATTGTTAGGCTTCATAGTATACAATCTCAACACAGCGCTCAACTTTGTAAACTTAGTGCAACCTAATATAACAGTCTCTCAACATCATGCACAATGTATCTAAATAAGGAAGGTGGATTGGTGTGCTCTACCCCACAACTATCTAGCATCGCATCAACCATGTCTATCAGAATCGGGGTCATTAACATCTACATCATTGTTAGAAATTTCTTCTTCAACACAAGTACTGCTATCGAAATCTACTGATCCCATAGTAGGAATCTCTCCATGCCAGTATCATTCTATATAGCCCTATCCAATCTTGTTGCACAAGACATAATTTTTTATTATGTCAATAGTGTCAACTTTCAAATTGTTACTACAATTCCTACATGGACAATAGAACCTATCTGCAGTCCATTTCCTATATTCTTCCACAAATTTTCTAAAGTGATCAAAATCAGTAATAAACTTGGGGTGCAGCAATTTGGAATGGACATCCATGATATATCCATTGTATGATCAAAGAGAAAGCAAGTATTAGGATTTATGATTTCCATGATTAGGGTTTAGGGATAAGGGTTTACATATGAGGGTTTGTCATTTAGGGTTTAGGGATAAGGGTTTACATATGAGGGTTTGTCATTTAGGGTTTAGGGATAAGGGTTTACTGATTAGGTTTAGGGTTTATAGATTAGAATTTAGGGTCTATGGTTTACAAATTAGGGTTAGGAGTTCAGTAATGAATGTGTACCACCTATCCCATTCTTGAACACCTAATCTCACTAGTAAGTGTATAATATGTGATTCGATTTTCAAGAAAATTTTGGCATCATCTCCTTGCAGTTCTCCAAGAACACTGATGTAGATAGGTAAATATCCACCTACATATGTACTTAAAGAACAAACAACTAAGTACCCTCATGAAACATATTGAAACCAATATACATTATACACTTACATCCTAAGTGAGATTAAGTGTTCAACAACAGTCCCAAACTGGGTATTATCTAAGATTTACTCCTAATAAGTAAATCTCGGACCGATTTCCAGGCCAACACAAACATGTCCAAAATTAAGGTTTACGATTCATATCAGTTCAGTGTAAATACAAACCTAGAAAAAGAAGATATATGTCTAAATCAAAGTTTATAATATAGATTTTAGGTAAATACATAATAGTTTTATTCTAAATAAAGTTAATTTAGGCCACTCATATCAATTTAGTGTAATTGATTCTGAAGTTTGATTATGTATCCATACAACATTCAAATTGAACAATGCAACCATATATACAAACACATAATACATGAATTTCAATTATAAAAGAAACTATACAAGTATAATTTATCCAACTGATATCAAATTAGGTACTAAAACTCTAGTTACAGTTCATCAAATTAAAAAAATAGTTTTATCTAAAACCCTAGTTACATTTAATCAAGTTACACAGAAAATGTAGCTAAAAAATAAAAATAGCATTGGTTTACATAACATTATAGGTTGATGAAATAATAACATAGCACTAGAATTTTAATCCATTGCATTTGATTTCTCCATATATTTCCCTTAATTTTATTTTCCATTGATCTTCTCTAATTCCTAATGGTCATTTTCTCATACCATTGTCTAGGTCATATATGTGCATGAGTGCTATATTTGGCTTTGTACTTGTATACAGATCCAAAATAATAGAACGAGATATGGCATGTACCTCTTGATGGTGGAGTTGAGCTACTACTACAGGTCATCGGCATTGGAGATAGAGTTAGGGATCGCGATGGTGGGGTTGGAGCAGCAGCTCCAGAAAGCTCCAGTGGCCTGGAGGCGACGGTGGCGAGCACAACGGTGAGTATAGCAGCTACCACAGTAGTGTCGGCTAGCACAACAACTCCAGTGGAGACGACGGTGAGGAAGGTGGTGATGGTGGAAAGCACAACAATGTCGACCACATCATCTAGCACAACAACTCAGAGCGTCGATGGTGACAGAGCGAGGGAAATCACCAAGGCTTGGGGAAAATCGTGATGAAACACAGATTGGGAAAAAGTTTGTTTCACGGTGGTGCTATTAAGGTATCGGTAGTCATTGGTTGTTTGTATAAACTGATAAATAAGAGGATATTCATCGGTTATCAAGCTAAAACTGACACCTAAGCTAAGGACTTAGATGTTAGTTTTTTGAAAGAAATCGATGCCAGAAGCCATTATTTGAATGGAAAAAAAATAGCTTGAGTAAGACTTGAGTCATCGGATGTCTAACCCAAACTGAAACATAATCTAAGGACTTAGATGTTGGTTTAATGTAAGAAACTGATGCCAGACACCATTATCCGAATGGAAAAAATTGGCCTGAGCATGTCCTGAGTTGTCAGTTATTTACAAAAAAAATGACGCCTAAGTTGAGCACCTTGGTGAAAGAAATTTATGCTACATGCCTTATTCGAATGAAAAAATATGCCTAAGTGAGTCCTTATTTGTTGGTTTTTTTTGGGCAAACTGACACGAGAGAAATTTGGGAGAACATTTTTACGGGGGCGTGGCATGAATCATACGTCGTCATTTTCTTGACAAAAAACTGACAACAATTGTGTAATTTTTTGCAGTTTTTCCTGAGTATCAATGTCGGTTTTTCTAAAGATAAACTGATTCCAGAAGAATTTTGGAGGAAAAATTTATTTCGTGTGAAGGTGTTGGTCATAGGTTCTTGAAAAATTGACACTCATATTAAAAGTTTTGGAGGCAAATATTTGTTCCTAAAAGATTATGTTTCGTGAGTTATTTTTGACGTAGGTTATTTTAGAATATAATCAACATTATAGAAAAAGTGATCTCGTGTCTTTTCTAAATCAGAAAGATTGATCAATGACAACTCTTATGCTAATGAACCCAAAAAATTTGGTCTATAGTGTCATTTTTCCTTTTGAACTGATGTGAGTAAAAGTGACATTAGAGGTCACAAATGTACTAGTGATCGTGGACATTTCCAGTTGGTATGCATGTTTCTTGTATTGAGGCACAAGCCTTTGTAAGGAATCTACACTGTTCAGGTCATCTACTTGTCTAATTGATTTCTTTCACTAAACAATATTATATTAAGCTTTTTATATCTTTAGAATGTACTAAATCATTACTTGTTCTTTTTGTATTCCATACTATATTCCACTACTTGAAGAAATATTAAACAATTATATGTAATTCTGGTATTCTAAAAAAGAAAATAATTAAACTATATATTCTCAACACTTTATTTCACTTGATCTTAATAAAATGAACATATATTAATATATTGAATTGATCTATGCTATAACAATACTATACAACTTTCTTATCGAATGTTGTTGATCTAACCAAATTGAATTGCACTAAACTACTAGTATATAAAATTGTGAATAGCTTGAACTAGCTGAACTAGTCATCAAATAGATAAGACCAGGATCAAGCTATCTAATAGAACACTATTCCTACTTATGGATTAGGGCAAAACCAAATGCATCGGTGTCTCTATTATATGTTATCTTTGAAAACCATACAAATCATGTACATGCATTATAGAATTGAAACTATTTACCTTCAATTAACTTTTCTACCTATTTATATCACATATGCCTTGAAAATTCGAATTGTGTCTCACTAAGAAAAAAAGATATATAAAATAGAAGAAGATACAATCATGTTATTTGTGATGTAAGTTATATATGTGAAAACCATGGATAAAGAATAATTTCCTCTCACTTTGAGTTCAATCCCACCAAAATCTTGGCAAATGTAACCTAAAACATTGATTCCTAACAAAGAAAGTGATTTTAGGTTTATACATATAAATGTAGAAAACCAACAATAATTTATTATAACATATATCATTTAGGACTAGTGTTTCAAATTTTATCTCAAAGAATAAATTTTGAGCCATTTCACCCTAAATGGACAAACCTACCAAAATAGGGAACAAGCTTATCAAAACATGAGATTTCATCAAAATTAATTATTTAACACAACAATTATGCTCAAGAAGGTTTTATATCAGTACATTGAAAAATAACCACAAAATTTAAATTTCATATTCAAATTTATTTTACCACAAAGTCAATCAAAGAATCTAGAATGGGGAAATAGTAGCATCAAATAGCTTAAATTGAGTGTATTGCATACTTATATATATG